>JAWWEW010000078.1:93096312-93169971 GCA_035583185.1 Anabacerthia variegaticeps
GGAGAAACTCCCTTTTGCAGCTGCTTCCCTGCAGCTCAGCTACCCCAGCAACTCATGCTGGTACCCAGTTCCCATTAACTCCATATATGACCATGAAGGTAAATGCAAACACTTTTCTATATGAGAGCATAAAGACAGCTGACAGTACAGGTGACAATTAAAAATTAGAACAACCTTGATTTCAAGGGTCACTCATGGTGCTGAGGTAAGAAAGTTGGCTCTTATTCCACATTTGAGCTTCTACACCTGTAGTGGAATGGCTTTCAAGGCTGTTTTATTCAGGGCCCTACTGATCCATCCACAGCCTTTACTGCTTCCAACCAACATACATGGCATTCGCTTGCTCTCCACAACAGCTTTTCCTTTTGTTTTTAAATAACCTCATCCTTAAGTTGTTTTTTTTCCATTTCTGGAAATAAGTTGGCTTCAACAAAACACCCATCAACATGGGAGGTGGGTGAGAAGGGGAAATATTCATGTATTTGCGACCAAACAGAAGGGAAGATTTCCTGATCTCCCCTCTGCCTGCCATCTCTGAGTCAATAAAGGAAGATAAGCATTCACAGAAAGAGATTAAGACCACCTCCTGTGGTAGGGATTATGTAGGTGTGTAAATTAAAAGCCAAGGCTCTCTTAGGTGCACCAAATCTCACAAAATAAATAATCATCTTTCCCCTTCAGGGACAAGAGAGGGCTTAGATCTGTATGAGCAATAAGTATATTTACAGCCATTTTAGGAGATTTCTTTTGTTTGGTGCTTAACTGCACTTAATTGTAGAAAACTACCTTACTCTATTTAAAATTTATCTTGATATGACTTCTGAAGCTCATTCTGCTCCTTACCAGAGTAAAGAGCTCTTATGGTACCCTATTTACTATCCATCCATCCATCCATCCATCCATCCACCCCTCCATTCATCCATCCATCCATCCATCCATCCATCCATCCATCCATCCATCCATCCATCCATCCATCCACTTAATATCCCACAACTGGTGACCTCTTGGACTTTTTTTTGTATGAACTGGGATGAGCCTATGACTTTATGATTTCTTTTCATTGAACCAAAATATTGAAAGGAGCACACGGCTTCTGGCTTGGGTATACTTCAGGTGCTTTCACTAGCAGAACAAAAAGATACTTCTGTACACAATCAAGTGCTACTGGGGGTGACCCATGAAAGCTGATCAAATTAAGAAATAAAAACAGACCAGTGACAGATATTTTACCTCTTGTATCTAGACAATCATGGAAATTATGGTCATCAGAGCATGTATTCTGGTTAAAAAGAGCTGTTTGAAAAAAAAGACTTTCCAAATTTCAGTTCTAAACTTCTGTTTTTGAGGGGCTTATAATTCTTGAAGAGAAAGGAAAGGGTCATAAACTGAGATCATAATTTATTAGAGATGTGTTATCTCATTTTCTTTTCCCCTTCTGTTTACATTCAATTCTTTGAATTCACATACTAACAATATTAATGACAGACAACACAAGGAGATTTAGCTGGGGAAGCATGATGCTGTTAAACACATGGTGTTTATTTCCTTCTAGCAAACTCCATTATATTGGCATTAGAATATAATGTGCATAGAGAGTAGCCATGCTGGCAGAACTTGTCTATAATTGCTCTAAAGTTGCAGAAATTGATTATAAAAGTCTTTTAAAGAAGACACTATGGTCTGCTGTTTCAATGATCCGTGTTTGAGAAAATTCATTCTTAACCAACAGAGTACAGATCCTATTGTGTTGAATCAGTTGAAATGAGCATTTATTCAGGGATTATGCTTGTATTTTTTGTGTAGGATATTAATCTGTTAGTGCTTCTAAATTAAATTTTGTGTCCTTCGGTCCTTCTTTTTATACTTACCTTAGCATCTCTCAATCATTTAATTCTGCAGGAGCCAGACTTCCTAAAACCATGATTCAGACAAGTTAGAAGCTCATTGTCATCACAATGTTAATGTTCTCCAGCTGACTCATTAGTTGTGACAATACTATATTTTGACTATAAACCGAACATATTTGTAGTGAAACAACCTGCATATATTCAACAGAATAGTAGGAGGTTGGCAATTAGCTGTGGTGAAACCACACAGCCTTTATCTTACTTGTACCCTTTCAAAGATATGTTTTTAAGATGTAGTTGAAATCTATTATTTATAGAGAGACTTAGGGAAGGGATAGAAAAGACTTGTGAAGAATACTGAAGAGGTATGTATATCTTCACCTTGGTACAAGATTTTATAATGGAACAAACAAGCATGTCACTGACATTTCTTTAAAATATCCTCACTAGTGCTGATTCACAAAGCATTTGTATTCTCTATAGGCATTTTCTTGCTCTGTCCTCAAGCAGCTTGTTCTGAGAAACACACATAATTTATCAGTGTTTGGAATCTGCCTTTATATAACCTTGTAGTGTTCCTGAATGTGTGAAGTTCTTAATAGAAAAAGTGAATTATTTCTCATCCAAATGCCACATAGTAATGAATTTCTCTTAATATCTCATAGTTTTACTCTATGCTGGCACCCTGAACTGTCAATGAAGAAATGAAAGTGAAATTGTGGCACTGGCTAAATATAAATGATGTGCCTTGTACATTTGGCAGCTTGTTTCTTCTGGTTCTAAATTGGTTCTACAGCAAGTCAAAAATTTCATAGTGTGAAAATGAATCAATTAGTACTTTATCTTCTATATTGTTTTTATTTTATGTTATATTTGAGTTTGTTAAAAGGGAGAAATGAATTTACAAGAGGTTTCAGAAAAAACCTATTACAGCAGTCATTTACCAAATATCCCTACAAGGGTTCTTGTAACATTATAATTGTGATCACACACACAGAGATTTTAACAAGGTGGAAGCTAGAGGATCTTGTAATATTAGAGGCTTTATCTCGTATTTTTGCTAATTATATATTTGTTTCCTTTTAAATGTGTATTACACAAATTAAATGGAAGAGGTAAATGTAAAGGTACATAGATGACCACAGTCGTAGACAGTGGTTCTAACTCTCCTAAGGAGTCATCCTTTCCAATGGCAACTAAATGCTTGCTCATTAAATAATTGGCTTACTTGAGATCTTTACATTTATGTGGACCTGTCACCTCTGATTATATGAGGTGACATATACATGCATTTATTCTACACTGTTGTATAATGTCAAGAAATGCTACGAATCACTAGACTAGATTGCTTCGATACCATGAGTATCATATTGAGTAATTTCACATCATTCCAATATTCAAGCTGTTGAAAAATTAGATACATATACAAACACAGAGAGAAAATAAACACATAATATTTTAAGTAACACCTCGGTGGTCTCCTGGTCTGTAAAAGATGAATAAAAAATACAGTTCAAGAAAATTTTGAATATTCTTGCAGTTGATCTTATTTTTATGTGATGATATCATGGATCAGCTAAAATTCTGTATTGCAGCAGACATAGAATTTTTTATGGTGTGCTTAAAGCACTGGAACTTACATGTCATTTCAAGGCAAATAAAAAATCAAGTAGAAACCCACTTTACAATTGAAGAGCTGTTTCAGAAAATATGTGTGAAAAAGCTGTTTATTAAACCTAATGCTTCAGTACTATTAAGCAAAATGCTTAGTAAGGTGCTCAGAAGTGATGAGAGCATAATAGGATGCTGAGTGGTCTGGAGGCAAAAGCGATACTCAGCAATTTTTTTGAAGCATTAGCTGTGTGTTGGTACTAGCTACCAACATTTTATTGAATTGTTTCCCTCTCTCTTTATTTATTGCTCTGACAATGGACTAGTGAATGAAAAGCCAATAGTTTCCAGTTTTAAAAACAGGGTGTGTGTTGTTTTGTTGTTTGTGTTTTTGGGTTTTTTTGTTTTGTTTTTTTGTTTGTTTCTTTGTTTGTTTTTAAATGAATACTCCTTCCTTCCATATTCATATTCTGTGAAGTAGTATAAACAATAAACACTCTACAAAAAGAATCAGTTGAGTTTGGTTGGTAATGCCCCAAAATTGTGCCTCTCATAAAGGACTAAACTAGATGTTACAACAAGGTATTAGAGATATAAGAGTCTCTTTTGGATGATTTTTTTTTACAAGATGGGGGCTTTTGTTTGCATCTTAATTTCTACATTTATTTGGAATGACATGCTACATTTAGGTAACATTGTTTTCTATTGTTTCGGGACAGGCTGAAATATCTGTGGTCACCAAGCTCCAGTTCTCACACTTCACAACTTACTTGAGCAGTGGTAAGATTGATTATTTAATTCTTATAGAGTGCTTCAAACATGAAAACTAATGTGCAAGTGCTAAAAATTAAAAGCCTCATCAGTTCGTAATAGAAATGCTTACAGTGTTTGAAAGTATACTTGTAAAATATGGTTGTTACAATTATAAAATATTTTTTGGTTTTTTGGAGCTTAATCATTTGCAAAACCATTTATGCCTAAGCTGCCATTGCTCCTTACACTAGAGATTCATAAGGTTAGCGCTTGTAATGAGATTTCTAATCACAACATTTGTAAGCAATAATCTTACTGGAGGGAGTGTGCACTGGTCTACCATTCAAAAATGCTCAGATATATGTCAATAATCGGTCATGTGAATGTAAAAAAATAGCTTTTATCTACTTTTGGCAGAATTGAACTGGCCTACAGGAAGTGAACAAAATTATGATGGTTTATCCTGGATGTGGATAAGATTTTATAACTCTTTGAATATAAACTCCTTTACAAGTAGAAATATTATATTTCTGTTTGTCCCTGAAATTAATCTCATATTTATAGAACTAGTTGCAGTCTGATTAAAGAGATGTAAATTTCTTCCAAGAAAGATGAGTTTAGGAATAATTTTTAAAGTCCTTTGCCTCTTAAAAATAGAAAACTAATGGAAAAATCCTGGAAAGACTAGAAAATGAGATGCATCATTTCTGTAGTTTCCTGTGTTAATATTGATTGTATTAATAGTGGTGTTATTATTTTGCTATTAATTCAATATGCTTAATGTTTCACACACTGTAATAAAAAAATATGCACCTTCAGACTTAAAATGTAGTGGAGAAAATGAACAAATAATTGGATGCCAAGTGAATATAATCTGTTGTTCTAGCACTAAGAAGGACTGGGAGCATTTGAATGCACTTTCATAACCCCTAAATCTACATTTGAGCATGTGAGTTTCATTACAAATACTGACCACTGAGAGAAATATCTAATTGCAGATTAATCTTCATATGGGCCTGATCTGTAATAGGTGGAATGACTTCTCCTGATATTGTCTGGAGATGAAAATTTCCAGCTTCTTTGAGCTCCTAAGCAAATCACCTTATTTTTAATTCCTGGAGGTCTCAAAAGCTTTGTGCATTTCCAAAAAGACACACAAAGGCGTCATTTTTCACAGAAAACAGATGGATTATTCTAATTGGGTATTACAGTGCTTCGTAGCATGCCCTGATCATCTTTCATCTTATTAAAAAGATAGTAAAAAATAATTTATGATTTAGTTGCTAACAGGTGATAAAATATTCATTTGAGATAATGGCACAATCAGATTACATTTTATTGCTCTGTGTTTATTGGTCTTGATAAAGGGACAGTGGATTAATTATAACTCTCTTTTACCATCTGAGTAACATGAAGAAATGTCACTATTGGGAAAGAAAATACTTAATTCAGAGAAGAATCTCTTAGTTTTAATTACATGATTTCAGGTAATAAAAGAAATAGGCATGACTATTCTGTGTCTCATATAAATAATTTTGAAACTGTATCCAATCTGGCTTTGGAAAAATTACTCAATGAGCAAGTATTTTAAGGTGAAAGTAAAGTCTAAATGTGTTATTCCTTCTTCATGTACTCAGGAATCAGAAACTTTTTTTTTTTTTTTTTTTTTTTTTTTTTTTTTTTTTTTATTTCTGAGTCACTGAGAATTTGGGGTTCAATCACTTTTCAGAAATAAATAAGATGACTATATTCAAGTGTTTCATTTCACTCTGCAAGGTTTCTTTTTTCCTTCTTCCTTCCTGCTCCTTCTCTCCTCTTTACAATATGAAATACGAAGATCAAGTGAATATTACTGCTGATGGAAGATGTCAGTGACAGCCTTAGAAAATGAGGGTCTCAATTATCCTGAGAAGATGGACAGCACAGACCACTGCAAGCTGCTTTTCACTGAACCTTTTACCACATTCCCTAATTTGGATTGAGCACTTCTAGGTATTAGATAACCATTTCATATCAATGACTGAGTTCTGCAGCCTTGCTGCTGAAAAGGAAGCCAATTAGTGGCACTGTGAGAGCTTTATATTGTTTTAAATAGTACATATATTTGTTCTCTAGAACCTAGTCTGAGAGCATCATCCCACACTCACCATCAAACATCTGTCATGGCAGTGACAAATCTCAGCTGCACACAGATGTCTTATGATTTGGTGACCTCCAGGTGAAAGGTGCTCTACTCACTCACCTGGCACTGGATCCACATTGTCTCTGTGATCTAAGTCTCTCATCTGGTTTTGAGTTGTGGATGCTGGAATTTTAATCCCAATGAGAACTAGCATCATTTACCTTAGGAAGGAACTCAGGTTTCACAGCACCAGAAAAAGAAGATATGCCACAATGTTAGCATGCTAGTGCTTACATTGATATTAACCAGTGCAATTTCTTTTACAAGTGCTTGGACAGTTCCAGCCACAGTGTCTCAAATATGTATATACAGTCTATATATCGGGAAGCCTAGAAGTATGTTAGACACAATAAAACCAAAACACTTTCTAAACCACTGGCAACTGATATGCTGTTTTTTGAGTTAAATTGCATTTAAAAAAATAGAGTTTTTAGGCACCGCTCAGTGCTTTACAATATTGCTTCCTTGAAAGGTAGGTTCCTCTTGCCCAAACTGCTCTTTGTGGCAGAACAAGGGATAGCTCCAGCTGTGCTCAGATAGGAGGTGAAATGGGGAACCTGGTATAGTGAAGGGGCTGGAGGCAGAGGCAGTGCTTGCCTGTGTGAATGAGCTATACATATTTTTTTCCTCACGGAATGCAGTATTTGAAGACTGTGAGACTTCTTCGTGTTTCCAGATCTCTTATGAAATGCGTATGGGAAAAAGTGCCCTGAAGAAAAGGCCCTGAAGTGACTGAGTGGAAGCAGCCTGGATACTGCAGACTGGTATAACACATTTGTTTTGTTATTTTTTCATTATCAAAAAAAAAGGTGGAATGTATATACCATGACAGTTCTTTTGTTTGATTGACATGGTTTCTTTTTTTTCAATCTTGGCCTGCATCAGCATGCGTATACTTCACTGAGAAAGTATTCCAGTTGTCATGCCTGAAGCCTGAATTTTATTTCCTATTTTATTTTCTTTTACAGGTCATTAAAATTTTTGTACAGGTAGTAGAGTCTAGAGGTTACTTCTGTG
The DNA here is from genome assembly GCA_035583185.1 of Anabacerthia variegaticeps. Classification (NCBI taxonomy): domain Eukaryota; kingdom Metazoa; phylum Chordata; class Aves; order Passeriformes; family Furnariidae; genus Anabacerthia; species Anabacerthia variegaticeps. Next base: position 93,103,723 of record JAWWEW010000078.1, read on the forward strand.
CTGTAGGGCCTAAACTGTCTTTATTGGATGCTGCTTGATATTTTATCCTGAGAAGTGATAGAAAGGAAGAAAATAAAGAAGAGCATAACAAAATTTCAATACACTGTTTGTGTTAATTTCTTAAAATAAAAAATATCAAATTATAAAGGCCAAGTCATATGACATAGAGGCAGTAGCTGAGATCAGATGGGGAAAACATGAACTGAATTACATGCAGACTTGTTTATTTGTAATTGAGATTGTCTGAAAAAGCAGACTAACTGCAAATATTGTGTGTGTTTAGAGGATAATCTGATTGAGTAACGAAATATGAAAGCATGCTCTGGTGAAAAAATGTAAAAATATTTTTTTATGCTGGTGATTAATTATAGTGACTATTTTCACTTAATTAACCAGTTAGAACAGATTTATTTCTCTGATTTTTAGGAGTTTTTGATGACCTAAAATACATTTAAAAATGGCAAATTTCTGCATTCCTAGCTATTGCAACTTTCCTTGTTTCAACTGGAAAATGACAAGGACTGATGTTTGGGGCATACTATCTTATTTTTCTGTTTTGTCTTAAGTCTCTTATTTATTTTTTTCTCTCCCGATCTCTTATTGATGCATCAGTGAAAGAAGTGGTGGAAAGACAATTTCTTTGTTCAGGAGTGTATTGGCCAGGGAGCACAGTTTTGAAGAAACACCAAGAGGAGTCATGTGGAGAACATCATAGACTTTATGCATCAGTGTCAAACAAAAATGAACAGCACTATACAGGAACCTGCCCAAAATGCTGGTGGTAGAGAATGTCTGTCAGATAAAAAGTGTCTTGCTTTTGGGAGTTTTTTTTGTTGTTGTTTCTGCGCTTTTTTTTTTTTTTTTTGGTTGGTCTTCTTCTTGTTTCCTTTTTTTTTTTGTAGCCAAGAAAACTGAGTTACTACTTCTCCTTTGTCATTGTTAAAGGTTTATTGTAGCACTTTGGGAATTACTTACAGTTGTGTTTTCCATGGCATATTTGAACTCACTATTGTGTTTAATTTTTAACTGTAAATGTAAGTCAGCATGGGAAATCCAAGAAGAAACATACTAACTTTAGAAGCATACTAATTTTAGAAACTGATAACTGATTGGGGTTTGTCAGAGGAGATATTTCAGCTGAACCTGGTTAGTAAAAGGGGATGTGTCTCTCGGGAGTTTATACATAGCATTTTTTCTTATTGCCGTGTCAATAAGAGTACATGTATGGGTACTGATGGTGTCATACTTTGGAGAATATTTGTTGAGGCCAGTGGTTAATTTCCTCAGCCAGCAGAAGGATGAATTAAATGTGATGGAAGAAATCAAGCCGGCAATAGTGTTCTTGAATCATAAAATACATTAAATGTGAAATTCACAGAATGTGAATCTCATAACTGTAAAGTAATACAGTTTTTAAAGGTTCATATTATTTTAGAGGATTTGTGAGTCTTCTTCTCTGATTTGTGCAAGGAGAGACTTGTATATAATTTAGTAGCAGATCAATAAATAAAGTTGGAAATATTTTCTTCGGATTAAATGGAATACTCAAATCCATCTAATTAACAGCAACAGCCAAGTAACTGTAATAAAAAAAAAAAAAACAAACCAATCTTTAAAGACATCTAATTCCTATACTCAAACATTTTAATTTACACCATTCTTTCCCTCTTCGGTTTATTGTGGCTTAACTCCAGCTGGCAACTACATACCATGCATCCACTCACTCATTCTCCCTTCACCATCCTGGTGTGATGGGGAGAAGAATTAGACAAAAAGGTGAAAAAAAAACCCCAAACTTTGTGGATTTAGACAAGAATAATTTGATAACAAAAAAAACCCAAAATCATCATTATCATCAAATCAAATAAAAGCAAGTGATGCACAATAAAATTTCCAGCCACTGACTGATGCCCAGGCCATTGTCAGGAAGCCATTGTCTCCTTCTGGCCAATTCCTTTAAGTTTATGGACTGAGCATGATGTTTTATGATGTGGAACATCCCTTTGGCCGTGTTCAGGTCAGCTGTCCTGGCTGTGCTCTCCCCCAGCTTTTTGTGCATCTGCTTCCTGGCAGAGCATGAGACAATGAAAAGTCCTTGAAAAGTAGTGTAAACACTACTTAGCAACAACCAAAATACCAGTGTATTATCAACATTACGATCATAATAAATCCAAAGAACTGCACTGTACCAGCTACTAAGAAGAAAATGCATCTAACCCTATCCCAGCTGAAACTAGGACACTGGTTTGTTTGGGGTTTGTTTTGTTTTAATTTTAATTTTTATCATTAGTGGGAGCAGATAATGTAGCTGATGTTGCACTATATTTAATTCACCATGGGAATAGCCACAGAATGACTAAGAAGGTTTTCTAAAATGTTCTCTTCCATGGAGCAAGTTTTTCAAAGACAGTTTGATATAAAAACATGACCTACTTTATTAAATTTTTCAACTTCATCCAGGTAGGTTTTGGTAACAGATGAGGGAATGCAACAAGAGAAACTGGAAAGTTGTGTGATGCACTTGAAAAAACTCTCTGTTCTCTGCAACTGAGAAAATAGAAATGTCTAAGGCTTCTCCACCCAGACACTAAACATGTCATGCAATGGAACTCAGCTTGATGTCAGTATCTAGTGATATGACCTTGATATGAACTGGACAGGCATGCATATAAGCTTGCTTCTCTCATCTGGAGCAAGTTCTGTTAATAAAGTAAGTCACATGTTTTCATGTCAATCATTCTTTGAAACATCTTTCATATATTTCCATGTGTAAAGTAGACATTCCTGAAACTGTGAACATTTTCAAGGAACAGACAAAATATTGCTTGTTCTATTTGATTTTTTACAGTAAGCTGGGCTTGGTATAGCTAAAAAGCCTTGTCCTCAAAAGCAAGACTAGAAAAATATCTTTGGTCTTGTTAAAAGTGATTACTACTTTTTTTTTTTTTTACAAATGAAATTTTATTTTTTCTTTTTTCTTTTTATTTTTTTAAAAAATAAGGTAATATTGCAGAATTTTTACACCTGTAGAGAGGTTTTATAATTCATATGTAATTATTGTATTTTATGTGTTCAGAATTTCCATATAACATTGTTGTAAACTTTTTTGGGTATAGTGAAGAAAAAAGAGATACTATTTTAAATAGGCCTGTCTAATAATGATGTTGCTTCACAACATCCGTGAGATTTCAGAATTCTTTTTTATCACATATTGAAAGTGACCAGACAGGCCTCTGAATGTGAAGAACTCTTAATTGGGAAACTAATGTTGCATCTCTGATAAACACCTATGAAAAAGTTTCACTGGAGGTTTTTTAATTGATAGTAGTCTTAAAGTTCAAATTATATTTGAGTCAAACAAAGTCACCTGTAATGCCTTGAACAATGGATCTTTCAATTCCAAGTTGGGGCTGTTACTTGTAGTTGTTGGAATTATTTTTTTTTTTTTAATTTTTTTTTAAATCTTGTTGATATTTTCCATGCAATTTATGTTGTCTTCTTTCCAGGCAGAAAGTCCCCATACTTCTGAAAATGCATTTTTTCTGACCAGTGCCATTCAGCTAATATTTTTTCTAGACTGAATTTACATGTCTGTCATAGTAGGCTTGTAAGTCTCACAGTATATTAAAGTAAGCATCAAGTGTAAACTAAATTGGCATCTAATTGACCATAGTGAGATACTGGAACAGGTTTCCCAGAGCTGTGGATGCTCTCTCTCTGGAAGTGTTCAAGGCCAGGCTTGGATGGGGCTTTGAGCAACCTAGTCCAGTGGACCAGTTCATGCCTATGGCAGGGCTGTGGGAACTAAATTATCTTTAAGGACCCTTCTAAACCTACCCATTCTGTGATTCGATGATTCTATGACCTTTACCTGGTATTACACCTCAAGTAAAAAGCGGGAGAAGAACAGAGAGTTTGGGTGGTAAGTTATGAAACGATGCTCTGCTTTATGAAACACTTTGAGAAAAAAAACACTGAAATCATCAATCTTTGAGTAGTGAAACATGGCATTTGTCTTTTAGGAACTGTTAAGGTAATGCAGTGTCTGAGGAAGAAATGGTAACTCCCAGTGGTGAACTTCCTGGGTTCCTCACATAATAAGGACCAGGGGAATACATTCGTAGTTGACAGGGGAGCAAAATTTAAAAAAAAGGAAAGCTTATATTTTGTTCTGAGAGTTCTGAGAGCAGAAACATTTTAGAATGTGTTGGATAGAGGAAAGCAGAGTAGATTTGCAAAGTTGATTTTACTTTTATTGTCAACATGATGTTCAGTAGGACATGGATTCTCAGAGGATTGCCTATATCAATATAGGCAGCTATTCTTCTTAGTATAGTAATAGGATAAATATTGCTTTGAGTGGTAAACTGCTGCATGATTAGAAAGACACAGTTTATAATCATGCTTATCTGGATGAGCATCTTTTCTGCTTGACAGTCCTCAAGAAGGCAACCGGTTGAGGTTAAAGAGGTTTCAAAGTGTGAACGGATAATTAAGACAATTCACCATCTGCCAAGCAGGAAAAAGAACAATCAAAATACAATCATACACTCCAATGGAGTAGCATAGTAATAGATGGCAGCAATTATACCTGTTGTCCCAGTGATTATTATTTCATTAAGCTCACAATTAAAATGATTCCTTTGCTTGTGTAGAGAGGAGTGTGGCTTCTGAGAGCAAAAATCTCATGATACATATGGACAGCTGCCATCTTTTTATCACAGATGAGAAAAAAGATGTTGCAGAGAAGAAAAAATGTAATTTTATTAGATTCTATTAGAGGAGCTGGTCTATATCTCTACATTTAACTGATCATTTTATTTATGTAAAGATACTCTTAAGCAGTTTTAATAGCAGCCATAACTCATAATGTATTAAAAATTGAGGTCAGCTTGATTAAAATTCAGTCCTGATAGATTTGTAATTTGACCCAGAACCATGCAAAATATCCAAAATGTGAAATAATCAAGGACTTAAGGACTGATTTTTACACCACGTGAAGCTGGACTCTATTGTATATCATTAGCAGAGGCAGTTTTTTCTGTGTCACAATTTAAGTTTCAGATTTATTGAAGGCAGAAATTAAGAAAGAGACTGCACAGTACAAACTTATGCATGCTGAAACAAAGGGAAAGTCTCTGAGAAATTTATTGAATTCAGAGTTTCTGAGATGGTTTTCTTTTCAAACTAAACCAATCTTTAAACACATTTCACCAGGAAACCACAGCAGCCATTGCTGAGAATAAACAACCACCAATGGATCCTCATCTCTTCAGATGAAAGACACCAGATAAGTTGCAGATACACCTGAATAGGGGCAGAAGGATAATAATTGCTGCTTATTCCTTCTGCACACTCCCCCAGGTTGGAAGATGTCTCTCTACTGAATGGAGTAGGAGGGAAGGGAGTGGGCACTAAATCTGTGCATTGGTTTTAGTGCTGTGTTTAAATTTCCTCATGATACACTACAAAAGCTATTAGCCCTCTTGGCACACTGTTAAGATTGCATGGAAGGCAATGTAATGCAACATGATATATCATTAATCTACTATACCATGTTAAAAAATCTAACATAGGAATAAGTTTCTACCTTCACTGTATAAATGATCTTTGGAAAAGAGTTTAGCAGATTATTCAAAATTTTAGCACCTGGATGTCTCTAATGCAATAATTAATGACTGTGGGTTTTGACCATCTGTTTTACAAGTATTATAGCAGGTGGGAATACCTGCTACCCAACACTAAAATTCAGCTGAGGAAAATAACATTTTTTCCAGGCCAATTATCTCCCTATACACCTTAACAAATACATTGTTTGTGAATGCTTAGAACCCAGGTTTTTTATAGGTGTACATGTAATGGAAGACTACTGTCTAAATACTCATAAAGGAATCTACCATGCAAATGTTCAGTATTAATTAAGATTTTGAAGGAGTTATTAAGGTTAAACCAACATTTCTTCTTTTGTTGTCACGACTTTCAAATTCCACTGCAAACATTCGTTGATAGGACATGCCATTGCTGGTCTTCAAGATGGGTAATTTAATGTTGTACTATAAAAGGTCATGGACCATCTCCAGGGAAAAAAATATTTGTCCTTTCAAACAGTAGGTACTTTGTTAATTTGGAAGTGGAGGGTACATTTAGTCTTCCTCTTTCTTAGGTATAGAATGTGTGTGAATGTGTTTATCTTCATGGTAAAGGAGAGAGTATGTTCATTTATTTTTTAACTTGTAAAATATCTATTGAACATATTGTGTTGAAAATTTTTTCAGCGTTCAGATTTAAGACTGTCAAATATTTTATTTTCAAAGATGCTTTTAGGGATTTTATGCTTCTAGTCTCTTAAAAAGTGTTAAAAGGAGGTGAAAGGAATAAAAATAATTGGGAGTCAAGGGGCAGCAACCTATTTTGACCTGCTGTTCGAACCTATTGATCTAACTTCCCTGCAGACCAATTTTATTAGTAAATTATTTTATTTCTTATTGGTATTTGAACATGGTGCCATTCAGAGATTGTGTCCAACAAAAACTTCTATGTATCAACTGCTCACTTTTATGGGTGCTGTAAAGTGATCTCATGTCTTACTGTATTAGAATCAGGATATGCTCCTAGTCACACACATATTAGAATGAAGTTATTTCAGATTTAGTAGTGTAAAAATATTTGGCCATAGACTTAGCTTATTTATTCCTTTCATGCTTCTTACATAAATATATTTATTTTTTTCTGTCCACTCTTCAGACATTAGGTAATGTGTACACTTGGCACAGAAAGGATTTGGTGCTGTCAGACATTCAGGTGATTTATTAATTTATAGTCAGCTTTTTTTTTTTTTTTTTTTAATAAAACCTTTCAAAAAGAAGTGAAAATTCTAAATTAGATTAGATATATGTTATATAGTTGTTTGGGTTTTTTTTGTTGTTTTGTTTTGGTTTGGTTTTGATTTTTTTTTTTTTGATTGGGCTTCTTTTGTTATTTTTTTTCAGTACCAACCATGTCAGTCTGTTTTTTCCTGCTTAATTTAACCTAAGACTTCAATATTTTCTATTTTTCATTACTTCTGCTACATTATACAGAGAAATTACTATTGCAAATTAGTGCATATATAGTTTTTTTTTTATTGGTTTATTTCTCTGCTGTCTCAATGCTTATGAATAATTCTTGCAGCCTGCTTTAACAGTTTTACAATTGAAAAATGTAATCCTGTTCCACCATAGCAAGTTTCAGATATCTTTTTCCCTTAGTCACCTTAGTCAAGGAGGTGGACTGAAATCAGTGGATATGTTTGTAGCTGAAGACAATCTCTTTCTCATTATGATAATGATGATGATTAGGTAAATAGTCTATTCACTTGTATTAATTTTCAAATAAATGAAAAGACACTGAAAATCTGTGAGGTTTATTTTGCAAAGGATCTTCTGGGATAGGTAGGGTTCAGTTTGCTGTAGGATGGGAAGTGCATGCCTGAGCCCAAGTCTGGGGCACTGCTGCTGCTTCCCTTCATGAATCAACCTCATACAGTAGTCTTCCAGCCAACTTTGCTGGCCTCTGCTGTTAGCAGTCATATTCAGGCAGATATTTGGCAATACACATGGGAAGCACTTCATTGTAGTTGTGATTTTTAATTTTTTTTTTTTTTTTTTTTTTTTTTTTTAAATCTTTACATCAACTTTTGATGATTTCTCAGCACTTGACATGTTGGTTTTATTCTATTTATTTAGTTTGAACCCTTTTGTTGGTTTATCTGTTCTATGTAAGAAAATATAACATCATTAGTAAAGCAGTGAACAGAAGAAGATTTTAAGACGTGCCTGTGGCTGTGATAAATTGCTATCAATATTTTTCAGTAACTCACAACAACCTGTGATTTTTTCTTTTGCAACATCCAGATTATCCATACATGTTTTATGTTACATCTGCATATTCAAAACCACGTGTCAAAATATTTTGCCAAATTATTTCTGCGAGAGATTTCTAACTTTTTACTTCTTTATAAACAAGTTATTATTAAGTGGACACTGGCTCAACACTCAACTGTTGACTGCATAAAACACACTGTACATTTCTGCTCCCTAGGAATTGGATGTCATTCTTAGAACAACAAAAAATAATATTTAAATCTTTTTTTACAGAAATGTGGGTTTGTATGCAGGAAATTAATTTAAGAAAAGTCAGCGTGAGCTCTTATGGAAGAGGAAGGTGATTTTATTATGCAAAATCTCTAGGAAATTTGATTTTATCCAGTCATACTCCCACACCTACAAACACTAAGACATGTAAATCCAGCTGCTGTAGAAAGGATCACTTGTGTGCATCACATGACAAGAAACGTCATCTTCTAAGCCCTCACTATGTCTCCTGGTTTTCTCTTGACTGGCGAAAAAACCTGATTTTTCTACAGATAATATATACCCTCTGAAACAAAGCTTTTATTATGGTGTGGTCCTTTTTTCTCAGAATTTTGTTTCTCTCATCTTTCACAGATTTTTATATCCCTGCTGCCTACAGTACCTAGGGTAGCTGAGGACATAGTGCACACAGGGAACCTGCTCTCACAACTTGTCTAAAGGCTGTTACATGACACAAAACATATGTACATATGCATGCATTTTTAGAACTTGATTTCAGGTAATGCTCTTGTCTGGCCACCTTATAGCAGGTCTGCAAATTCTGTACCATCTAGACCCTGGTCTGAATTCTGAAATCTGCTTTATCGTCATTCCCTTGGTTTCTAGATTCAGTTCACACTGACTTAATTCTAGGTTTTGGGCTGAATTGTAATAAGTCATGAGTGTTGCTTCCTCTTCGATTCTAATATAGGTCATTATGTTCTGGTCCTGTTTGCTTGATCGGTTTGATTCCGAAAAAAGAAATTAACTGACTTTCCTGAGTGAAATTAGGGGAGCAAATACCCAACAGAAAAAGGGAAAAAATAACTAGAATTTAAATTTCCACTAAACAGCACTGCTCACTATATGCAATTATGATATTAATTGGTTTTCTTTCATGTTTCTTATTGATCTTACTAGTTGTTTTGATTATTCTTGCAGGAGCTGGAATTCCTACTAGAAAATTACTTATTATGTTTCTTTGTCATTATACTACTCAAGAAGTTCACACTTTCTTAAATTTAGCCTTTTAAAACCTTTGTGAAGTAGAATGAATGTTTTATCATCACCAAATAGAAGAAATTGAGACATAAATCAATTTAGAAATTTGTGATATTGGAAACAGAGCCTATATGACATAGACATAAGACTGTCACTAGAAGTTCATTTCTTTTTGGTAATGAGTTGGAGTCATTGGGGCCTGCAGTCTTTTCTGGTTTTGAATATTGATAATGTAGTAAAGTTTGCTTTGAATGTAACCTTGGTCTTTAGTCTTCCCACTCATCAATTTTGACTGAACTACAGCAGAATGGATCAGATGAACTTTAACTGTGGAGAAGTGTCTCCCATAATATAGACACTTTATAGTTCTGTTCTCTATAACTTATCCTTTTTTTCTTACAAAAACAATAAACAGCTGATCAGTAGATAGTGGTGAGAAACCTAACTGTGAGAAACTAATTGCATGGCTAGTAGAATATGTATACCAGAAAAAGAAGAAAGAAACAGAAGGGAAGTAAAGGGTAATAAATGAAGATAAATAAACAAAACACTAGAAACTTAGAGTTACTGAAAAAGTAGATAAAGCTCTAATTTTCTGCCTTTAGGGAGATATACGATAGCACCCTATGATAAGTATGCATGTAAATTGTAGGCTGCTCAAGTGTAACAGTGATATAAAAGTGTAAACCAAAGGAAATACTTGGTATGTACCCTCAAGTTTTTATGCTGCTCAGAAATCCTCCTGAATCTAATTTGACTTTTTTTCTCTCCTCATTTTGAAAGCATCCTTTTCCTAATGTAGGCTGTTCTTTGACACATGGAAAAGCTCTAGTCTAAGTGTCTAGGCATAATTCAGTTTTGCCTTGGCTTATGCTTATCTTAACAATATCACACTTGACAGTTTTCCTTTCTGTGATTTATACCTGTGTTTTAGGCTTTTTATTACACCATGGTGTGAGGTTGGTGACAGAGACAGGCTAAATGAGTTTCACAGAGCTTCCATATCTGGAAGTCTATTCTATTTTCTACCTTTTTTTTTTGTTGTTGTTGGTTTTGCTGCTGCTGCGGCCCAGATTTCTTTATTTGTTTTTGCAGATAGCAGAATGAATATCTCCAGCATCAACACTGTATTTCCTTCTCTCCCAGCCTATCAGACTCTTCTCTCATCTTTCATCAGGCACTTAATAATAGCAGAAAAGAAAACTGAATATTTATTTTACTATGTTAAATTTGCTTACTCTATTCTCCATTTGGTGTGTGCATCTGAAATTTCCTCAGAGGTAAATTACTTCAGTTAAATTGCATTTTAAAACAAATAATAATGATTTTTAAATTACATGACACTAGAAAACCTTTACATGCTATGTTTGAAAAGACTACTATGGTCAGGGAGGACATGTAGTTGAGTGCTGGAACATTTGAGTCCTAACCTTGCATAAAAAATCGCTAGATGTATGAGGAAGGCTGGTCTGTTTTCAGGCTTGTAGAAGACTTTGTAGACAAATTCCCTGCTTTTCTCATGAAACCGCTGTGATTTCTGGGATCATCACTAAAGCAGGTCATGTCCCTTCATTTTTTGATATGCTTAAATTCAGCTTTAATTTTCACAAAGTTCTTATTTATTTTTCCTCTCTCATTTGTGCAGCCTTTTTTCCGAGTGTCATTTTCTACCATTGCTTTTTCTTCAGGTAGCAGGCAGAGCTTTTTTTTGGATGTGTATCTGCTCTTGAAAAACTTCCTTATGTAGAATTAGCAAAGGGATTAAACTGTGTCCTAAACGTGCATTCTTGACGGCTAAAAAAAAAAAAAAAAAAGTGCAAAACTGCTGGAGTTTTAGCCTATTCTTGTTCCTTGGTGTGATACATAAACATCATTTCAGCTAGGGTCTATACCTGGATTCCAGGAGGAAAGGGAAATGGAAATGGAAATCAGGGAAATGAAAATAAGGGAAACAGAAATAAGGAAAATGGAAAGGGGAAAGGGAAACGGGGAAAGGAGAAAGGAGAAAGGGGAAAAGGGAAAGGGAAAGGGAGAGGGAAAGGTTAGCATTCACTCCGGTAAAGGCTAATCATGTCCAGAGGAGATTGATCTTAGCCATACCACACAGCGACTGAGCCTTGGTCTTCTCTGAGGCCCCAACACTGAGGGATCAGAAGAAAATGGGGTATTTCTTTGTTTGCACTGTTCTCTAGAAAATAATATTTCAGCAGTATAATGCATTCATTGCTTAAACAGATAAGGTTATACAAGTTTACACCACGTTAAAACACAGTAGAGTGTACCAGATCACCCCACTGGGAATGAGTTGTGATTGCATTGTGCTATGCATAGTAAGTTCATTTCTCTTGTATTTTATATGGTAAGGGACTTTCACTTTGTGGGTGTATTTGGCGTAAATCTATTCATTCAAGTACTTAATCTGGTCATAGCCAATATATTTTGTATATATTCTGTGTTTGAGCTTAATTGCAATTTTTTAGAGTAGTATATCTCATTGCAGGCAGTGTGTGCAAATCATGTAATTAGTTACAGCTCTTAGTGCAGTCTATACAAACCACACTTCACAACATTTTAATTACATTGTCAGTCTGCATTGCACAGAGTTTGTGAAAATCTCAAGGTTATTTAACTCTTAGTTAATGATGGTAAAAATCTGTGCCTTTTATGTCTGGACACGAGAAACCCAGTCTTGCTTAACATGCTAGCAAATGTACTGATGTGGGGTTTTTTTGTTTTTTTTTTGTTTTGTTTTTTTGTGTTTTTTTTTCATATGGGCAAGTTAACTAGGAGATTATAATTAGAAAGCAATGCTCCCAAACTCTGAATACAAATTTTATAGCCTCAAGGACCAAAGGTCCACATATCTAAAAATAATTTAGGAAATGCATGACTGTAAAGTGATTGTCGCTGACAGAAGTTGTTTTGTTTCTTTACAGTAGAGGCCAAAATCTAGAAACTGAATTTGAATGTCATGATCTAATCCATATAGTAGTGCTGTGAAGTACACAGTGTTCTCATAAGTTTGAAAGGTTTATGGAGGATTTTGGAATTCTGTTTTTTGTACAGAAATAATAAATATGCATGGATAACAGAAAACAACATGTAAAGGGTTTTTTAGTCTTAGAGTTGCTTGCAAAATCAGAGTGTGATTGGGATTGTTCACAGGTCAATGCATCAATAGTGACAGTCTTATGGAGTGAATCCTGTTTGCTGTGAAATAAACATACTTGCATTCCTAACCTTCCTCTGCCTCTAACAAAACAACTACTGCAGCTTTGATCACTTTCCATTTCATTTCTAAATGAGAGTTCTTCTAAGGGAAAGTCAGTCTCCCTCATTGCATATTCTGTGTTTAATGACTGCTGCAACAAGAAGGGCTTCTGTGTTGTTTTTCTATGATACAGGCTCACTTCCTAGGCTCGTTTACGATAATACATACCGAGGAGTCCTTGACCTGCACTTGAATGTGTGCTTTGAGGTGTCACACCGTGCACTATGTGCAGAACTATTCCTGCCACTGCTTCCCCAAGTACGGTAGATATCAGTAAACAGCCTTCAGCCAGCGTCTTAGTGCTTTCACATCATTAGATGTTGTACATTTGTTAAAAGAGGAAGACGTGAAATTTCAGCAAAATAAAGACTGTAAACATGAACTCTTATCCTTGATTAAAATTGCAGTGGAAAATTTGTGAAGAGTTCTTGTTTTACTGTTCCTTTTTTCTGAAACTATCTCTGAATCTTCATCATAAGCCAGACAAAAACATATGGAGGTTCATTCTAGAGTTTTAATAGTACTTTCAAGGAAAAGCAAAGAGCTTTTTGAATGGGCTATGGTCATTATAGCTCTTCTCACATCTCTGGCTCCAATTTCGTGTTAAAAAATAGTGCTGTGCAATGCAGCTGGCTCTATCCCTAACAGCTTCAAGTGGTGCCTGCCATGTGTCTAGAGCAGTAAGAAAGGATTATAACCACTGAGGCAAGTCTGAGACTCATGGGATGGGAGAAAGTAAAGTACTCTGGTAATTATGAGACTGTACATTTCATAGGTTTTAGAACTGCACATACATCAGCATGCAAGGACCCTTCTTCAAACTAAATGGGGGCTATATGACTACAGAGGTTGTCCTTCTCTTTGGCATATTTTTATCATATGGTCCAAAGGCACCAAGACTGTTCCCTCATTAAAAAAAAAAAAACAAAAAAAAAAACAAACAAACAAAAAAAAAACAGCCATTTCTCCAAATTAAAAATAGTAAAAGGAAAACTAAATCTAGGATATGGAAAACATCACAGAATACTTGAGCCTTTAATGCTCATCTGCTATATCAGAAACATGAATAATATATTTAGTTTGTTTGGGTTTTTTAAGTCATCTAACACCTGTTACTGTTCCCCATAATGTTGATTTAAAGTACTGAGAGATTTATGCTATTCGTACCAGAGATTTATATTTCTGTGAGTATGGACACCATTTCTGTGATAATCATTTAGTGTTGTATTCATGTTTGGATCCTTTGTTTGTGTGGCATTTGGGATGGTAATATTCTTTCCTGAAGGATTCTTTATTTGAACACACAATTCCTTTATATAGTGGAGCACTCCTTGAACACACACGCATTTAATGGATGGTATTTTTTATCAAATATTGCAATTTATATTATTGTATGGCTGAAACCTCAAAACATGGAGAAAAATAATGCTGTTTTGACGATGTAAGAACACAACAACACTATTTCCCCCCTTACTCAAGTAAAGCTTACAAATATAACATAAAAGGTAGGACACAGGATATCAACAGGAGGAGTGAAAGGTGATAGTGTGAATGTATTATCAGCTGGAGTGATCTCATCATATCAAAAACTATGTTAGCTTTTTCTGAGCTGTCACAGGAAAGCGGTCTACTAAAAGGAGATATGAAAAATGATGGTGACTCATTGAATGCTTGCAGGGATTTTCTCTTAAATCACAGGAACATTATGACAGAGTGGGCAGGGATTTGGAATAATCGACTTTATCTCCCAAGTGGTATCGTTGATGAAGAGAGTAACCAAGTAGAGTTGCAGCACCTACACCTATCAAAGAAGGGTGGAAGGCACCTCACACGAGGAGGTGCGCAGCTGTCCCCGAAGAGGCACAGAGGGTAGGAGGCAAGCACATAACCCTGCAAGCATGTCCATTGTGTACATGGCCAGACCTTTCTCGTATTATTCGTGAAAGAGTGTTAATAAACATCTATAGTGTTTAAACACTTTTAGACACTTTGTGAATATTTTCTTATTGTGGTCTATCTGTCTAATCACTTATACTCAACCTGTTGTGTGTAACTCAGTGATTACTGGTTAATTATATCAATAATAAATCCATAAATCACATCAATCCCAATTTGTTTTAAACTCTATGCATTGAGGAGTTTTTGTTGCCCCAAACATTAGCTAGGAAGAGTTCTCCATGGGGGAAAAGGTTGAAAACTGAACAGAAGAGGGTGTATCTTGGCTAGTTCAAGAGGTGATGGCTTGGATGAGCACACCTAGCAAAACTTAAAAGTTTAGAGAAATAAGAAGAGTTAAAGATTTGAGGAAGGGATGGTAAAAGACAGAGAAAGGGACATCCGTTTCAAAAACAATGGAGAATAATACTGAAGCAGGTGGTACAAAGGAATTCAGGGAATGCAATGGGACTACTGAGGCAAGTGGACAGTTTATGAAATAAAAGTAGATCAAGAATTTGTGGCTGTGAAATAACAGAGGAGGAAAATATGGTATGAGAGGGATGGGAGAAGAAAGCTACAAGGAAATTGAGGATTTGTTGTGTTTTAGTGTTTTGTTTTAGTTTGGATGGCCCTATTTGATTTCTGCAACTGACTAGTGGGACCTAATTCAGAGAAAGATAATAGTGTAGGATAACAGATAGCAGTAACAGGATATTTGGGAACAGATGAGAGTGGACTTGATGAAAAGATTTAGTTATACTGGAGAATGCACTTATTTGAAAGATAGCATGAAAAATGAGAAATTTCATTTGAAATCCAGAATAACAGAAGAATTTTTGAAGCCATACCATTACTTCATTAAAAAGGTTTCTTTATATCAACACATTTATTAAAAATACATTATTCAAAATATGACTTAGGCCACTGTCCAATGTATTTAGACTGGCTTGTTTTTTTGTTTGCTTTTGGTTTTGTTGTTGTTTTTCCCTAAACATGTAACTCTATAGATGTTAAAAAGTAAAGCAGGAAGTCTGGGAAGGAAGTGATTTTTCTGAATCCTACCTCCGACAATTCAGTTCTTCAACAAGAGATTTAAGAGTTTACAAAGATGACAGTCATGGTTTATATAGTCAATAAAATTTTTGAACAGTGACACTGTGGAAAGCTAAATTAATGACTTTAGAGGGTCTTGAACAGCCATATGTAAGGAACACACTATATTCTGAGTGCCCGGAGAACTGCCTTCTGCCTCTTTTACCATATTGAGTCTTGCTTGTCAAATCTCCCATACCAAAGTCCTTAGAACTCTTGAAATCTCTGCACTTGTTATGAATATATTTACGATACTTTTCATGATCCATTTCAATTTTCCATTCTATACATATCTGATATTGAAAATTGTGTCTATATTGCAAGATTTTACTATATAAACCAGCACTAATAAAAAGGGAAATGGTTAAGTGAGTAGGACAAGGAAAGAGAAAAGTAAACATCAAAGTTTCCCCCTAGTGATAAAATAAAAAAAAGGTTCTGTTCATCAGTTTGAACAGTTCTGAGGTTCAAATGACAGAATAAAGTTATAGACTGAAGGAAATTCCTATAAATTGAAACTGTAGTAATTATATGTGTGAGACCACAATGAAAGTATCTTGCCCATGTTGTTAGCAATCAAGAAACACTGAAAAAGGAAGTGGTTCACTTAACTACTGTCAGAATAACCAGTATGAAAACCACAACTGACAAGTACTTTGACTGGCAATGAGAAGCATTGTAGGGGTAGTATTAAGTATTGTCAAAAGACTGATAAGAACTGGTGTATATTTGAAGATAAGATATAAATATGAAAGAAAATACTGTGATAGGCATTTCAGGTATTATAACTTCAAAACTATTTTCACTATTGTGGCTATAATGTATATAATTATAGTATGTAGTCTATTGCTTAATGTCAGTAAAAACACATCCCTATTATCATGCTACTTGTCTGGAGTCCTAGGAAAAGTCTATAAGGTGCAATACACCCATTAAAAAAAAATTAAAAATGTATTTTTGTAAAAAAAAAATAAAAATATTACTGACAGAAATACATGAAATTAGTAAAAATTGCTGAAAAGTTGTTCAAAGTATGCCTCTTGCTTTGAACTACATTTATGACCATATGTAAATGCTTTACAGGGTGGATATCAAAGTAAATAAGATGCTTTAACATTCTATTTTTTAGTATTATAATACCTAGAAGATGCTTCTAAAACAAAAACAGAACAATACAGACACAAAATCAGAGACCAAGCTGCAAAGCTAGTTCTGCAATTGTATGGCCAGCTATTAAAACAAACAAACAAACAAACAAACAAACAAACAAAACTAGAATTTGCTTTATTGCCACATATTGTCCTTTTCAACTTTACCAGGAGCAATGTCTATAGTTCATGGTTTTCTGAAGAACTGTGTCTTGTCTGGTGTTGGAAACTCTCCTCTTGAAGATTACATGGAATATTATTGCGATGTCAGGGAGTCAACATTAAAAAAGAAGAATTAAGTGTTTGACATTAGGGATAGCACTGGAAAGAAGGCAAGATTGAAAGCGCATTTTTATCTGTCACTATGCACGGTGTATCTGATGGACTGACTGCTTGAGGGAGGGTTATGCTGAAAGAACTGAAGTCCTTTTCACTCTTAGGCCTTAGTCAGCTAGCAAGCTGTATGAACCATTGCATCTACTGGTGGTTAAAGTCAACATGCCTACCAGGAACAGGATTTCTCAAGGCTACGTATTAGAGACAAGTAGAACTCACTTTCAAAGTCTTTGGTAAGGTTTTTGTCATGATTATGGAAAAGATACAGCTGAGCCTGCATTTGCCTCTTCAATTATTTGAAAACCCTCTTGTGTCCTTCTGTACTTACATTCTTCACTGAATCAACTTCTTGAAGTAAATACAACAGCTACGACTTTAAAAAAAAGAAAGTCCAACATACCATGAGGTTGGCAGTTGACATCATGAGCTCAAGACTACCATACAACTTCATAAATCTCCTAAGATTCACACGTTGTAAATGTTGAGCCGTGGGACTGGTAAATTTTATGACTGCAATTTCAGCTCATGAACTCATAACTAGACATTTGTAACTTGAAAATCTTATTTAAGAACTGTGACCTTAATTTGTAAAGACCTCATATACTATAGTGACAGTAGAAAAACTTAGCTGATTACCATGGTGTCTAGCCTATTGCATTTGTCTCTAAAAATTTTAGAGCAGAGGAGGGCATTTTATTGAGGAAGTTTAAGTGCAGTTAAATATTTTGTCTGGGGCTTGTATGTAATAAAAATTTAGATGATAGCAATTTTACAGCAGAGATGTCTATTGAATGTAGGGTTAGATGTAAGCATCAGTAGGTTTAGGTTGAGATATAAGTAAACATTATAAGCAGTATTGATTATGTTAATATTATGATGATAACCAGGAAATTATTTCTTCTCATATGATAGAAATTCCTATGTTCTATCTAAAAGTTAGGCCTAAACAATATGTTAATATTCTGTCAAGATATTTACATAAGGTTTATTAAGAACTCTGTGTTTAATCAAAACTTGAATCAAGGATAATTATGTTAATTTGCGGATATGTTGATATGTTACAGTTTTACATCTTCATGCAGAACATTTCATATTTCAATTGTGGTGAGACTAGACATGCCACAATATCTAGAAACAGACTAATATGGACGCATTTATGAGACAGTAGAAAAAATAAAGGGCTGACCTAAGCATCAGTTGTAAATAACTTCCTGTTCAACATTTTAGTCAAACAAGCAAAAAAAACAAGAAAAACCCAAACAACCAACCCCTACCCAAACAAAAACAAAAAAACCCCAAACCCAAATGAAAATCACACAACTAGCTCCCAAAACCCCCAACAGAATAAACCAGCTAACTCAAAGAAGTTCATAAACATAGATCAATTTCACATAGAGACAGATGCACTTATAAGAATGAAGTCACATGTTCAAAATTTTATTCATGTTTTTGCCAATGGGTTTACTTTATTCTTGCGAAAGTTTCCCTTTGTTTCCAACGTTGCACAAAACCCAGGCTCTTCCTGAGTTTAACCAATGTTGAATTGGAGACTCTTCGGCCCCTGGATCTGGGCCATCAGTGAGTACCTGCACATTTGGTCCACACTGAATATGATTTTTTTTTTAGATTGACAGGATTTCATATATATGATCCTAATAAGACAAATGTTATAAGTGGAAAAGTATATATTTGTTAGGCAACAAAATAGAAATTTGCCATGATTAAGAGTTATGAGAGAAAAAAATCCAAATGTTTAAGAAGTGTATTAAAACATTTTGACTTTTATTGGTACACTTAATTGCAGTTTGAAGATAACTGTTAGTGTTGTTGGGAAATACTTGAAATTCTTGGATATATTTTTCTTTTCCTGGACAGAAAGGATGCAAATATCAACTGTATGCCAAGGTGAATTTCAGTGTGTTTTTAGATGGGTTGCTTACTGCTATAGATTTTTGTTGGTCAATATAATGCTTGCCATAAATTGAAGCAATTGTGCTGTATTGTACTCCCCAGCAGAGTTCCCTCAGTCTATCAGTAGAAATTGGTTTTAGACATGAAAATAATCTTTGACTGAAGTGAATTCTGCTGAGACAATTAAAAAAAGAAAGTGTTGGGTCAAGAGTTCTGATTGTCTTTTCGTATAATACAGTATTGCTTACTTTTGAATGAGTTAGTTTAAAAAAAAATCATTCCATATTTATGGATATAGTTTCTAAAACTTTGTTGCCATCTAACTCACTTAAAAGAATGTCTGAGAAATAAACCTCTTAAAAGAAAACATTTTCTCTAGGCTACCCTAAAGCATACTGAATAATTCATGGAAGCCATTGAAATAAACACAATAAAGAATGAAGCAGTTAAACAAATACACTTCTCTGAGTTCTGAGTTTGTATATTTAACTATTTGTTCTATGTGCAAGATTTGGTCTTACAAATCTTGATACAGGGAAATAATAATAGAGAAAAAATAATCATCTGTAATTGTTTTGCAATAGCTACCCCTTAATTCAAAATAATGGAAGTACATCCGGCTGACATTCATCATAAAAGTAGCAATAATAATTGCCCAACTAATTTTTATTTCCAGTGTTCAAAATTCATGAGTGGATCAACAAATGTTCATGGTACTGATGCACATATCATTTTCAGATTATTCTATTCAACTGCAGACACAAAAATTATCATAGTTTTTCAGTGCAAGATATGCAGCTAATATATATATATATAAAATTATATATATATATATAATTATATATAATTATATAAGCCAGATTTTTCTGCTGTGAGTACAGCCACTCAGTGGAACTGGAGAGACTTCCTTGTCTCTCTCTTAGACTGCTTTAAAAAAAAAGTTCAAAGGCGAGAGTACCTGAGTGGGAATGGGTGCAGCAGACACAGTGGTCACCTCACCACAGAGAGAAGGAGGCATGGCAGGAGGCACACAGCGGCAGGAAATGGGGCTGTGTGGCAGTATCCGAATCATTCAGATTTGAACATCTAACACCGAATATATAGTTTCTGACCCAGCTGCTGTAAAAACAAGGCTTGAAGCCACATACAGATGCAGTGAGGAACTTCACCTACTCTTTATATCCCTGGAAACATTTTGCCTCTTGCAGTCTCCTGCTTTTGCCAATGTGCAGTCTTTTTACTCGTGGTAAACACGGACTAGGAACTAGTCTAACACAAATGTTGCCAGGATCAGTCTTT
This sequence comes from Anabacerthia variegaticeps, assembly GCA_035583185.1. Lineage (NCBI taxonomy): Eukaryota > Metazoa > Chordata > Aves > Passeriformes > Furnariidae > Anabacerthia > Anabacerthia variegaticeps. The sequence continues at coordinate 93,123,831 of JAWWEW010000078.1, forward strand.
AATACAGGAGACTTAAAGCAGGATAATGGTCCTTGAAAGCACAGATATTGGGAATGGTGACCAAAATAAAAGACAGACTAAAGTGATTAGCTTTCCAGATGATGTGGAAGTAATTTCCTAAGTGTCACTATGATTTTCAATGATGATAAAAATCTTCCACTGGCTGAAAATTTTTATTTGGAGTACTAAAGAGAGATGGCCCATAAGAATATTTTAATGTATTGCTTCTGTATAATTTTTTCCTTCACTTCCATGGGGAAAAATTTCTACTTCTTTATAAGAGTTCGTAGTCTTAGTTTTATCACTCATTGCCTGCATCATAGCCTAACTGGGAATATTGTTGGCAAATCAGAGTTTAGGAACGGTGAGCAGCTTTCAGAAGACATTTAGCATAGCTTTGAGTGTTATTTCCTGAGCTTCATGATCACAGTGCACACAAAATATCCCAACTCACTCCGGTTTTGTTTTCCTTCTTCCTGGAATTTTTCTGTTGCCTCCAAGAGACTTTCAAATGTTGGACTGGAAGAGACCATTTTATCGTATTTGTGTTATATGCTTTATCTCTACAAAGCCATTGCAGAGAAGCCTTTAAGTAATTTCAATCAGAAGTCCCCAGATTTGCACTTTGATCTCTACTAAATAAAACTGTTAAGCAGTAATATTATTTTTTCTCTCCTTTGATTTAACATACGATCTTTATTTCCACTAAATAAAAGCACCAGAAACAGACAATACCATAGGTAACACAGTGAGCTTCATTGTCTTTTAGACTTCTAGGATTGATTGTTTCTCTTTGTATAAATTTCTTCCCTTACTATGTAAGTACAAACCCAGTGTTTGTTAGAGTTTTTATCTAAAGATAACTAACTTATTGAAAAACATTAGTTCAAAAAGTCATTAAAGACTGATTACTGAATGAGAATCTATGAAAACATAGTTGAATCTCTTATAGTACAGTCAGAAACAAGAGCATCAAAAAGATTTTGATTTGGAAACACTATGATGCTTTGACCAGAACCTGACATTTTAATATTTTTTGAGTTGAATATGACTTCAGTGATTCTTCATTGATTCATGTGGATTTTTTCTAATCATGCTTGTTCCTGTTTTTTAAGATTGCATTGTTTTTGTTGTTGTGGTTGTTTGTTTGTGGGTTTGCTTCTGGTTTTGTTTTCGTTTTCTTTTTAACCTGATTCAACTCCTTGAAATGCTCTTACTTTAAATAGAGATTCTTCAGGAAATGCTGAAAAATCACACAGTTTTCAAACTATTTGTCTTTCCCCCTCTTTTAAACCTTGAAGGAGCCTTGCTTGTGCAGACTTTTTGAATATGATTAACCCCTAAAGAAGTATTGGGATCAAAATTTTGCAAACCAAATACATTTATTTATTTATTTGGGTTTTTATTTATTTATTTAATTCTGATCACATCTATTCATTTGATGAAAGTTCAGAATCAGCAATATTTTAACATTTCAGTTTTCACATGGAACATTTCATCCAGTGATCTTCTGAAATGTTAATTTTTCAAAGAGCTCAAAATTTGTATGAAATATGCATTATGTTACTGAGATGCTGCTGGGTTTATGTTCTTATTTCATAAAAATTTCGTAAAGAGCAGTCTCATGGAAACAGATGGGAGACAGATTAGCCAAGTATTGTGCAGTTTTTAGGAAAGAAAGAATTATCTAGGAAAGGAATTTGATTCCAGTACCTTTTGTAGTGTATACATTAAAGCTGTAATTTCTATGTGGGAATACAACACGGGAAGTGATTTATAGTACATTTATAACCATTACAGAAAAGGAGCAGTTTAATTCCTAATTCTAAACCTAGTGCTGGCCACAACACCCACCAGAAAAGGGCAAAGGAAAGTCCATATTAAAATATCATTAGTGTAAAGACATGGATACATTAAAACACAGTAGAGTATATAACGCTCTTCCCAGAGTCTTGCAGCAAATCAGTGATGAGAAGAGGTCTTATACAAAAGCGTCTCTTCTTTTTTTTTTTTCATATAGAATATCAGCAAATGTAAAGATAGCCACAGGTTTCCTCATGTTTTTGGTCTCTGCTCCTGAATCTTCTAGTGGAAACTGTGTATACCAGGCTTTCAAAAGCCAAGCTAATGCAAATCATTATTTTCAAGCAAATCTAACAGCCAGAAGTGTCAATCAGTTTATTAAAACTGTAAAATACGAGTTGCAGTTAGCATATGTTGTTAAAAAATATCAAAGCCTGGGAGGTATTTTAATTTCTTTTCTTCTTGTTTTATAGACCTAGAAACTGTGCAACTGTCCTTGTTCTATTAATAACCATTTAATAACATCAACAGGAAATGCTCCTAGTGCAATTGCATTGGTACAATAATGTGGGTTACATCATTTACACAAGGAAAACTTTCAGGTGTGTTAGTAAAAAGTGTACTGATGACTCACGTTCATCTTCTGGAAGCTCTGAACTTTAGTATTTGATCTAACTTAATGTGTGCACAAATAATTGATTATCAAATACTAATTCCCTCATTCAAGTAACAACAGATTAAGGACTCTCAAAAGTTAGAAGTCACAATTGGAGCTACTACTAATTGCTTAACACCAACAAGAGGTGTGAGACTCTTGCTGTAGCTACAAAGTAGACCTGAAAGGAAACTTTTAGCTTTATGTTGTCAAAACAACTAACTAATGGGCAATTTCTCATAGTTAACATTATAATAAATATACAGATGGAGAAAACGAGTTGTCACAATGCAGTCAAACATTGGACTTGTAATTTTGAGCAGTACTATGAGGTAAATTAATTATTTGTACTGATAGATGTACTAATGTCACGCAAAGTCAGTCTGATTTCTTTTAAATTAAGGTTGGAATCAGCTTGACAGAAACCCACTGTTTCTGTAAAGAGCTTAGGTAAAGAGTTCGGCCACAAGAGAAACAAGAAAACTGTTTGGGATGTGTTTGTTTTTGTTTTTTTTCCCTTTCTCCACCCAGAATTATTTTAGGACCAACTTTTTCTTTGGCATTCAATCTGTGTGCTATGCAGCAGTATTAGGAGGGATGAACTTTCATGAAGCAGGTGTGAAACTTAACTCGGTCCCTCTGACTTCAAATGACCATCTGTTTCTTCACTAAGTGCACAAAAATTGTGCAAGAATACTTTGTTAAGCAGTGGTGGAGGGAGACTAGCAAATATATTTACATAAAAATTCTATAGACCCTTTATACTTAAAAGAAAGAAAAAAAAAGGAATAATTAAAATGAAATGCCAATAATCTGAAACTATTCTATTCCTATATCTAGTTACTTATTTTCAGCTTTTTTTTTTTAACATGAGCATAGAGACAATCTCATTCTATTGTTTCCATCCATAAAGTTTTGCTTCCTGACAGTGATGAGAGCAGTGTTTATCTACTTGCTTCTTAATTATTCTTTATTATAAAAGTACTTCAGTTTTAATAACTTACTATCCTTTGTAATTAGATTATTTCTTGGATTACACTCGAGTTTTCCTTTGAGGGTTTATTTTTATTTGATTTCCTTGTATAATTAAAGATGTCTTTGTTGTGTTACACAATGCCAGTCTTTACTGGAGGTAGCTGGTACCTGGGACGAGAGAATAGTAAGGATTGAGAAAGTTTTGGTCACATTTTTATGATTCTAGTTTGCAATTCCAACACATTCATTTCATTATATGTTTATTATGACAACAAAAATATATTTCTGTATATTTGTTTTCTAAAATAATATTGTTGATGCTCTCTGCCTTACAGACAGAACAGCAGCAAATGGGAAGTAACTTTTCCAGGAACAAAGAAATAAAGGCACTAATTTGTCTTTGTAAATCAATAAAGAATTATATTTTTTACAAACATAACAGTCACAGCTCCCACCTGAAAAATGAAAAAAAAAAAATAAAAAAATAAAATTAAAAGTTCTACATAAAACCAGTATAAATTTACTGTGGTTTTGTGTAAAATTAAGATAAATCGATTCTGTATTTATTGATTCAAGGAAATTTACAGGTTATTTCCAATTAAATGAAAGGAATGTTATACAGTGTTTGATTTTATTAGAGTTCATTAGCAACACTAATCTAAAATTGTGATTTTAAATCTAAAGTTTTGATAAAGACTGTTGTGTTGCTACTTCTCTGATAATATTTTTAGGTCCTTCATTTTAAGTAGACAAAGAGTTACTTGACTATAGTATTTGCTTAATTGAATACTTTTGAATGAACAAATGAGGAAATAGGGAAATAATTTTGCAAGGCAATAGTTAGTTGAAATAATTAGTACTATTATGAGATGGCCTTAAATTGCCTTTTGGTGTGTACATGTCCTTATATATTTATTTATTTACTTATTTAAAAATGGCATCTGTTACCAGAAAAAGTATGCTGAAACACTAATTTGGTGCACTACTTTTAGGGAGTTGTGCAAAGTGAGATGGTGGGAATTTATATTATATGTATTCTCAATACAGAATAAAGACATTAAAGACATGCCACTATTATTAAAATAATCTGCTGTGGCAATACACACACACATACAACCCTCCCTCCCCCCCCAAATAAAAAAAAAAAAAAAAAACAAACACTCCCCCCCCCAAACCCCAACTAAACAACAAAAGAAGAAGAAAAAAAAACAACAAAAAGCCCACAACAAAACAAAAACAACAAAAAAATCAACACAAATGAAGCCAAAGCAAAAGCTGTAGAGTTGTATCGCTTGAAATGGGTGAACTCAGAGCTTGTCATAAACACAAAATAAAACAAGGAATGTAGCCCCTCAACACCTGGGTGCTACATGAAACATCAGAAAGCCAAGAAAATGTATTTTTCTTGAAAGAATCAGCACTACAAGAGATTCATTTAGAAGTATTTTAGATATATTACTGACAATTGCTGCCATGAAATCTAAGCATTGATTATGAGGACTATTAATATTTTTTCATATGTTCACAGCTTTCACAGTTGTGCAAGACATGTCTAGAACAAGGCGTAAGTAGGTTTTATTTGCATTCACATGGTCAAATGGATTCTGAGAGTATGAAATAAAATAAGGTTGGGGACTTTCTTATTAGACTATTAGAATACACTTAGGAAATCTACAATCTACTTGCAATTTTTTTTTTTTTTTCTGATTTCTGATGAAGCCCAAGATACGTAGCAAAGATATGTACCATCATCATTAACCTTGAAAACCACAGTTATTTTATATAATTTCTTTTCCCAGATATGCAACACTAATATTGATAGAGATGAGATGGAATGAGATGAAATAGTTGCCAGGAAAGGCCTGATTCTAAAAAGTACTGCTTTGCTGATTTATCTGTGCTGAATAGTTTTAACATTACAGTTTCCGGGAAATAAAATAAAATAAAAATAATTAAAAAATAAAATAATAATAATAACAATAATAAAGCTGAAATTCTAGTTTCATCTATGCACTGTATGGTTTGTTGTTGTTTTATTTGGATTTTTACTAGGGTGGAAGACCACAGCTTCTCTTTATCCTAACATCATGTGTTGCGTCATTTATGGCTCTTATTCCACATTTACACAAAACTATATGCAAAAACCGAATATGAAGGCAATGAATAAAAGTGAAGGCCTGTTTTATTTAAAGCATTTGAAACATTTAGACACTAAGGTTTCTCATGTTTACAGACTGTTTTCGTAAATCATATTTGATATTTAGAGCAGAGTCTAAATTTCTCTCCCTATATGTTATCTGTAACTCCTTCTGTATAATGTGAGACATCTATGACTAGTCATATTTATCATTGCTATTCCAGAGAAAGTATTATGTTTCTTTAAAATTTGTGACGAAAAAGAAGGTTGGTTATTTGTTTTTTTTGTTTGGTTTTTTTTTTGTTGTTGTTGGTTTTGTATTTTTTTGTTTGTTTTTGTTTTTTTTTTTAATGCCGCATGGAAATAAAAATTGTGAAATAAAACACACAACTATTTAAATTTCTGAGTTGTTATTGTCTTATTTTAGACATACTAGACACCAATTTAAATTTATTTCTTTGTCCAAATTTACAAGAATGACATTAATTCTTTTATTATTATTATTTCTTTCCCCCCATAATGGAACGTGCAGAACCCTTTAAACTTTTTGCAGCTTATTTTTTTAAATGCAAAACAGACTCATGTGCTTGACACTTGCAGCTGAGAGTGTTGAGGACCATCGTAGCACCTTTGGCTCAGAAAATGTTGCTCATGCAACAAGCTGTTGCTCACTGGAGGCAAAATATCATCATTTTCTTCTCCAGGGCTTTTGCTCTTGCCTTGCAGTATGCCACTGGCCTCTCCCAGAAATTGGTTTCTAGGTGATAAACATTATTGTCTGAGACAGCAATATCATCCATTCTTATACACATAAGTAACATTTGAATCCTTAATAGCATTCCCTTAAGATAATTTGTGTATAATGATACAAAGTATTTAAAACAGTGCACTGAATGCCTGAACTGAGTGTGAAGGGAGTGTAAAAAGTTAGTATCTGATCTTTCTGCTTTAATCAACTCAGCTTGATTAACAGTTTAAATCAGGACTCGGGCAATGTCATTTCTGTCTGTATGGTAAAGATTTGTGTCTGGAGCATTTACAGAGCTGGATTCATAGGCTTTTGGTGGAGAAAGGAAGTGGGAAAGACTCCTGTCTCAGCAACAACTTTTACTTACCTTGTTATTCTGCCAAAAGTGAGGTTAAAGGATGAATGTCTTTGTAAAATACATGTTGACGATCTCAATGTTGTGGCAGAAACATTTTTTAACCTTTTGAAATTGCATCCTATGGAAATGATTCATTTATCCAGTGCCACTGCTGTTTCACCTGTGTTTCACACTGGCTACAGGTCTATGGGTTCTTAAGGGAAGTCTGTGACCCATGTACAAAAGCTGCCTGGTTTTCAATTACACTTTTTCTCTGCACTTCATACCTTATTTCTATCAATTAAATCTTGCAAAAATCTTTCTCCTTCACTCTTTTACAAAAAGCTTTTCTGAACTCCTCTCTTGTGGAGGGTGTTTGGATCAGAAGACCTCCAGAGGTCCTTTGCAGCCTCAGCCATTCTGTGAGTTTGCGGAAGAACAGGGTAGGTTGTGTAGCATACAAGGATTTTTCTACTGCGCCAATGAATATGCAATCACACACATGGCCTCAATCTGCACTACATGAGTAGTCCGTGAAAATCCCAAAGGCAAATTCAAATCTTTTGATCTGAAGTGATATTGTTTGTTCCAGCCCTAAAGCATTGTGGCTTAGATGCAGCTTCCTAGAAAGCCAGGATGAGTTGCAGCATTTCTCTATTTTTATTAATAACCTAAAGACATTAAACCCAGTGGGACTGATGAAAAAATGTTAATTAAAGTTTGCATCTTTTTTGATACATAGCATACATGTCCTGTCCACACTGAAGATGTGAAACAATGGACAGAGATTAATAGTATTTATTTCTGAGAGAAGTAAGCACTTATTTCTGGATATTAATAACCAGAAAACCTGATATTAGTGATGATGGGAAATTAAATAGGAACTGGAATTATAATACCAACATTTTCTGATTAAAAATACTAATATGATGGTGTGATGACCCTGGTAAACTAGAGAGGCTCTTAGTCCTCGTGCAGCTCATCAAGGCTGAGGTCTAATTAGAATTTCTCAGATTATAGTGTGGCCTGGGGTGGGGGAGGATATGACAGAATTCAAACTCTCTGGACCTCTACAGGTAGACTACATAACACTTCTCTATGGGAATTTACACAATATTGAATACAGATGAAAATCTTAGTAAAAGTAGAGAGAATTCTATTAATTCTTAATTCTACTTGTAAACTTGAATATGTGATTTCTTTTACTTTTGTTCAGGATTTTTCTAAACTCATACCCCTTCCCATCTTTCAGATATATCTGTAAAGTTGTCTCACTGCTTTCAGAAAATTATTAACTGCTTTCCTTTTTATGTGTATTAATGGTAGGCACCCTTAATATCAGTTCTGTCTTCCTTCTCCTGCTTTGATGTGCCCCCATGTTTCTCATTATATCTTCTGTATTTATGAAACATCTTGCAAAATATATGGCCATTTTATTTCTCAAGAGCTATTGTAGCATTTTCCTTTTCAGTCTGACTTCCAAGGCTTTTTCTTCTTCCAATATATAACTCAAACAAGATGGGGGAAATGCCTTGTTCATGAAATAACAATAATACAGCTGTTATACAGGCAATAGCAACAACAGTAAGTGTCCATTGCTCAGGTGTGTTGAACAGAATGAGATGGAAGGGTTATTTTTCTACCTATCATGTTTGTAATAGAGCCTGAGGCTGTTATAGTTCTCTAGATAATTTCAGAGAGAAATGTTTTAAGTGAAGAACTTTACTAATCCACCTATCTCAATTTCAAACTGTCCAGCTGCATCATAGCTACTCCTGAGAGATTGACTAATTGCATCCTTCAGAAAGAAAGTAGTGTGCATTTGAAAACCTCAGGAAATCTAATGTCCACCAGTTTTTCTTGGTAACTTGTTCAAGCAGATTTTATAGAATGCATTTTTACTTACATCTGCTTATCAAAAGGAAGACAGAGACATGTATCCGAAGGAAACAATTGAATGATAAAAAGTAACAGTAGCGTGCTATTCTCTTCAGTAGATACACTATATTTCTACCCTGTAAGTTCATACAGAGAATCTAGACACGTGCAAATATGCAACATAGATGTGGCTACGAGACAATCTGCCCAAACCCAAGTCTTCTCCATAACACTACCTAATCTGGGCATGTGCCCGGTACTACATCATAATTCTTGCCTAGTATATGTCACTCTGCTATATCATGCATCCTTATACGCTTTAAAGAAAAAAAAAAAAAAAAAAAAAATCCTGTAAATGCTTCTATATACTTGACAACAAATATTTTTTTTTTGTTAAAATCAAATCAAATAAAAGAAAATAAATAAAAAGAGTGTGACGTTATTTGAAGTATGTGGAGAGCCCCATGGAATAACGTTTTTTCTAAGTGATCCCAGTGAAGATGGGCAACATCCCAGGCAACATCACGTCAGTTTTTACACAAAATCATGCAATATAATCTGTAACACGCACACACAGACACATGCACGCACACAAGAATCTTGCGTAGTTTACCTAGTCAATCCAACTGCAGCCAACTGCATTAGTTAGCATGGGCATACCCTGTTCTCACAGGATCCATTCCAGTGATGGCTCCTTCTGCAGCCTGGTTGGCCAGTCTGATAAGGAGTGGGATAATGCTGCCTACTGGGGTTCATTCCATCCACAGACCCTTTACATTATTACTCACTGATAATTTTTCTCCTGCCATATCACATGCTCTGCTGACTTACATTATGCTAATTGACATTTTCTCATCTTTTGCAGGAACTATACCTTGAAACTATCAGAGCAATGCCTTAATTCTCAGAAATATTTGAAACATTAATTCATCATTAAAGGCTGCATATTTTTTATTATATTAATATTTGAGAGAACTGGAAAATCTGATTAATGAAGAGAAGAAAGACTCTGTGCTAATATGACCTGTCTGAGGTCACACAGAGACTCAGGAGTAGTTTCCATCCTGTACTCACTGGCAAGGGCTTGTTTTTCAGGACAAAAAAATGAGAACAGGTTTGTGGTTCAGCCAACCACTCTGTAAGTCTTGAAGTCTGCCCAAAGGACAACCAGAACAGATTAAATTTCCTGTCACAGCAGTAAGTCAGTTTGGGATACTTGTCTTTACTTACAGAAGTACTGCCATAATATTTTGCTGCTGTTTTACACCTAACTTTTGGTTACACCTAATTCCTTGAATCTGTTCCAAAACTCACAGGGAAGTTGCACAAAACAAATATATTCGACTTGGGGGAAAATATATCTATAGATAGTCTGATCATAGAGATTTAGAGACAAATAAGCTGTTTTATGATCTGTCTCTTCACAGGTCAGATGCCCTCCTTAGGCAGTGTAATGATATTATGCCCCATGTAGGGTCCACAACCAGAATCTTCTATTGTGAAATATGCTTCAAGCCATAAAGAGGGAGTTCCTCTTCTTGCTGGATGGTTTTCTTGCTGCTGTGTTCCTCTCTCCAGAAAGTGCTTTCAGACAACTGTCTTTGCATCCTCTCTGGTTGAAAATAATTATTTTTTAATAGAGAAAAGAAGTCCAGATCAGAGGAAAAAGTGAGTGACCATCATCAGACACATCCATGGACAAAAGGAAAAATTGCAACAGTTTTGAAGATCTAATTTTTAGCTCAGGCATCTACATTTCAAGTAAATCATTTAGGTTACTTTTTAATCCGTAAATCAGGGATAATGGTACTGCTCACCTTGCAGAGGAACTATGTGATAAAATAATTTAGCACTATGAAATGCTCAAATCTAATGTATTTGTTATAGGAAGAAATTTTGAGTTTTCCTTTTAATATGAGTATTTCATATTTCCTCTGAAATTTTGGACCTGTCACTTAAATTAATCAGGGCTTCAGTATTCCTAGTTCACAAAGGAAATAACTGTCATTTACTATGTGGAGTAGCAATTCCTTTTTATATTTTGAAAATTGCATTAAAATCCTTTAATGGATAATAATGTTAATAAATACAGTACTTATTTACCTATCTCTCGAAAGTAGATATGTATATTCTCTATGTTCTAAAGGCATCAAAACACCAGGTGAATTGAACACGCAGTGTTACAGATGACAGGATGGACCAAAGCATCTGTCATGGAAATAAAGATCTCTGAAGTTGGATATATTTAAAATTGAGACTGCAGGTTTGGAGTATTGTTAAAGCAGCATTTCAATCCAAATAAAGATTTGATTTAAATCCTCTCATTTAATTTCCTACATTGCAATCCTAGACAATTCCCTGACCTTACAGAGATTTTTTTAAATAGATCTACATTTTTGAAGGAAAAATTGCACACCATCAGGGAAAATGACAGGGAAAATATAAGTACTCATATTCAACAACATTTATAAAAAAGAAGAAAGGTCTTGTCATAAAGAAGTCCTAAAAATACTGTGGGTGGGAATTAAATATAGAAAGAGTAATCCCACAGCATTTTAAAAATTTTATAAAGAAATATAATTTGTATTCTAGCACATAAAGCTATATCATCAGAGCAAAACTACACACCATGTAAATGTTTATCAAAAAATCATATCAGAAAACAGTATGATTATTCATAACATGATGCAGTATAACTACTTATCTCATAATCTAGGAAAAGCTTTCACTTTTCCATCAGTAGAAAAATCTTCTTTGTTAGATTAAGACAATAAAAAGCTCTCATGTTATCATCGCCATAATAATAAAATCCTTAAACAACCTTAATTTCGCAGGAAGCAAAAATGAGAAGTCTGAAAGCATGACAAGCACAGCTCAGGATAACAAAATTTTCTTTCTGCAAAACATTCTACTCTTGATGGGGCCTGGATCATTATTAATTGACAGGAACAAGCAATTTTCTAGCACTTCTGTGGATTGCAAGTGTGCAGTGGACAGTTAGTTAGATGATACCCCTCCTTCAAAGAGGTTGAGGAGCTTATCTGCTTGCCTTTGCTATTACTACTTGAGATCAGGTTGTGGATCTGGGTGGGGCTGGCTTCTAGCTCTCAGGAGAAGAGGCAACAAATGAAGTCATTACCTGGTAGAGTGTCTCTATAGGAGTACTACTGGGGGTTCTGATTAGTGCAGGCTGATAACAATGTGCCCCTGGTACAAGCTCTATGCTTCACTTTACCAAGCCTGCTTTATTACCAGTGAAAAAGAAGATCTGGGTCTGGGCATTTAAATCCCTATGCTTATCATTGTCTCAGGGTATATCATTCAATCTTCTGCCAATAAATTTATATTTGAATTTGAAATAGTCTATCCCTGTAATTACCTCTGTGTTTGTAAAACACACAGCATGAGTAAAGCTTAATTCTCAGCAAGATGTGGGATTTAACAAAATATAAATAATAAATGCATATCTGAAAGATCATAGCGTTAAGTTCAAACAAAAAAGAGAAAAAGGGGGCTCCTCTTTCCTATGAATAGTTTTCCATTTCCTGTTTGTTCAGAGAAGATACTAAGCTTATATTTTAGTCATGCTGAAGGATTCAAACTGATTTAGAAGATATTAGCTTTAAAACAAGCAGACAGTGTCTATATTATGAGCTCTGTATTTTTTTTTTTCAGCTCCTTTCCTGCACAGCACATACTCATCAATCATATTGGGAAGCTGACTTATATTCTCCACACTTTACCACTAACTGGATTACAGAGCTGAAAATCTTACTCAAAGTTTAAAATGTGATAAAAGTAATCGAATTGCTCTAGTCAAATTCTAACTGTGGTGAATAGATGGCACTAATTACCTTTTCTTATTATGCTACAAATGTAGTTTACTCCATCTTTATTCATGAAGTAGTATCATATACCCCACCAAGGGGACTTGCAGCAATATGCAATATTGGTATATTTGTTTTCTTGTTCATATTTTTCCTCTTCATCAGTATTCTGGAGGTGTGGTTTTAGACTGAAATGTATTGCTGTGCAGGACTTCCTTATGTCTTGATGTAATTACACCACTCTGCAGATTTCTGAAGATGAACTTATAGAAAAGAATTAAAAAAACCTCTCCAATAATAAAAATGAGTGGCAGATTTACTGGGTGCAATTAGTTTTCTCTTTTCCCCTTTAATTACCATTTTTTTAGAAAAGTGCAAGTGTGTACAAGTAACATAATGTGGAGATATCTGATCTGAATATAGGCTTAGGATGTTGTGTGCTGATTTCCACTGGGGTAGACTAAATTGTCTTCACAGTAGCTAGTATGGAGATGTGTTTTGGATTTGTGTTGGAAATAATGTTGATAGCAGATTGATGTTTTCCTTATTGCTGAGCAGTTATTACACAGAGTCATGGCCTTTTCTGCTCCTCACCCCACTCCACCAGTGAGGAGTCTGGGAGTGGAAAATGATTTGGAAGGGGACAAAGCCAGGACAGCTGACCCCAGCTGATGGAAGGGAGCCATGTTCAGCAATAAAAACCAGGGGAAGAAGAAAGAAGAAGACATTCAGAGTGATGATGTTTGTCTTCCAAAGTCACTGTTAAGGGTGGAGGCCTGTTTTCCTGGGGATGGTTGAAAACCTACCTGTCCATGGGAAGAGGTGAATGAATTCCTTGTTTTGCTTTGCTTGTGTGAAGCTTTTGCTTTCTCTACTAAACTGTCTTTATCACAACCCATGAGTTTTCTCACTTTTACACTTCTAATTCTCTCTCCTATCCACATTTTAGGAGGGGGAAAGTAGCGGGGTGGGAGGGTGAGGTTGAGCAGCTGGCTGTGTTGGTTGCTGGCTGGGATTAAGCCATGATGCATTGTGAAATTATGCTAACCTTAAAAAGGTTAAGTTTGCTTTATGTAGAAGGTATCAAGTAGTAAAATGAAATCCACTAGGTGACAATTAACAGTATCTGGCTCAGATGATATTCTGTGAAGAAATTCTGTCAACAGTATATTTTTTCCATAGTCTATGGCTGAAAGCTTTGGTTTTGGTAGTGTTTTCTTTTTAAAGCTTACAAAACATCAAGAAAAACAAAACGACATTCTAGATTTTCCTTCCTTCTTTGGTTTGGAGAATGCTTTCTTCTTAGAATCAAGCATCTAGACAAAAATATCTTGAAAAATCACAGTCTTTCTGAAGCTAACTTATTTGTTCATGAAAGCTCATAAAGAATGAGTCTTCTGTGCAATTTCAGTACCAGCTTTGTTTCCAGACATGCTTTTTTATCTGATCTTTATGTAGGATTCAGACATCAAGTGCCTAGAATTTGAATGTATTATTGCACTAGTTTTTCTAGATTTAGGGTGAAAATGGGTGATGATGCCAGAAAGAAATGTAGACAGGATTCCTTTTTATGACCCCTGAGCATATTGCCCTTACTCTTAGGATAATCCTCAGGTAGAAAGGTTAGGAAACACAACTTTGTGTAAAAGAGGTTTAGTCTAAGCATATTATTTTCATAATTTTACCAACATTGAGGCACAAAGGATCAGTGATTCAGAGAATTTCCACTCTGATCTGTGATCTTTCTTCCACGTTCATGGAAAGCAGACAGCTTTAGTGGGGAAAGGCATAAAGTTTGCAAGATCAGACTATTGGATTCATTCAAACCTGATTTCAGACAACTATTGTCAAGGAGATAATAAAGCACAGTGTTCGTCCTTTTTATCTTTATAAATAAAAACTTCTAAACTCCAGTTTTTTTTGCATAAATCCAGAAATGGCTATACAGGAGACTCCCAGCCAGCTAGTATTAGCCATTTCAAGGTGACTGCTCATCTCCTGTTTTCCATGACTGTTGTTTATCCTTTCTCAACTGAATGAATATGAAAAAAAGAGAAATAAATTCAGCTTTCAGACAAAATCTCTCCTTTATATCTAAGCAATTGAGCTTACTAATTAGCATTTAAAAAATAATTAACCTCAGCACTCAAAAGGAAAATTAAAACTTTGACCCAAACTATATATTTTTTTCCAACTTTTGAGTGATATAATCCAAGATGCTGCTTTTATGTTTGTAAATTTTGTAAGGAGAAGGCACTCAAGGAGGAAAACATATGGGAGAGTTTCTAATATAATTTTTTCTGAGCAAAACTATCTGCTTGTTACATACAGGCTTTGGCCCAGTTAGTACTATAGGAAAGACAACATACAGATCTTACCAATATGTCTGGAAATTTCTTTTAAGACTTGGTTGCTTTCATGTGGAAAAGTCTAACCATTAGTGGACTTTGCTGTGATACTAGTGGATTTTCAAGCTCTCAGAGCTTGGTGACAATGCTGAACAGAGAAAAATGATTCCTTGCAGATTGGATGTGATGATTATTAAGTCAAAACTGTGATAGAAAACACTTTCATTAAATCTGAGGTCTCAATTCTGTTTCACACTACCTTCTACCTGCAGACAAAGAAATGGTCAGCTAGAATGGAAAGCAGTTTCTCATTCCCCCAAAGGAGTCTGAGTGTTGGATCCTGAACTACCTTTCTGATAATTGCTCCATCACAATTTAAAGAAAATTTAAAGACTATTTTAAAGAAAAGCTTCTTACATTTCTTACATTTCCACTCAGTGTAGAAACTGCTTCAGCACTGATGAAATGCACAATAGTATATTTTAAATATATTTCCAGAGAAGGTGAAAATGAAGTTGAATAATCCTATGCAATCATTGTTTTGGTTTCTAATGAGAATTATATTCCTTGTGGTTTTTTTCAGGGGTTATATACTATCTTCATGAAGTACGATATATAGGTTTTATTGGTCTAAAACAGAACAAGCAGAATGATCACCATTCTAAGAGTAAATTGGCTTATTTTTGGTGCTAAAGTTATGTTAGAAATAGCTGGAAAGTCGATCATAACTGATAGTGGTGAAAACATGTCATCAATGGAGAGTGGCAGTACACTAGAGGAAAAAACTTTACAATGCACAAGACAAAGGGAAATGCAATTTTGCCTGGCATGGTAAACATAGCATTAATTAAAATCAAACTGCTGTTGCAATTGCAGAAATATTTTTAATTGTTTGAATAGTTTTTGCAATTGTAGATGTACATGATAACAGTATTATTTTAAATAAAGTAAGTATAGTTCTCAGCATGAACTTCTTGATACTGCTGTTCTTACTAATATCTTAGAAAGCACAAAAAATGACAGAGAAAGAGCCATCGAAACAAAAAAATGCCTTGGAGAGTGTTAATCACAGTACTAAAAAGATGTTTTCTGAAGGCTAGAGGAAGGTAGTGTTGTTTCTCATGACTGAGGAATCAAATATAAGTATTCTCAGTTGAGAAAACCCTCATAACTCTTGACATTACCCCAAATATTTTTGTTTCTCTTGAGGAAAGAATTTAAGAGTCAGTCAGGATGATGTATTCTTTCTGTGAATTGCTGCCTCCAAGGGAATATCAACATATTTAATAATTGTTGACTGCTACACAACTGTAGTAGGCAACTGAGTGCTTGATTACCTTTAAGACAGGAATTAATCTTCTTTTGGATTATATGTGCATGCATATAGGCAATATTAAAATTATACTACTGTGGCG
The DNA here is from genome assembly GCA_035583185.1 of Anabacerthia variegaticeps. Classification (NCBI taxonomy): domain Eukaryota; kingdom Metazoa; phylum Chordata; class Aves; order Passeriformes; family Furnariidae; genus Anabacerthia; species Anabacerthia variegaticeps. Next base: position 93,139,954 of record JAWWEW010000078.1, read on the forward strand.
TCTTTTGTGCTGTGTTAATGTATCTCCATTTGTACCTGATAGCATAAACTTTCACTTTTGGAAAATATCACCGACTCTATAAACTAATAGTGAAAAAGCTGGCATGCTCCAGGATCTACCTGATTGCTCAGCTTGTACACCCATAAAAAAAATAATAATAATAATAATAAATAAATAAATAAAAAGAGTTGCTGCCACTAGATCTTGAAATTTTGCTTAAAAAATGTCACTCATTTTTTTCTTATCTCAAGAATATTTTCACTGTTAACAGATTTATTTAATTTTGTGAATGCATACAGCAATACTGAAGATATTGACAGGAGGATTCTCTTAACATTACACAGTTAGAAGGATCTTGAAATATTTTCAAAGGTTTTATTGGGGTTTCTTTGGGTGGAGGTGAGCAGAGAGGGTGTGCGTATTAGGAGAGTATTATATAGTTAGGTATTATCACATAAGTTCTTCAGGGATTGTTAAGGTAGCTTGATGCATTTTGTGTCTTCGGTAGTATTTTAGTGAATGAACAGTATATGTTTTTGTCACAGTATCCTAAATGTTGTGGATTTATTTTTCTACTGTCTTAGAAATTAGATATGTCTGATATTATATTTGCTGAATGTTATGACATGATGCATTTGTTGAACAAGAAATTGCAACAGACTGGATGTCATTAGTTGATCATAAATGACAGTTCATCTAAAAGTACACCAAGACAGAAAAATGGGCAGAGTTGTCATGTCAGTTGTAAAGAGCAGTTTCCAAATGTGACTTCTTGTTTTGATTTGTACAAACCTAATAAATAAAGCCAGACTCCTAAAAAAGTCTCTTTTTTCTTAAAACAAACATACAAACCCAGCAAACTTTATAGAAAACCATAAGAATTATTGGAGGGCTGAAGATCTGATAAAAAAGATAGATAAGGAATTTTTGTGTGAAAGATATTATGTACTAAAAGATCCAAAAAAGAATGTCTATTAGTCTCATAGTTTAGTATTAGATTGTGGTCTGATGTCCATTTAAAATCATACCTCAATCAATTGCTTAAAATATTTAATAGTCTTTCTGTTAATTATTATCTAAAGACAACAAGAAACCTATTACTTTTCTTGAGTTAAATGGAATTGCAGAAATGCTAAATGTATTATTACTGTCATAACAGTTAAAATGAAAAATAATTTCACTTCACAAATGACAATAAAAGGGGACATCACAAAAGGGACTTCACACGTGACCATATTACATATAATGTGATATATTAATTATACTATATTTTATTCTTATGGAAAATATTAAATTTTAATGTTTACAAAGCAAACCAAATTGAATGAAAAAAAAATAATATAATTAGATGTATGCTACAGAAATTTTTACTTTCCTAGAAAAATCTAACGAATTAAACTGTTTAGGTGATTGCCACATCATTTGGCTCAGGGAATATAGTATCTCTAACAGTGCCATACACTTCAAATGGAAAACTTGAACCTCTGTAACATTTTGGATTTCAAATAGCAAGAGTCAGGGGTTGAAACTTATAACAAAAATCTGGGTAATGTAAGAAGAAAAGGATCTGCATCTCTCTCTCAGACAGGCTTTCACTATCTGAAAGCTCTCCTCTGTAACAGTGCTCTGCTGGGTGCTCCATTTGAATCCCACACTTCTAAAGGGTCAGGGATATGTAAGATCAGCCATGCTGTCTTCTAAAGTAAGTACTAAATCTGTGAGTATCTGTTGTCTGAAATGTTATGAACATGCATATGACAATACAACTTGTAGCTGAGGATGTAATTTATTCCCAAGAATGGAGCAAAATTGTCCAGTCTCATAAGAAGTTTTCCTTTAGCTTTAAATCTCTTCTCTGCAAAAATTAGGTGATAAAAAAATTGCAATAATTATGGTTGTTGTCTGCAGAGGTGGTATGTTAAAACTTCATTTATCAGTGTGGCTCTATTTTTCACATCATTTTCAGACATATTCTTTTTCATATATTTCAACAAGTGAGGGGGAAACTTTTTTTTAAAAAAAAAACTGTTCCTTGAATACACCTGTCTGTGCTGTGTTTTTCCATGGACACTTTCTAAATTTTTTCTTCATTAGAGATATGGCAAGATGTATTATGCATGTCGAAACTGGGACTTCACAGCTGACTTGATCTTTTAAGAAGCCTGTATCCACAACTTTAATTCAGTTTGCCTCTCCCATTATAGGAAATACTGGGTTTTTCTCTCAGCTGTAGCTGTCTTCCTTTTCCTGTATCTCTGCATTCCTCTGTGAAGTATTTGTGTCCCTGCTTGAACTACTGGCCTGAAAGGCTGAGCTCTCTTTGACTTTACCCTATATAACGTGTTTGTATGCAGACCTTTTCAGATGAGAAACAAAATAAAATGATCTAGAGGGACATTGCTCCTCTAAATAATAGCTTGAAAGAGTAAATAAATCTATTATATGATCCCTCTAGGCAGAGAAAACCGTGGTATGGAGGTTCAGCTTATGTGACCATTTGGAAAACTGAGCCTTTAAAAAGAAATGTTGTGACTCCATCACTGGCAGCATTTTTTTATTATTTTTTTTTTTATTTTTTTTTATTTTTTTCCTCTGCAGATATATCAGAGAATGCAGTGAAAATAATTCTCCAGTGCTGGAAAAAGCCTGCAAGAAAACTTAACCTGTGTTTCTATGAGTGACAATACTTGACAGACCTTGTTACTTACAAGGTGCCTTTTCCTTTGTGTCTTTTGTTCTGCTGCACAGCTGAGCTGATACGAAGCAAAAATGTCTAACTGTTACAACAGAGGTAAGAACTCTGCTTTTTGGATGATTGCAGGCATCCTTTGTTTTGTCCTTCTGCTCAACCTGCACAGTCCTCTCAGCAATATTCTTTACCTCAATTGGTGAGAGCAAAACGTTTGTTACCCACCGCTGTTTCTATTGGCCTCAATGAAGTTAAAGATCACCATTTGGTCTTTAGGTGCAGTATGCAATGTAATTTTTGTCATGGTTTTATAACATTCACTAATCATTAAGTAGAAGGCCTACAGGCTGAAATATGTAAATTAGCTAATTATCTGAGTGCTGACATAACATTTAAGATTAACTCTTGTCTTCTCTGTGGAAGCTGTCTGGCATTGCTAGCTCCAGACCTTTAGCACCTTCAATTCAGTCATATTTCTGTGAACATACACTTCATAGGACCCATGTTTCTTGTCTATCCTTCCTGTCATCCTTCACAACTTTTCTCATCTGCGTCTTTTCAAGCCTTCTTGTTAGTAGTAGTTGAAAGTTATTTATGGTGTTTTTAATGCCCTCTAGTGGTACTTCTAACTTTTATCGTAATGGTAGTCAACTATTCTACGCTGAGACCTTAACAACACCATGAATATGCATGGCAGATTTCAGAGGACACAGACATTACAGAGCAGCCTGTACGATCACAGCCAGTTACTACACTGATATATCTGCCTGAAAACTTTGTGTTAAAGTACGTGTCTGTAAACTTCCCAGTCCAAAACCCACCCTCCTGCCCGCATTCCTCTACAATTTCCTTTCTTGTAACCTTTCCAGTCTGGTATCTCCCATACTCCAGCCAGTGCTTTCCACCTACCTAGGTGGTATGTGTGATGTCTCATATTCTCTGGCAGCTGCTTCTCACCTCACCCCTCTGTCCCCGAGGAAAAGAAGAGCAAGTTTGCCACAAATCATGTCTGGTGCATATGTACACTTTAGGCCACAGTTCGCAAATCTACCTGTGTGCAGGCTTTTAGAGAAAGCGGACAAGTGAGTCAGGACCATTTCACCCATCCTCCAGGTTTTTTCTGTTTGAACCTGTGTACATGCCATTAATTGTATGAATGATACTGTCTGTGTCTCTGGGTACATCTCAGCAGCTCAGTGTTAGCATTTCTTGTGATAGCTGCCGATTCTGTTACAGATAGAGTGTCTGGAGTGAAATACAAAATTGTAAATCTAGCACTGAATTTCTATATATGAAGGGATTACTTTCACAAATGCTAAATAAAACTACTTAGAGAGGAATAAAAGCAGTAGACTGGAAAAAAAAAAGTTATGAACTCAGAATCATATCATCCTTATTCCTGACCCTTCTGGTGTGCCTGTGCCAAAGAAAAAATATCAGTTTGTTATTATAGTCTGTGTTTCTAGGCTTCTGTGATTTGTGGATTATGAAAGTTCAGCTCTAGAGACAATGTTTATGTATATACATTTCCTTTATACGTTGAGTTAATGAATACCCTGAATACCCTGAAATAGCTATAAATTAATGTGGGGGCTAATTTTTAAATAAAATTATGATCTAGCTGAGAAGAAAAAGAATTAAAAAAAAAATTTAACCTTTTGTTATCGGTTAAAAGGAGTGGTAAAGCTTCAATCTTTAAAATTTTACTCTGATTTATCAAAGTTTTAATAGTGAGCAAAACAATCAATTCTCGTTGAACTTGAAAATTCTTGTGTAATATCAAAGTCTGTGAGATGGTGACCTGTGGGATGAGAAAAAAGGGACAGAAGGAGAATGGACAAGAAAAACTGTAAGGTGAACCAATACTCACATAAAATGAACAGTTTGATTGTTTTATATTAAACAGAGATGTTAAGTGCTGCATAAAAGAGAGACTAAAAGAAAACTCTGTTAGTAAAAATTAATAGGCAAATTATGAAATTTCTTTTTTTAGTAAGATGTGAATTGAAGCTTAAACAGGTCCAAGAGGAGATTTAAGATCCAAGGGAGGTCATTTGCAATTTAAACAATCTATCAATGAGTTAAAACATGAAAGGGATATCAAGGTATGCAACAAAATGGCTAAAGTTAAGAAAAGGATTAAGTTGCTGTTGTGATACATTTCTATGTATAACAAAACACGTTGTGAACTTTGGGTGATGAAGAGCTATTAGAGCAAATTATATGTAAAATATTTGAGTAAGTGTTAAAATATCTGTTTATGGACTAATGAAATCTATCTCTGACAATATAATTTATTGGTTTTATTCTTCAAGTTTTTCCAGAGCAAAAAGTAAAGCATTAATGAACTATAACTTTGACAAGCAGTAAAATAAATTTTCTAATTAATTTATGTTAAAAGTATCTTTTTGACTAAAAGCATGAAATGCTCATCACATTGTTTTATAACAATATTAATAGTTATAGGTTTTAAACAATTACTGTAATGTTACTTTGTAGTTTGGAAATACTTATCTAGTCCTTATTGCTTTCTTTAATGTCTGTACTGTTTATTACATAAGGTTCTTACAGTTTCTCTTACAGCTTCTTTATATAGAATTCTAATCATAGACTGACAGCATAATTGCCAAGTATATGGAGGATCTATATTTTACAACTTTATTAGCTTTTTAATCTCACTAATAAATTCTGACTGTGCTTTTTTAGGTAAATTTCACCTAGACAACACCATCTTTAAGAGCATAATTACAAAAATTCTAAATGAGAGACTATATACAGATAGAAAACGGTCATTATACGTGCAGGTATGCAAGTGTAGCTAAGCAAAAATAACACATGGCCGTCACATAGGAAAAACAGATAAAAAAATGAGTTCAGGGAATAAAGGCTAATGTTTAAGCATCAAGACTTCAGAGTAATGTTAAAAATTAATACTTCAGTTTCATACTCTGTAAGTTTGAAGTTTTCATAGAAAGTACAAACATGAAGTATGAACAGAATGTAACTGGTAATGTTTTATTTCTCTACATCTGTAGAATAATGAGAAGAGCAACATCCAGATTGAATAAACAATGCTTTGCACTGTTATGCATATTCAATCTGCTCATGTGAAAGTCATGTCAATAGTAATTTAGTAGACATTTGTGTGTTTGAGGAACAAGTAAGGTTTTCATAAAAGGAAAACAGGCCTTCATTTCTTGAACAAATGAATTCTAAACAGAGCTTTAGCATCCTTTAGGACTAGAAACTGAGCAAAAATGGTGGACTTCTCAAACTACTTCTCTAACAGTTAGGCGTCAAGGTAAATGTACAGCTCTGTGATAATTTGGACTCAACCTTTCATTTCAGGTTGCAACAAGCTGAAGTAGAAAAGATTATAGACATGCAGCTGTGAAAAGCAATAAGCCAGCAGGATTGAAAGGTTTGCAACCAGAAGTTCCAAAGGAGAACACTGAGTCATTGCTGAACAATTAACCATGGTTTGTAGGTAACTATTTTAGTTAACTTCAGTACCTGGCTAATGGGGAGCTAAAATATTTAAAAGGAGATGCAAGGTAACTCACAGATCTACAGAGAACTAACTCTCATGTTGAGTAGGTATTTTGAAATGCTAGAGAATCACAGTTGGAAGGGAACCACAAAGATCATCAAGTCCAACCCTTTGCCCTGACCATCCACAGGAGTCACACCGTGTGCCTAAGAGTATAATCCAAACACCTCTTGAACTTCATCAGGCTTGGTATTGTGATACCCCTTACCTAGGGAGCCTGTTCCAGTGCCCAACCACACTCTGGGTGAAGAACCTTTTCCTAATAACCAACCCAAACCTCCCTTGACACAATTTTAGGCCATTCCCTTGGGTCCTGTCAGTGGTCATCACAAAGAAGAGATCAGTGCTGACCCTTCTCTTCCCCTCACAATGGTTACATTAATAAATATATGGATGAACATGATACAAGGGAGAACAGTTAATGCGGTGTTTTTAAAGGGGAGTCACATTTGATATTAATTTGTTTTGTGAAGTCACTTGAACACATAGACAAATTTGTTAAGGTTGGTACAATATGCATAAATTTGTAAAAAACTCTTGCAAAAGCCTCTGAACGAGGTTCTTAGAGAGATCAAGCTGCTGTGAGATTACAGGAAATATACCTTCATAAAATCACTACTATCCAAAGAAGAAAGAGAGAAGATTGGTGTTAACAAAAAAATACAAAGTGTTGTGAAGTCCCTGGTGTTGCACATACTGCTTGCTGTGTGTTGTTCCACTATAAAATTACAGAAGAGTATAACTCACTGTTCTACTGAGCTATCATAACCAAAATTAAAAATGGTACTGGCAAGTGTAATTTTGATAATGAACCACAGAGAATGACTTCTATACAAGGAGAGATTGTATAAGCAAGGTTATTCAAATTTGGAAAAGAGATGAGTAAGGATGGTATAATTGAAATATATGAAGTCATGAATGGCAGATCAAAAATTATTTAGGATATGTTATTCACCATTCATGACACAAAAACCAGCAAGTGCCCAAGTAAATTATCAGGCCAGAGTGTAAATTGCTTTTCATATAATACATAATTAAATTGTGTAACTCATTGCTGCAGGATGTTTTTGATGCCAAAATATAAATCAGTTCAAAAAGCAATTAGCTGAACGAATGGAAGTAAGTCCCATTAAGGGCTATTAAATAGAACAGTGTGGGTAGGACACTAAAACCTCATAGTCACAAAAGGAGTCTTCATTGAGAGAAGTGCCTAACTGATTTTCTTTGTCTATACACCCCTGCAAAAATCCAGTCTCAACCAGAATGGGAGATGAGATTCTGGGCACTACAGGCCTTTGTTCTGACCTAACATGGATAGTCTTGTCATACTCCCTCCTGATTAGCCCTGAGGAGGATTTAGGACTGTAAAAGCAAAAACAGGCATATGCAGAGCAGTCCCATGAGAGGATAGCAGGATCATGTGCAACTGTAGCATGGGAAAATAAAGAGAAACTAAGAGAGGCAGTAAAAGGTACAGATATTTTATGCAGATCTTATGTATGTCCCTACCCTGTGCACAATATAGATATAATTAGTTTGAATATTAGATTGGATTTCAAATTCTATAACATTCAATAAAATTTGCAATGAAGTTTCAGCTTGATGAAATAAATTAATTGTCCCAGCTCTTTTTATGATGGCACGTCTCTACATCTTTCATTCCAACTGGGAAATCAAGCACGTAACAGAAATACTCCAAGAAGGGCTATTTTATTTTTCATATATTTCTACATCTTATGGCTGAAACTGGTGATTCTAATTAGAATTATAGAATCATAGAATATTCAGAATCTTTAAGACCATTGAGTACTGCCAAGTATACCATTAAACTATAACCCTTAGTACCATATCTACATGTCTTTTAAATACCTCCAGGAGTGTGAGTCAACCACTTTCCCAGGCAGCCTGTTCCAGTACTTAAGAACCCTTTCTGTGGACAATTTTTTCCTAATATTCAATCTAAACCTCCCCTGGTGCAACTTGAGATCGTTTCTTCTCATCCTGTTGCTTGTTACTTGGGAAAAGAGACTGATTTCCATCTTGCTAGAACCTTCTTTCAGCTAGTTGTAAAGAGCAATACAGTGTCCCCTGACCCTCCTTTTCTCCAGGCTAAACTACCCCAATTCCCTTAGATTCTCCTCGTAAAACTTGTGCTCGAGACCCTTACCCAGACTCGTTGCCCTTCTCTTCGACCCAGTCCAGCACCTCAATGTCCTTTTTGTAGTGAGGGGCCCAAAACCGAACACAGAATTTGAGGTGCAGCCTCACCAGTACAAGTACAGGGGGATGATCACTACTCTGGTCCTGCTGGCCATACTATGTCTGTTACAAGTCAGGAAGGTATTAGCCTTCTTGCCCACCTGGGCACACTGTTGGATCATGTTCAGATGCTGATGAAGCACCCCCAGGTCCTTTTCCTCTGGGCAGTTTTCAAGTTACTCTATCCCCAGCCTGTACAGCTGCCTTGGGTTGTTGTGACCAAAGTACAGGACTCAGCTCTTTGTCTTGTTGAACCTGATACAATTGTCCTCAGCCCATCTATCAAGCCTGTTCAGATCCCTCTGCAGAGCCTTCCTGCCCTTCAGTAGATCAACACTCCTGCCCAACTTAGTGTTGTCTGCAAACTGATAGACGGTGTGCTTGATTCTCTCATCCAGATCATTAATGAAGATATTAAACAGGACTGACCCCAACACTGAGTTCTGAGGACTCCACTTGGGGACTGACTGGCTGCCAGTTGGATATGACTCCATTCACCACCACTGTGTAGGCCCAGCCATCTACCCAGCTTTTTATCCAGGGAACAATGTACCTGTCCAAACCATGGGCTGCCAGATTCTCCAGGAGAATATTGTGGGAAATAGTGTCAAGACCTTTGCCAGAGTCTGCACAGAAAACATTGACAGCCTTTCTCTAGTCTGCTAAGTAGGTCACTGTCATAAAGGAGATCCTTGTAGTTCCTTGGCTCCTCCCTTCAGCCCTTTCTGTAGGTGGGTGTCACATTTGCTAACCTTCAGTTAACTGAAATCTTCTCAGATAGCCAGAACTGATGATAAGTGATGATAATTGTTCAGCGAGCAATTCTGCCATCTCCTTCAGTACTCTTAATTGAATTCCAGCTGGCCACATACACTTGTGCATGTCTAAGTGGTGTAGCAGCTCACTAACCATTTCTCCTTGGATTGTGGGGACTTCATTCTGCTTCCCACCTCTGTCATTCAGCTCAAGGGGCTGTGTATCTGAGGACAACTGCTCTTACTGTTGGAGACAGAGGTAAAGAATGTACTAAGTACCCCAGCCTTTCCTTTTCCTCATCCTTTGTCTCTCTGTTTCCCTTCACATTAAAAAAAAAAAAAAAAAAAAAAAAAAAAAAAAAAAAAAAAAAAAAAAAAAGATTTTCCTTAGCCCTCTTTTTGTTGTATTTACAGAAACATTTTTTATTGTCTTTTGCAGCAGTAGCCAGATTAAGTTCTAGTTGGGTTTTGTCCCTTCTAATTTTATCCCTGCACAATGTCATGACATCTTTGCAGTCCTCCTGAGCTTTCTGCCCCCTCTTTCAAAGGTGATACACTCTTCTTTTTCTTGTGTTCCAGCCAAAGCTCTCTCTTCAGGCAGGGCAGTCTTCTTCCCTGCCAGCTCATCTTTGTGCACATGGGACTGACCTGCTTCTGTACCTTTAGGATTTCCATCTCAAAGCATGTCCAACCTTCCTGGACTGCTTTGCACCTCAGGACTGCTTCCCAAGGGATTTTAACCACGGTTCTAAATAGGTCAAATTTGCCCCCTTAAAGTCCAAGATGGCAGTTCTGCTGACTCCTTCTCTGTTCACAAACAATAGGTCCAGTGGTCATGTTCCCTGGTTGGCTCAGTCGCCCACTGTGTCAGGAAGTTTTCTACAACACTCTCCAGGAGGAGGAAGAGAGTGGGGAAAGCATTTTCTGTTTTTACATGCTGTTTTATTTCAACTTAAAAGAAAGATCTTTGAATAAATTCCTTGTAATCAGGTATTTTTAAGGGCTGCAGCTAGGACTGAGAAAGTGAGGATTTTGAGTAGTTTTCTCATTATGCTTTCTTTCCCTTTTCAAAACTGTGTAGAAAGAAACCCTTCTCTTTCAGTCATTTCTTTAATGACCTTTGTCACCAGCCTGCAAACTGAGCTGAAGACTTTCTGTGAAGGCTTCTGCCATTCTTGCGCAGAAGTCTCTGATGTAAACACTAAGAAGAAGCTTTAATTGATATGCTCAAAATAATTAGAAAGCAACAGTGCTCAGCAAGGCTGTTTAGGACAAAAGGTTAACAAGGAGCCAAATCCCCAGACAACTGTGTGATCATTAGGAAAATCCAGAGATAAAACATGACATATTTGAGAGTTAGGATGTGTGATTCAAAGTATTCCAAAGGAAATAAAGATAAAGACAAAACAAAAACCAACCAACCAAACAAACAAAGCAACAAAAACTCCCAACTAAACAAGCAAAAAGAAACACCAAAAAATTCCCACTCAAAAAAACTTGCAGAAATTGTGCTATGGAAGTGAAGTAGAATTTTTACTTCTGTGAGTTACATGTCTCCTATTTAAAGTATAATATTTTAATATTGCTTGTTGCTGTGACAGTCTTTATAGATACAGCTGAGACATTCTTGTGATGCTCTTATATGCAATACTTAGAAAGCAATACTCTGTTTTTCTCAGACCTGGTATTTTATCATATTTGATATTATTGTATTTCATTTTATTATATCTAACTTTTTAATGCAGAGATATATTTCAATTTATTGAATAGTAATTTATTCAAGTGAGTGTAGTGTCAGTTTTGCTAACTCTTTGAAATACTTGAAAATGCATTTAGGGTAAAGAATGTATGTTGACCATGATTCATCTTCTTAGAACATGCGTATTCCTACAGTATGTCCATCTTATGTTGCTCACATTATGAAAGAGGACAGATCAGGATGAAGACTTCTCCCCCTTCAAGCTTCCAAATAATACCTAAAATATATTGTCTGCTCCAGAGTTTAGAATAAGTAGCATTCAATTTGCAAATAAATTAACATATGTCTCAGGAAGATCATGTGTATATTAAACAATGAGATTACTATCTGCAGCTATAGCTGATTTGTACTTCTTGAATCAAACAGTTTTCATTATTTCCAAATCCTAGGTAGAAACAAAATAATATTTCGGCAGACAGTTTGTCTTTCTTGCCATTTTACTACATGTCCTGTATAATAAGTAGCAAATAACTTTATATTCAGTGTTACACTGTTATTAATTAAAAAACAGTGTATTTCCAGTGCACTAAATTGCTAATGAATCTCATTAAAGTGCTAAGATAATAATGATTACATGTCCATGACTAGAAGATATGCTTCACTGGCTTTGGTGTTTTTCTTATAGATATGAGGACTGTACCAGTACATACCCCTGCTAATCAGAGTAGCTGGACTGCACATCGTTACTCCAGCTTTGCACATGAAGAACAGTGTTGTGTCCATAACACAGTTGTGGTGGGTGAGATGCAAGATCCATCCAGCACCCAAATTTCTGGACATCAGCTATGGAGTCAAGGTAGAGGCAAAGCAGAACTTCTGGGTAAACGTGTGAGAGGTAAAACTGGGACATAGGAAAAGGAATGGGCTGTTTGATTTCCACATAACAATACTTCTTTAACTGATGCTGGCACTCATATTCCTATAATGAATAATGGTGCATATCCTTAGTAACCTTCTCTTTTGTTTAGTGAAAGATAGGACAGGCTTTTTCTTCTCTCATCTGCTTTTTGGCAGCAGTAGCAGTGGTAGCCTTGACTAACCCATACTTTTAAGGATGTTCTTTCTGACTTTCTAAAACTCTCTGAAAAGTTATAATTCAATAATCTTCTATTGTAAAATTGGGTGAAATAATGTGATTTTTATCTGATATTATTGTGCTCCTCTACAGAACAGGGAAGAAAAAAACTTATGAGAACCTGGGGATCACTCCAAAAACCCCATGGTAAGAAAGAAACAAATATTTCTTATTTATTTATTTGTTAAATTATTACTACAATTTTTATTAGTGTGGATAAGCTAGTCATAAGAAGAAAGAAAGAGACTCATAAAGTTTTGCAGGTGAAAAGAGCAGGTGAAAATTCAAGACTGAAATATATAAGAAAGCAGATACTCAAGTGAATGGATGGGGATGTGGGGATCTTAAATCTATGCTATATGATGTTGAAACAGAAAATCAAAATTGAAAAAAACCAATCAATCAACCAAAACACCAAGAAAACCCCAAAACCAATCCCAAAACTTTGGAAAGAAGAAAGCTGTTGTAGAATTTATTTTGAAAAAGCAAATACAAGTATTCTGGCAAAAAGTCTGAGTCCTCATTTGGTTAGAAATACTATTTTACAGTTTAAGGAGGGTATTTAGAGTAAAATGACAGAAAAAAAGTCTCAGCAAATAAGGTACAAACCAGTTAGAAGACAACAAGGAGATGAATAGGATCTCACATGTCAACAAATGATGTCACACGATGGAAATCTCTTTCTACAAAAAGTTAACAGGCTTTGTACATAAAAAACACAGTAGGTGCCATATGATCTTGATATTTAGTCTAAGAATATTATCTTCCATAATATTTTTCTAAATAATAAGAATTTATTTTGTATGTGTTTGAGGAGCACATGTCTAATAGAGTATTCAAATTTACTGGCTGTTCACAGATGGAAAGGAAGGAGGTACTGGACTGTACATCAGAGAGATCTGTCCTACCATCAGTTCTGCTCAGTGTTTTATAAGCCAGGATAAGAGTGCAAGACCTGCTTATTAAATTGGTAGAATGAATTGTATGGATGCTAGGAGAACAGCAGAGGTCTTCAAAATGGTCTTCAATCATAAGAATTCATCCAAAATAGTTGGACGGAAACCAGTAAAGTCAAAAAGTGTTTAGAAATAATGAAGCACTCAAATGCAAAATTTTTGAGAAACTGTTCAGGTTTTTAGAAAGTATTAAAAGATGATGATGAATGTAATCAATCATATAGTCGCAAATCAGGAAGGCAACTCTGTTAACCCTCCTCTCCTCCATTTCCACATAGATAGCAATATATATAGCCTTTGTCACTGCACTTTGTGGTTCACCTGGAGTTAGTTTAAGGTAGGACAATGAAAAATTATAGTTGAAAAACCAAATTCTATTAAAAACACTGACCATTTTAAGTCAAAAAAGTAAAGCCCTAGGGGAAAGTATAAAGGAGGAATAAGTCTTCAGGTACCTAAAGATACATGAAGGTACCTAGGAGGTAAACATGTTCTGCAGTCAGTTTCTGAGGTAAGGTATGTGTATGTTTTCAGGGAATACATGGAAGGTGGGGATTATTTATATGAAGACAGGATTAGAGGAGGTATCTTTTACAGTGTGATGAAAATACCAGCAGTAGAAGAGGCATGAACAACAAATGTTTCATACAGCCTGAAGGCTCTGGTTTCACCACAGTGTTTTGGAAGGCTTTTGAACTATGTTTAATGGAAAAAAAATAAAAGGAAAATAACCAAAATCACTGTTAGCCTGCAGTCTATATTCACAAAGACAGAAGTTGTATGTCACAATCTGGCAGTCTCTGAATCTTCACGTATTGCTCTATTTGTCTTGGATGTCTGGTAAGGAAACAGGTTGTTATAAATAGGAGGGGATAGAACAGCTTTTGTGTAAATGACTTAGAATATAAAATATTTTCTTTTTTTTTTTTTTAATTGCTGTTGTTATCTGCCTGTTTTCACTGTCTTAATTTTAACTCTTTATTCAGTACCTCATAAGTTTTTTTAAGTGTTCTTTTTTTTCATTAGGAGTTAATAGCATTCTTCTATGCAGAAACTCTTCTCATAAATATGTATGTTTTCTTCTTAACACCCTAATTTTGTTGAATGTAACAGTAGAAATCTGTTGGCATTTTTAATGACTCATTTTCTTTTAAGACAGGAGATATTTGAAGTTGACTTAGATATAATAATTTCAACATTACATGGGATAAGCAGCATGGAGCATAATATTTTGGAGTGTCCTGAAGATGTTCCTATTATAATATCAATCATTTTTTTTTCCCCTGAATTGTTCTTTGAAAGTACTTTTAATTTCCTTTCTTCCTTGCTTTCTTCCTTGTTTCCATTGTATTGGGTTACAAAGTGATTTCTTGAAAATATTCCTATATTCCTCTATGACAGAAAAAACTATTTTACCATAACTTTTACTTGATGAAGATGTGCTATGTTATCACCAATAAGGGCCAAATATATATTAACATATATTGCAATAGTTTCAAATAGTAGTCTGGAATTCGAAAAGGTAGAACAATTTGGTAGAAAGATCGCATATAGTTTTAATCTACAAATGTGGAGTTATTTTCTTCTGACTACAGAGGAATTTTTAAAGGATCAAAATCTGAATTTCAGTATTTCTGGCAAGAGTTTAAATTTAATATAATTATTCTAAGCTAGAATAAGAGTACATGTCATGGTTTAATCCCAGCCAGCATTCAAGCACCATGGAGCTGCTTGCTTGCTCCCCCACCAGCAGGATCAGGGAGAGAATTGAAAGGGTAGAAGATAGAAAACTGGTGGATTGAGATGAAGACAATTTCATAGAGAAAGCAAAAGTGATGCACAACACCAAATCAAAACAAGAAATTAATTACTACTTCCCCTGGGCAGATGAGTTTTCAGCCATTCCCAGGAGAGCAGGGTCCCATCACATGTAATGGTTACTTGGGAAGACAAACACCATCACCCCAAACATCCTCCTCTTCCTCCTTCTTTCCCTCATGTTTATATGAGCATGATGTCATGTGGTATGTCAGTTTGGAGTCACCTGTCCCAGCTGTGTCTCCTCCCATTCTCTCATGCACCCCCAACTTCCTCACCAGCATGGCAGTGTGAAAAGCAGAAAAGGCCTTGGCCCTGTGTAAGCCCTACTCAGCATAACAAAAACATTTCTATATTATTTACCCTGTGCTCAGCACAAATCCAAAATACAGCCCCATACTCGACACTGTGAAGAAAATTAAACCTACTCCAGCCAAAACCAGCACTCTACATTTATATCTGAAATGTTCACACTATAACCAAGTAAAAGAAGGAAATCTTTCTTGCAGTAAAATAGTCAGGGAAAGAGTTACAAAAGGAAAGTGTGCTCCACGTAATTCAGGCAGGAAATACAACTCAAACTTACTTTAAAAACAGGCACATGTAGCACATAAAGGGTCAACTATTATTCTTTGAAATATCTTATTTTTCTTTGCCATCCAGCCCTGCAAAAGAATGATTTTTATTAGTTAAAGAAGAAAAAAGCAGTTGGAGATGTTGTTTTAGAGTACAGCGATATACCTTTCATATGAGCTGGCCCATCATAGTCCATCACTTTAAACCTGTCAAACTTTTTGAATACTTTTACTTCTGTTAGACATGTCTTGGAATGACTGATCTAGTGTGGAATTGTGTAGAACAGTAGCCTATGTAAAGTCAGCAGATATAATGCATATAGTAAGAAATAATAAACAGTTCCCTGCCTTCTTTCTTTTTTATCTTTTTTTTTTTGTTTTGTTCTTTTTTTTGTTTTATTAAAACCCAAAACTTAATGAATATCAAGGCGAGAGTAAAGAGAAGTCTAGACATACTTTCTGTTTAACTGCTGCTGGTGAGACCTAGGCTATATACTCTCTTTTCTTAACAGATAGAGAAACATTAGCATTTTTCTGTTTGGACACTGCAATAAGATACAACAGCAGGTGAAATGGATGAAATGGAGAACATCTGGCTGACTGTGTGTGCTGGATCTAAACTAATTTCTCTTCTGCTATTACAACTGCCCTTTATTTTGTAGGTTGTTTTCTTTCTTCTATTCCACTTTGCTGTCTAACCTTTGTACCTACTGTTTACACACTCATCAGCGATTCTTCGTATCTTAAGAGAATTATTTAGAGGAAAGGAGTTATTGCTCTCATTGAAAACCCTTAAAACATAGCCCATACACACAATCAGGAAAACAGATGAGTCTTGAATTGCACCCTGAAGTCCCATATAGCCTGATTGAGATATAGACAGTAGTTTTAGTGGATTTATAGAAATATTCTTTCCTTTTTCCATAGATATATAATCAACATGTTAAGACTGTTACATTAAGATCTTCACTTGACATAATCTTTTATGGAAAACAGATGGAAGTATGCAGTGTTTTCAATTTTTAAAATGAGCTTTTTCAGTGTCAGTGTACTGGCTCCTGTATTGGGAATAAATTTCCACAAGAATTTTAAAGAACATGATGGAACACTGCTGTGGTCAGATATGGAGAAAGGAAGATGTATACCAGCTGAGAAACAAGATATGTGGACACTTTGTGTTTTACTGGCAATTGGGTTCATTTGTTCGAAGAGAGATGACTGACTGAGTCCTGACTTACCTCATAATCATTTATACAGGCACAGTGTCGACTTCCTAGGCTCAGAACAGTGATGTTTTCTACAAGGCTTACAATGCAGGTGAGTTGAGGAAAGGTGTTGTTTGTTGTAAGATTTTCTGTCTTCTATGTATAAGATACAGTGAAATTCAGTTACGCAATCAAATGTGGAGTTTATTGTACTAATAATAATTTTCTTAAAGTACTTACACAGAAATTCCTGAAGTATAGGAAAAATCATTGACTAGAATGTTGCTGAATGATGGTGACTATTGCCTAGTTATTACAACTAAAAGTTCATGAGATAATACTCTTAACGGCAATGTCAATATAGATGGGTGCAATTTGCATAACTGAACAAGACATAAAGGAGATAGGAGGTTAATATTCTTGAGATTAAAATTTGACAGTAAAATGCATGTTGGTAAAATATTTTGGTTGCACATTATAGAAAATGAACAATTGTTCTGTTTTGCATCTCAGATTTTCAAGGGTAAAAAAGAATAACCACAGACAACCTTAAGAAGTTTGAATGAAATCAGATTACTGTGGAAAATATATTTTCTTATGAATATGTGGGTAGCAGCCATGTATAATGATCCCAGTCTTAGGATGAGCCAGATAGCTTTTCTAATTCCATATACGATGACTTGCATCTGTGACTGATAGAAATAATCATAGTTTCAACTTCTTTTCATCAGAAAGCCAGTGTCCCATCACTTCAGATACTGACAGAAATAAACCAATAGGAGATCTGTCTTGGAGAAAAGAGGACCAGTGTATCTGGAGACTGGTCATAAAATTCAGCTACTCAGTGAAAGTAACCTGAGGTCAGTATCAGTGAAACACTGCAGGCAGCAAATTAAATGTTTACAGACACACTGTTTTAGATTTAACATTCATCAGGACAAAAACTGGGAAGGCATCTCCTTCTCAACTGGAAAGTGCAAAAAAGAATATTGCATTGAATTTTATATGTTAAATATCCAAATTTATGGCCCAATTTACTACCTTTATTTACTAAACTCCTACGTGCTATCAGAGGCAAATTAGGAGAATATTCCAATTAACAGATATGAGCCTGTGTCTTCCTGTTTTAGACTAAAATTAAACTTTGACATCATGAGCAGAGGATGTTCTGAACTGAGATATGCATTTTATTACGGACTTTGGGTTTTTTTTTCTGTCAGGTTGCTGCTATAAGAGAGAACTGTGGGGTATAAACCCTTCCAAGACCTTGGAAATCATTGGAAGAAAGTTCTCAAAAAATTGATTTCTTCCTTGCTTTATTAAGTAATGTAAATTATTAAAATAAAAGTAAACAAAAAAGCAAGTAAACAAAGCATTTAGTATTTGCAAAGTCAATGCTGCCTATGTTTCAACAGCAACATTCCCCATACTAGTTGTACATCAGGGAAATCAATCTTTATTTTTGTCACCCAAACCCATGAGCCTGTGCAGCCAAAAAAAAAGAGCAAGAGGAATTTGTCCAGAGCATGAATTAGCTGAAAGTTGTACCATCATGTATTCTAAAATATATTCTGAACTATATACATACAAACATCATAGATACACTTCAGAATATATATGCACACATATATATGTTCTGGCATGGTCTTCACCATATTTTTGGGTAGAGTCTTAAGACTCTCTAAGAGCATCTTAGTATCCCTTAAAGATTTAGAAGAGTCTTATATTTCCTTAAATTTCTTTAAATTACCTCTAAAGAAACAAAGAAAAAAGAATGAAGTGGATGCAATGGCTTGACCTTGGCCAGCCAGCAGGTGTCCAGTAAGCTGTACTACCACTCCCTTTCCTCAACCAGGACAGGGAGAGAAAGTGCTAGAAAAAGCTCATGGATCAAGATAAGGACAAGAAGGTCACTTACGAATTACTGTCATGGGCAAAACAGACTCAGCTTCAGGAAACATAACTTACTGCCGGTCAGAGTAGGATAATGAGCAATAAGAACAAATCTAAAAACACCTCCCTCCCCTACCTTCCTTCTTCCCAGGCTGAACATTACTCACAAATCTCCTGCTTCCTCCCCCTGAGCAGTGCAGTGGGCAGTTGAGCCTCCCCCTCAATGCACTTGCCAGGTGAATTAGTTCATTACATGTCTCTTGTACTCCTTCCTTCTCACAGCCTTCCCCTGCTCGAGTGTGAGGACTCACCCTAGAGACACAGTCATTCATGAGCTCATGAACTTCTGCAACACAGATCCTTCAGCCACAGCATGCAATTCTTCACAAGTTGTTCCTTCATGGGACCATTCAATGGAATGCAGTACCTCAGGAACAAAAGAAGGTGAAGATCCATGTGAGCAACTCAATACTTTAAGATTGAAAAAGATAGCAAATGACTCTCATAAATAAGAGCAAGTTACCTTGTCCACATATAAAACACTGAAAGTTTGAAGGATTCTGAGGGAAAAAATTGAAAAACTATCTTACCAGGCGATGTGATTAAGCTTTAATAATTCCATTTTTATCAATAAGCTGTTATATTAGGGGAAAAAAATGTTGGAGTAAAATCTCCCACATAATTTTCTATTAATAATCCTCCATATTTATTATACAGATTGATTAATTCAGTATGAAATGTACTGATTGAGATTATATAGTAATAGAAAGTACACTTGTAAAGTATGAATCTGGAAAGTGTGGTTACCAACTTCCTCTAACCATAGCTGTAGCTAGAACATTAAGGTGAATGCGGTATAAAAATGATCCATGGGGAAAATAGAAATCTATCTTACAACTTTTAAATGAAGTTACAATTTTAAAATGGCTGGTGACTTCTGAATGTGTCTGTTTTCACTGTTTTACCAAGAAGCAAGTAAAAATTATGTTTACTATGTCTTTCTTTAAAAATACCTCATTATTCTAATAAGTATCCTATACAAAAATGTATCTCCGAGTAGAGACGCTTTTATCTTTTTAAACAAGTCCTTGGAAAGAAATAAAGCGTTTTAAACCATTTGGATCCTGAATTGCTGATATATAATGGCGCTTAGTACATGATTTAAAAGAAGACATGGTGTTGATTAAAAACATATATTTCCCTATGACAAGAAAAACATATTTTGAAAAAAAGCAATACTTAGAAAATTGTGACTGGCAAATTAGGAGATTGTTCCAACTCTCATTGAACTAAATGGCCATGGATTGGTCTCTGAAAGAAGCTAATCAAAATGAAAGCAAAGTTGATTATAAAGGACTAAAATGATACTCTGATATTAATTTGGGGGGACACTGTAGACAATTAAGCAGTAGCACTCTGGGCAAAATTAAAAATGTTAGAGATTTTGCATATGTGATTTTGAGACTCAAAGCTATAGAAACCTAATTTATATTCCTTGCAGACTAGACTGCACTGAAATACATTGTCCTTTATTGTCCATATAACCCCTTTATTTCCTGCAGCAGGAAATATCTTTTCAATAAAAATCAAATAGAACCATTTTCTGTTATTATTGTGGGATTTTTGATAGTGGTTTGGTTTTTCTTTATTTTTTTTTTTGTTGGTGGTTTGTTTGTTTGTTTGTTTGTTTGTTTGTTTGTTTGTTGTTTTGTTTTATCTAAACCACCTAAAAGGCTCCAGTTAACAATACTTGACATATCCAATCAAGATTTAATTACATTTAATAGAGTAGTTCTTTTCCTTGGTCAAACCCTGGGTTTACTTGGAAGAGCATGACATACATATCTATAAGGAATTCAATATTTTCATTTCTACATCCCTCTAGTGCCTCTGCACGTGCCTGTCCTCCTCTTTTGGCAACTGGAGTCTCCCATATGGCTGATGTCTCCATGGCAGCTCAAAGGTCAGCCTTACAGCAACATTTTCTACTTATCCCTCTTTTTGACTCTTCCTTTTACAGGAGCTAAAAGAAGTGCCTTGAGAGACTTTAAAAGTGATTGGCATGTTCTCAATTCCCTTTTCTACTGGTTTGACTGGTGAAGTGCATTGATTTACACTCAGGTGCTATGTGGCAAAGCAGACGTGTCATAGGGAAATCTACCTTACGATAAGTTGTAAACTTTAATAAGGTATATAAAGCACATCTCATTGCCTGCATCTGTATTAAATAGAGGATTAATGTTCTAGCTAATATGTACTTGGTGTGCAAAATAGCTAAAGATTTCGGAAGAACGTGAATTGTGTTTGATAAGGTAATAGAGACAAGATTTGGGATTTGTTTTCACTTCTTCCCATAAAACACCATGTTTTCCTTAAACTCATTTCTTTAGCTCATCCAGGCAAGAATAAAGTTGGTCCTTGATCTAGCATAAAAATAAAATAAAAATTAAATCAAATTAAAATAAATTAAGTTTTAAAGATAGAAAATATAAATCTGAAAATTTTACTCTCTCATGAAAGTAAGAAACATCAACTTGGACTTCTGCCTGAGTAGAAGTTCCACCTCTTCAAAGCTATCTGAATCCTAAAAGTTGTCTGCTTTAGCCTTTTTGGTTTTCTTACATGTCAGAAAATACTTAATGATTTTGGAAGACATTAGGAAAGACTGTGGCATAAACAATCAGTCTTCTGGATGAGATACATAAAGTTCAGGCTTCCTGATGAAAAGATGTTGAAACTATGGTTATTTCTATCAGTCACAGATGGTTTTGAGTAAGGCTAATTAAAAGAAAATCATCTGAAATTATGACTGTACGGGAGTATATTTTGTCACTAATAGCTAAACATGAAATAGAAAGGTGACAGAGTAAATGTGTTCTCAGAATACTTTGAGTTCTTGACAGTAGCTATTAAACTAATTGGGAGCAGGGTAAAACACCTTCCAAGGGTAACTGTTCTCAACTTGATTCAGCAAAACAAGTTAAGCACATATTTAAATGAAAGAAAAGGTGCAATTCCACCTTCATTCAATAAAACAGAAAAAAAAAATCTCTCCTTCATGTGTTTTCTCTATGCTGAATATATAAAGCTAGAAAAGTTTTTTTCAAAATCTGTGATATTTCTTTTTGGATGCCTCTACCAAGGACTATATAAAATATCTGTACTCTGTGAGTACAGATATTTTATACTGTGCAGGTGAGGAATTTTTTATTTGTTTCTTTTCAGGGTCTGTATCTTACAACTTAGAGAAATAAAAATTCCATTTAAAAGTACCATCTAAAATCTGTGGAAGAGCTACAATTCAGTGAGTTTCCAGTAGTTTACTGAGTTTAGTAAGCAAATGAAAATTATTTTCACCACTCTTTCAAAAAGGAATTTCTTTAATTTTGATGAGAACATTTGATCTTATAAAGCTTTTCCTAATTAGTTCAATAAAGCATATAATCTATTTTTTTTTCATTATTTACTGAACTAACATGCTTATTACCATTTTTATTAGGAGTGTTTATTGATTTTTTCATAAAAGCAGCTCACTGCAAATTTCTTGCATGTTAATTTATTGTATCAAATTCACCTAGAAATTACAATTGCCCATTTTTCACTTCCAATTTCAGGCAGCCACTCATGCTTTTGATAGTAATGAACCTGTGAGTATAAGTAGTCAGTGTTGAAGTGGTTCCTACAAATAAATCACTTCATGTTGCATGAACTGAGACCATGATCACAGATAAAGAAAGTAAATTCTGAACAATGCATAGCAAGGCTTAATGTCGTGTAACCACAGAGTAAAACTATCTACTACAGATTTCTAATGTTATGCAATTTCACATAGATACATCATAATTTTGAAGCACTAGGCTATTATATATAGACCCTGACATGAATAAAAACATATTGCATAGGCCACAGTGCTAAATATCACCATATATGAAAAATTTTCTGTGAATCTGAAATATGTAAAAAAGATTGTGGAAAGGACTGTGAGGAGCATCATAAAAGGATGTATCAAAAGGAGTGTGGTGAGCAAGATGTGGGGTGTAATTCTCCCCCTCAGCTCTACTCTTGTGAGACCTCACCTGGAATACCGTGTGCTGTTCTGGTGCCCACAACAAAAGAAGGGCATACAACTGTTGGAGCAAGTCCAGAGAAGGGCCATAGAGTTAATAAGGGGATTAGAGCATCTCTCTCATGAAGATGGGCTGACAAAGTTGAGGCTGTTCAACCTGGAGAACAGAAGATTGCATGGAGACCTCATAGCAACCTTCCAGTGTCTGAAGGGAGACCACAGGGAAGCCAGAGAGGGACTCTTTGATAGGACAAGGAGTAATGAGTTCAAACTGAAAGTGGAGAGATTTAGGTTAGATATATGAAAGAAATTCTTTACTGTGAGAGTGGTGAGACAGTGGAACATGTTGCCCAGAGAAGCTGTGCATGCCCCGTGTTCAAGTGTTCAAGGCCAGGTTGGATGGAAAATTAAGTAATCTGGTCCAGTGATAGGTGTTCCTGTCCATGGCAGTGGGGTTGGAACTAGATGATCATTAATGTCCCTTTCAACCCAAACTATTCTATGGTTACGCGATTTAAAATCAAAACAGGGGACTGCAGTAAACAACATTGTCTTGAACAAACACTACTTGACTTTGAAGAATCTCAAGATCACCCTTTAAAATATTCTGTAAAAGTGAGTATATGTATACAGTAGAATAACATTCATTTCCCTCTCTCTTATGAAGGAGTTTTCTCTTTGCAGTAATTTCAGTCCTGACTATAGATATATTGCTTTTGCAAGCAATGTGGAAAAGACAGAGCACCCTCTTCATTTGAAAATGGTGATAAAGAGGAAATTGTTTGAAAAGTGGGAAGCATTTTAATTAGATGTGAAAATAAAGGTAAAAGTAACATTTGACTATCACAAGTTCTCTTTTGAACTCTTTCTGAGTTACAGTACTCTGTTTTCTTAAAATTATGATTAAAAAGAATGTTTCACAGAGCAACTAATCCAGCTAAGTCAGCTTTCCCTGTTTGACTATTTATAACTGTAATATCCTGTGAGAGGAAAATAGAAGTGTAAATAAGCTGTCTAAATTTGTGTGAAAATCAAAATCCTCTTTGTAAACCCTAGTTTTAAAAGGTTGCAAAAGGTCTCTGATTTCCAGATCAATAACTTAAAATGAAAAAGTTTTCACATAAAATTCTCAGACTTACAAAGGCCAGAGGATGTAAGAATGTAAATACTTTTTATCAATTTTCAAGTGTTTGAACATAGCTTCTTTTTCTGTTTGGAGTAAAAATTAGAATCTTTTGAATTTGTCATGAATTTAAATAAGTTTTCCATGCCCAGATATTCTGTTAACTCACCACAAGTAAAGTCTACCCAATAAGTTTTTCTTTTGCTGGGCACCTGTGCATACAGGAATCAACACTTCATTGTAGTATCTTGGAAGCACTGGAGCTCATGATAGACCAAGGAGGAACATATATGGGAATTGCTTTTTGCTTTTGAATTATAAGGATTGTAAAGAATCTTTTAACCTACTCTCCCAAAACTCATAAACAACAGTTCCCAGAAGTTCAAGACTGCAGATATCTCAAATTAAATGTTCAGTATTCTCTGGTAAATAGTTGATTACCAAGTGATTTTGAAAATTAAGACTTCCAGTTTTTTTCTTTAGACTTAATTGACGCAAAGGCAATTGTGTGCGTATTGACAAATGTTCTTAAATCAAGAGCTGATGGTTTTGTAAATGTTAATTTCTCTGCTGACACTGCTGGTGCAGGAAGAAAGTATATCTAAATATAATGACCCAGGCAGATCTCTTAGTTAAATATAGTTTCAGTGAGATCCAACT
This sequence comes from Anabacerthia variegaticeps, assembly GCA_035583185.1. Classification (NCBI taxonomy): domain Eukaryota; kingdom Metazoa; phylum Chordata; class Aves; order Passeriformes; family Furnariidae; genus Anabacerthia; species Anabacerthia variegaticeps. The sequence continues at coordinate 93,164,337 of JAWWEW010000078.1, forward strand.
AGCATGCCTGAGAATGAGACAGGCATTAGACATTTCAATGATGTCCAGATCTTTTAGCCTGAGGGAACTAGAATAATCCTTTTCTTATTTTTCCATTTTCAGTCATCTGGTAGTTCAGCACTGAGGCAGATGGACTGTTTTATCATCGTCTTTATAATGTAGTGTCTATTCATTATATCAGGTGTTCTATTTGCAATGTGCTCTATATTTCTGTTTCACCTAGCCATTTTTACTACACAAACATTTGACTTCACTACAGAAATACTTTTTTTCACTTTAATTGCTTCTGTCATTGACTGACCTGTGTAAAGAAAGTTGCATCTCCATTCCAGGTAATTTTTGTCAACATTTTCTTAAAAAGTGTCTAATATGTAATGATCATAGACACACTTTTTACACTTGCATTTAGACCAAATATCTTTTACTAAAATTTTCCTCCATTGTGACCTTTAGTAAGCCACATAAGGCTGGTTTTTAAAAGTGCTGTCCAAATGTAAACTCATTTCTTTGAAGAGTTATTGCTCAACCTCTACCAAGGTTCTGTTTGTATCAAACATGAGGAAGACGATATCTTTAGAATAAGTAATTTGAGGACTAAATACTGAATAAAAATTGCTTTGATGATTAGGTGTCACATACGTACAAAATACTATGCTATGTATTTATTTGTCTGTGTATATACTATTTTCTAGTCTCACTGTAGAAAAACACACTTGCTGATAAAAATGGAGACTTGAGCTCCAGCTGGGTTGTTTCCGGATTTTAGCTGTTCAGAGCTTCCCTCCACAATCATTCTCTGTGAGCCTGTGGCAGTGAGGAGAGGGACTGTAGAGCAAGCAGAATTTTAATGGCTATTCAGAATTAAAGCTTAGTAACATTAAGCAGGCAGGAGCTGCCAGGTCAGCCACATTTCTAAAACAGAACTTGAAAAAGATAAATTCAAAGCTGTGGAATTTAAGCATAGATGTATGTGCTGCAATTTGGAAATAACTCAGGAACTGCCATACAGCCCAGGAACTAAGATGTCCAATTAACTGCTGCTGCAAAAATGATCCAGGACTCAGTGTAAGCACTCAGAAATGGGGGGTTTTTTGAATGCACATCTGAGACATTGCTAAAGTATCTAGCTCTCTGTACTTTGCTCAGGATATAATGAGCTTTCTTAACAAAACTTGTTTGTTTTTTTTTTCTTGCTTATGTATAGACATTTTTTATGAAAGTATGATATGATTAGACTTAGCAGACAGTAACATTTTATTTGCCAGCTTTATGTCCAGATCAGAACTCTTCCATAAATAGTCACACTTCACTTTGTATGTTTTGCTGCCTGACCTTCATTCCTTGCCCTTTTATAACCTTCTATTTCAGTTATATGTTATTTTTAGAAACTTTTATTTATCATATTTATTTTTAACTTATTGGGAACCGTCTCATGGTCCTTATGTAGAGGAACACTAAAGATACACTCTGACTTAACAGTTGTAAGGATTTCAGAAAATTGTAGGGTAGAACATGTTAGAAATTGCCCTTGGTAGATAACAGAAGCATCAGACTTAATTCTTCAGGTATATATGGTCAAAGATGCTACTATTAAAAAGTCTCTTTAAATATCACAGAGCAGCACTGTCTTCTGGTTTGTGGTTTGTTCACAGTCCTGTAGGGCAGTCTTGCTGGCTATTTTATTCTCTTTTTAGTGGCAGTCCCTCTACTCATTTCTTTCTAATGAAAACCTAATTGAAATTTAATTCACCCAGGTAGGTGTTATTAAAATAGATTAACTACTCCCTCTAAATACCAGGAAATCAAATAAATTAGAATATTGTTCTTTTTTATTTAAAAAAAAAAGTAAATCTGTTTGATCCAGAGTAAGTTTGTGTGATGCAACTGCAGGTCACAACCAGCTGTGACATGCTGGTATGTATACTTACATGCACAATATATGTGGACATGCACGTGCACACACACACACACACATACACACACACATACTCAGAACTGGAAGAAATAATTAATTTTCTTGCAAATGGAAGTGTCTGTTTAATTTATGGATAGGAAAAGGCAACAACAGAGAAACATTGTTTGTTTGCTTGCTTCTACACATTTTCTTTCTGAGTTACATGTAGCAATACTAGATGATGGAAAAGATCCATTCAGCGCAGTATTTCATATCTGACATTGACAGAAAGCAGATCCTTGTGAAAGACCTTATGCTGGACTCATCTGATCAGAGTTTCTCCAGGTATCTCCCAGCAATAACTTCTGATAGACAAAAATATCAAGTGTTAAAGCTAGATTTTTTGAAACAGTTTTGGAGTATATATCATGAGACAAGGAAAAGATAAATCATATTTCAGCCTTTCCCACTACAGTATTATAATTTTTTAGGTGTAGCCAAAAAATTCTTCTATTAACACTAATTTGTGATTATTTTATACAGAAACAAATGACGTAAGACTGATGAATCTGTAAGATCCGGATTGTAACAGCAAATTTTGCAAATATTTGCTAGGTGCCAAAATTAGTATCTGTGAACTGTCAAAGACTAGGAAGCTCTGCTTTAGAATTCGATAGAAATATATCTTTTTGCTAAATTTAAGAAAGTAAATCCTACTGCACTGGAATTAAAATAAATGAACTTTATTGATTTTGAGAGGGTTAACCTATTTGAGCAATACAGTGGGGAAAATTTACTCTGTATTTTATGACAAAATTATGAACTGGAAGTTAACAAATTTTTATGCCTATAAATATAGTTCAAAGATGTATTTCTATTCAAAAAAGTACCTTTTGTCTTGAATCAGCAGTGGAGGTAATAATTCTATTTTTCTCTTTTTTTTAGAATTCATTATTAGAGCAATTTCAAATTGAAATAAATCACAAAGTGTCATTAAGGCAATAGCAGAGCCACCAAAGTTGTGCTTTCTTGCATGATTTGCATGTTCAATTAACCTAAATTTTTCACAATATTAGTGTAAAAAAAATCCACATAATTTTAAATCCTGTAAAGTGTAGATAATTATAAATTCTGTAAAATCTAGAAAAATTGCATAGATGGACTTTGCAGTAGGAACAGGTTTGAGTTTTTCACAGTGTGATCAAATATAACACTTCAGATATATGAATTCTGATTTTACAGACATTTCCTCAGTCTCATTATGGGCAGGAAAACATTTTCCCTGCATTGCAAATATAAATGCTTGTTTTGGATTGTCTGAATGCTTGCCCTTATGAAAAAAAAAAAAAAATACAATGCAAAAACCTCCAACCTCCCCCCAAAACAAACCAAAACCAAAACCAAACCAAACCAAACCAAAAAACCCCACAAAACACCACCAAAAAACAAGTAGAAAAAGAGCCATAACTGCACTATAAGAGACCAGTCTTGCCCACCAAAAAATAACACCACCTTCTGGTTGTACTCACTCTTGTACAACACCTTTATATTTTCATCTCCAATGCAGAGTGGAGAAAGTAAGCTTAAGAATGGAATTTTAGGTGCACTGTTGTAAAGCTTGCTGATGATATAGACAGAGTTACTGCATGATTTCTCTTAAAACCTTTTTTCCTCTAAGTTTGCTTCAAGAATCAGAGTCAAAATAGAGAGGAATATTAGTTAGTACATATGCAGATGGGCCTTGTAACATCAAAATGAAGTAAAGATATTACTTAGCATTGCTGAAAACTTTAATCTGTTCCAAATGAATTAAAAAAATCAAAAAGATCCTTAAAATAATATTTAAGTATTGAAAACACAATTATTGGGAGGAATAAACTTTTTTTGTTTTTTTTTTTTTTTAAGTCAGCATTTAGGGTGCCATGGTTATTTCCTCAGAACTCATATTAGATCCCATATCTGGAATGATTTTACAGAAATTTATCTGAGAAGACATCTTTCATCTGTTAGTAATCAGGTTACAATGATTGGAAAAACTTAGTTTAAGCTCTAGATGACATGGATAAGATCTTAAATGTTTCCTAATGGAAACTGTCTGATTATATATTGTAGGTCAATCTGATTAAAACATACTAGTGAGTGAAGATGATAAGCGCAAATTTTGAACACATTCTGATTTCAAATTTTAAATCTGTAAATGCACTTTATTTATATCCATCTATGCTCATATAAAATATGGAATAGCCAAGTTTATGTAATGCCTAGTTTACCATTCATTGCAAAGTTGTTTTAGTTTGAATTACATTATATTTGCCCAAAATTACACTGTGGTTGTGAAGGAGGCAAGCAAAAACTTTTTGTGTGTGTGTGCGTGTGTGCAGTACTTCCTTTTGACTAAAAACTGATTTGTTTGTTTGATATGCTATTTACAACCCTTAATCTCCCTGTACAGTAGAGTTCCTAGGCCTCATTAGTCAATGTCTTTGCTCAGGCATACTTTCATAAAGGAGAAAGCAAGAATGTACCTGCTGGAGAAATAACATACAGCACAAATGTTACATGGAGATATGCTGAGAAAGTTCTTAAACATAATCTCTTATTCTTTATTTGCCAAAATGCCAATGTGGCCAGTAAAACTAGGACATTTGCCAAAGTTTCATCTTAGCCTTGGAAACCATCTGAGCCATAACCTTTCTGTTTAAAATCTGCTATGTATTATTCTCTGTCCTGAAATGTTCTTTTTGCTTCTATGCAGCTGTGTGCTTTAATACATCATACTGTTTTGGTCATGTTGCACAAAGCATTTCCCTGTGCAGAAGAAATTTTTCACACTCTTCCATTCAAAGTTGTTTCATGTTCTTCAAATTCTTAGCAGCAATAAAGCCTGTTACCTCCTCTTTTTGGGGGCAGGTGGGAGGGGATAAGAGGGATATAATCTTAATCAGTTTCAAGTTTCTTTCATGGAGCCAGTCCTGTAAACTTTTCACTTGTCCTTAAACTGAGTCGATAATCCACTGCAGCTCATCTGCATTCAAAACCAGCAGCAGTTCTTGCCTCAGGGGCCCTTATGGCCAGAGGCCCATGAGGTGTTGGCTGCTGCTTCTCATTGTTGTTAAATGAGAAGCAGCTCATTGAGTATCTGTAATCTTGGGGGGTGTTTTGAACAGGTTCCATTTCAGTTTGAAACTTCAACGGATGCAAATATATCAGATATATATATAAAAAAAAACAAAACAAAACAAAAAACTGAAACAAGATAGAGGGAAGAGATTTTCCTTTGAGGGAGAGAGAACAAGCTGCTGCTGCTAAAGGAAACCGTCTGTTCAAAAAATAGTACTTTTGTTTGTTCTCATTTCTCTCCTTCATCAAACACCTTTATATTAGACTGTGTTTGCATGCATGCCATGCATGGAGTGTGACTGACTGCTACTACTCTGTTTTAGTACCTCCATAGTGGTTTACCTTCTGTGCATCTCCTTCTATTCTCTCTGCTTGGATTGTGCTACATTATTTCTTTGGCAGGCAAAAAGTCTTTTACCTGGACTGATTTAAAAGGGTAAATGTCTATTTTCCAGGGAGCTTCCCCTCACAACACTCCTGAAGGGCACAAATAAATGCTCAATGTGATATTTAGATATTTGTTGTTGTCATCACTATGGTTACTTGATGAGTTTTCTTACTTGACACTGTAGGTCTTAAAGTAATATTAAAAAAGATAAGAAACAACCCTCCCTTCCCCCC
>JAWWEW010000078.1:93170071-93298536 GCA_035583185.1 Anabacerthia variegaticeps
CCCCGCCCCTACACTTCTGCCTTAAAAAGCTTTGCTGCTCAGTTTTTGGAAGTCATAAATCTGTGTCCATAATAACTTAGTCTGTTTCAGTGAAAGATACTATGGTGTAAGAATTTCTGTATTATGAACATAGCTGGCTGTAAGTGCAGTAATTCCATTCCATTATCTTATTATTCTCTTTGTTAATAAAATGTTATTCCCTAATATGTTTTTAGTACATTTTTCCAGGCCATTTCAAAGGTTTGGTTTCAGTGTCCTGTCCATACCAATTTTTCTTGTTGTTGTTAAATAGCAGAATTTACTTTAGTTCTGATGCAGTAATTTTCTATTATATTGTAACAAGAGAATATAGGGTTATTGGAGGGATGAGTTTTCTTCCACTGCTTTAGAAGACTTGTCTATAACTGAATGTATTTCAAGGCTAGGAAACTGCACGTTGCTTTGCAGTTCTCCTATAAGTTTAAGTCATTTTTCTTGCTGTTTTATATTCATACTTTTCAAAGTTTTCCCTCATTGACATATATTAGGCACGATATATAAAATTTCTATCTTGCTTTTGTTCCTTCCTCAAAGGTCAGATTATTCAGGATCTCAGTTTGGGCTTTTCTATTCTGAATTCTTAACATTTTGTAAATTTTGAGATGCCCAGGGCTCAGTATTATGGGGCTCAGCCACAACTCTGCCATTTAGGTAGGTCATGGCACATGTCTGGTCTATGATGGATACACCTCTGTTTGTACTTAAAGTCACATCAAAGTCATTATGTTTGTTTTCCTTCTTGCTGGCATAGTGTTTAAAATATCATAACTGACTTACTATTCACTGTTACCTTAACACTTTTTCAACACTGCTGCTTTTTGTATATTTCTGTGTGTTCAAAACCAATATTTTCCTTACAGTCACAGGTCTGAACTTTTCCTGATGTCCTCTCCCCGTTCTCCCTCCTTTTTGTCCCTGTTTTCTCCTCGTTTTTCTTCACCCCATATAGCCTTTTCCTGCTAAATAACTCTCCAAAGGGAAAACCCAGCAGTTTTTCAGGATGGTAACAGCAGTTAGGGTGGAGCAGAGACAGGCTACAAGTTTTCAACCTAGCCCAGTCCAAAACACCTTGTTTGTCTCTATTTGTCTGAAAACTCCTAAGGCAAGCAACCACAAAAATATTCTGCTAAGTTTCCTAGATGCAGATCCATAAAATAAAACCCCCATAGCCATAGTACTTGTTGACAGACATAAGTGCCTGTTACTTTACTCTGAGAGACAAAGTAGTTCTGAGTTTATCACCACATCTCTATAAGTACAGAACAGCAGAAGCATAAGAGGCTCATGGTGTAGGGCTGGACTTCAGAAGACTGTAACTGCTTGTCCTTTGACCCTTGTCACCAGAAGACCCTATCTTTGGGTTCAGTAGGCACTCACAAGTGCCAGCATGAAGTCTGTCTCAAGCAGCCTTACAGAGTGGTTGTAACTTCCTTGTGCACAAGCTCCGGTGGGGAGGGAGAAGGTCAAGTCGGAGCTTCCTTCTTTCACCACAAAGGCACTTCATCATCTTTTCCATTACCTTCATCCTGGCTTTTGATTTTTTGTCTCATGAGCTGAATGCCAGAAAGCTACCCACTGTGGTGCCAATTTGTATATTCATAAATCTAACCTTAAGTGTTGAATTTATTTTTAAATTAGGCAATCATCTTTCAAAAAGTTTACCTGTGTGTTCAAGCACATCCTAGAGATCATCAGATGAAGTTTGACATGAGGTCAGGCTTACTGGTGCCTATTGTGATGGCTTACTGAATTCTTTGTTATTTTTTGGTTTTTATGTTCGTACTCAAGAAGGATGTGTCTGTTCTTGCCCCTGTTTTCTGTAGGAAGGTTTATGACAAATACCTCTCTGGACACCCACTACAGCAGAATCTCAACTTCCCTTTTGTAAGATGTTCTTGATTATTAATTGAAAATGATCTTTTCTTTATTTAATTCTTTCTTTATTATTTACATATTTTCCCATCACTGCATTGCAATAATTTTTCCATTTTATCAGACAAAGCCTAAAATGTGCAGGATGCTTTTCATCCTCTTTTGTAACATGCCCTCCACATACACTCATAGAAGCAAGTTACAGAAATGGCATCTAGATTTTTACAGGTGATTTTGTGTTACACACAAGAGGATGCACATTTATAAAATGTATTTAATCATAAAATAAACATATCTTATAACCATCAATAATGGGATTTAGCACCCACATGCAGAAACATGAAGAGTAACAATCTGTTTGTATGCAATGTGGCAGCACTGTAAATATTGTATCATCTTAATAGTAAAGCTTTACTTAATTTTCAAAATACATTTTCTAATTATTTAGTAAAATGATTGACTAACAGATTTAAGATCATGTCTTTTTAGAGATAAGTTCTGCTACGAGTGGCATATGCTTCAAAATTTTTTTTTCTGTTTTCTTAAAAGTTCATGATAAATGGATAATTTTGATTACTTAATTTCTAGTACAACATTTTTATTTCTTTTTTTTTTCTTCTGCTGATAACCTGAATTGGCACTGTCAATTTTGTCTCATTTCCTCTTCTTTTCTTCGTTTACTACACAGGTTTAATTTTGCTTCAGGTGTCTGGGTAATTCCTTTAGGAACCACTGTAAGATCAAGTACATTAAGCAGATGGGCTGTGATATTTTCTCCTTTGAAACCTATGTGTTGTTTTTGATAGGAGGGATAAAAAAAAACCAACAGTGAAACGGAGACTGGTCAAGATTTTATCTCCGGATCAGTTGATGTGAGGTTTTGACTTCTCGAGAAGACAAGAAACTGGTTTTCTCAGTGATCAAAGGTTTCAGACATCCCTGGTGATTAGCACAGGAGTGTTAGGGCATCTCTTAGACTATCACCAGGTTTTTAGTGAAAAGATTGATAATAGATGAGGAAAGCGATAATTTTTTATCTAAAAATTGTCATAGTTAGCTTCATATAAGGATGATTGGAAGCTTCATTTGAGAGTTTCAAGTGACTTTCATCATATTTATGCACACCTGGAGTTCTGGGCTACTAAGTACAAGAGGAAGATTCCTATTAGGGTCACAAAAATGATTTAAGGGCGTCTGTCTCATGAGGAAAAACTGAGAGAGATGAGATGGTTCATCCTGGAGAAGAGAAAGCTCAGGGGCATCTTACTGATGCACACAAACACCTGCAGGGACGGTGCAAAGGAGACAGACCCAGACACTTTTTAGTGTCCAGTGATGGGATGGGAGCACGGGTACCAACTGAAATGTAGAGTCTTCTCTCTGAATATTGGGAAGAAGTTTTTGACTGCAAGGGTGACTGAACACTGGCAAAGGTTGCTCACACATGTTGAAAATATCTATATTAAAAAAAAAAATAAATTCAAAAGCAGTCTGAACATAGTCCTCATCAACCTGGTCTAAGTGACCAGACTTCAGCAGAGGAATTGGATCAGGTGCTCTCCAAAGATCCCTTCTCACCTCAGCCTGTACTCCTGCATTTATTTTTTGCCCTATATAAGGCAGAGAGTGACAAAATATTGGAAAAGGGAATGGACAATGTAATTTGTCTTTGACCTTCAACCTTTTTTTTTTTTTTTTTTAATTCGGAGGTTCTTCATGTTCACTAAATTCTTCCAACCATCATCTCTGAGCTCCTAGCTCTTACAACAGGAAAAAAGTTGTGGTCACAAACATTTTCAGGTAGAGACACAGGCTTTTTAATATTAAAAAAGTCATTTACTTCTTTCATTGTTTTAAGAACAGTTTTCATTCATTTGCAAGTGGTATCAGAAAGGAGAAGCCACCAGAAAGCTCAGAAGTCACCAATGCTTATACTTGATCTGGATTATAGGGTGAAGAAAGCATACTGATTATTTCTATTTTCCATGGTTTCATGCCTACAGCTTTCAGAAGAGATTTGCTGTCCCAACTGTATAACATTAAAAAATTGATAGGATATCAATACTTCTTTATTCTTATGGGTAATTGTACTAATCTTTAGTCAATCATTTCTCATACTTTTACACAAGAAAAGGTACTAAGGAGAGCAGCACGCACAAGAGAATGTGAATATGTGCTTGTCATTGCATTTGAACGGTTCGCTGCCTATATTTTCTCACCACTAAGCAAAAATCAGGCCATGAAATAACATGCTGATGGAAAATCAATCCACGGAAATGAAAATTCTGTCTGGATTGTGGGAAAATCCACTGTCATAATGAAAAAAATTAATTGTAATTATGAGAAAAGGATTCTCGTATCTTGTCAGTCAGAAGTTAATGTGTCTGAAGTGTGCATCATCAGTATCTTGAAGAATCCAAAATGCAGTTTAAAGCAATCAGTCCTTAAAATTCTTAGAGTTAGAGTACACTTTTATTAGTGTTCCTCTGTAATTCCATTTCCACACATTGTCAGTGACAGTACTGAGATTTAAGAGAATTTTATCTTGAACCTTTTGTTGAGCACAATGTTTTTGAATTTAGTGACTTCCAGTACAGGGGAAAAAAGCTCATCATTTTGCTTTAATTTTACACAGAAATTCTTTTGGAAATAGTCTAGATTTTTTGTTTGTTTGGGCCTTTTTCATCTGTAATTTCTGTGACTCCAATCAAGGAATTAATTAGTTTCACCCTCTACGAAAATTTTAGTGCATTTAGTTTTCTCTCAGTGACCTTTTCAAATAGATGCAAATACAAGGTAGAAAGAATATCTGTGTGTATATAAAGTGGTAATAGTATATGAGAAGACATAAAATTTAAGAAAAAGTATCTTTTTAGTCTTTAGCATTTTTAACCTCTTTGCAGGTTCTGAAGGTGTGGTCTGATAAGTCTTGCACCTGTGGATAAATGTGCTAGACAAAAGCTCTCTTAATAAATGTAAGTAATAAAAGATTCTTTTTAATCCCTTTCTCACATCATGTGAACAGCTGAGACTTTAATTTATGCAGTTCTAGCTATAATAGTTTTCTACTTCAATGATTTAATACCACTTAAATAACTATGATAAAAACACTTTGTCAAAATATGGATGTTTAAATAATATATTTCAAACAATGACTCAAAAGTCTTGTAAATATTATATATTACTGGCTGTTTGTCTGGGTTATTAACATCTAGTTCTAAATTATGCACCCCTCTAAAACAGCTGTTTAGTCTCTCTCATCCAAGAAGAATGGAGAGAAATGAGGATTATCGGAGAATTACTTAAATATGTTTTTGTAGAATACATTGAATTGTTCTCTGGAAGTGTTTATCCTGATTGACCATACAGTGACAGTAGAGGACAAACTTAATCAGAGATGAATAGAGCAGAGCATATTTGCAGAAGCTGTATTTGAAGGGAAGTTGTTAATTTACTTTACCAGGATTCTTTTTTCTTTTTTTTTTTTCTTTTTTTTTTTTTTTCTTTTTTCATTTACCTAGTTTCTTGGCTATTCAGAAATAGGGGTACTGTCTTTGGAAAAAAAATTCCCACCCATGAATTGTCATGAACTCCAGTCTCACTTTCTGAATGTTCTTGATCTTCCTTATGTCTAACAACTCTATAAAATAACTTGTCTGTGTATTGTTCATATCTAAATTTCTTGTTGTTGAATGCAATCAGCTTAACCAGATTCTACCTCTTGATGATAATACAAGTTAATATCACAGTCCAAAACCAATTTTTTCATGGTCCTAGTAATATGTCATTTAATTTCCCATGTCAGAATTCATAGATTAAATCTTACTGCCTGCAAGATTCCTTCCTCCTTCTTTAATTCTGTGACTATTTGAGATAGTGGAGAAGTGTATGGTATTTTGCCAATGACTCTTAGAGCAATAGTTTCAAAACTGAGTAGCTTATCACTTTGGGACAAAGCAGAAGTGGATATTATGGGAGCTGAATAATGAAAAGAAGGGGTCAGTTCTCTACTTTGGCAGCTCCAGGGGAAGCAGTGGTGTAACTAAGATTTTTACTGTATTTCTAGAGAGCACCTGTCAAGTGTTTCATCTATCTGCAGGATCTCATATTCAGCAGTTCTCAGGACTGGCTAAACTTTAAGGCATTTCTGACTGTGTTCTCTGCACTGTCCTACTACTTATATAGAAAATAATACTCCCTTTCCAAAAACAAGGAAATCTTCCTTGGAGACTTTGGTGTTTGGTGTTCGTCATTACAAGTACTGAATTACTCTGTTATCACAGCAAACCTTTACATTAAAGTCACAAATATAAGCATTACTCAAATGATAACACACTGATGTAATTCACCATCTAATTCTGACTGTAACTTAATTAAGGTTAAACTGGATTTTGATTCCTTATTCTTCTGTTAGCAACATATTTTCAAGATATGGAACACACAACTGGTCTCAAATAGCAAACTAGCTTCTTTGCTGCCAATCCAATTATGCATTTTCAACATTCAGAGAAATATAACTGAGTAAGTGCTATCCAGTTTATAACAGCAGCAGAAATTGTAATTCTGCCTTGAAGTCACTTGTTCTTATTGACATTCCCAAGCTAGGACAATAATGATGTAAGTTGAAGCAAAAGACACAAAAACTATATAAATTCCATGTGTAGCTCAATAGAGACACAATCTAGCAAAAAGAATGGAAAACATAACTCCTCAGCACTACAACTGAGCTATAAGTTAGTAATTTAGTTATTTATTTAAGAATAGAGATGAGGAATTAAATGCGTACATGAGTCTTGTTATTATTCCATCAGTTATTTCCAGTCAGCCAATCTTGCAAATTAGAAATGTTACTATCTGTGAAATGGTAAATATTTCATACTGCAGAAGAAATAATTTTCCATTTCTTGAAGGAATACCGAATTTTTTCTGCAGGTGTTTGGTGATTATCCCTCCTTGGAGCTCAAGACTATGAACTCTGCTTAAAATACAGGATGAGATGCAAAAACAGCTTGAAGAATTTGGAAAGCTGCTAGGATTTGAAGAATACTAATGGGGAGGAATTGATGACAAGAGGATTTGGAAAGCAAGAAAAAAACAGAAGAGATTCTAGCACTGCATTCTGTTCCAATCAGGGCATTGATCTTCTCTAGCCATCTGCAACTCCAAAATCACAGCAGGCAGCATGGATGACCCTACATCAGTGGCTGCTCCCCTTCAAGGATGGGCCTTGTCCAATCAGCTCCTTATGGCTTTCTTGCAAAGCTTTTCTGAATCGTTTTCTAAATTATCCATCAGGCCCATGGCAGGGGAGATAGACTAGATGATCTTTAAAGGTCTTTTCCAACCCATGTCATTCTATGATTAGGGTTCTGTGAATGAGCCACTTTTCAGCCAGCACTTTACTGGCTTATTCTCAAGTGCCTTGGGTTTTCCAGAGCTCTGGCAACTGTGGTAACAAAAGATTCTCTCTCGCTCAGTCGCTATGCAACAGACACATGAGGCAAAATATGGACAGATCAATGAAGTTTCCTCTTGTTTTATTTTAAAATTTGATTTCAGAGTTCTCTCTTTTTTCAGATTCGGTTCACCAGATTGTCAGCTAATATGAAAAGTTCATTTTCTTCATTTTGATTGTTGGGAGGTCTTAGTTTTCTCTTTTCAGTTTTCTCCCTATTGGTATCTATGAGCTTTGTTAAATTTTGTTGTGTTAAAGTCTTTCCTGCTGTCCACTCTACTTCAAGAAAATGAGAAATTATAACCATACCACAAATATCTTACAAGCACAAGAAAAGAGCAAGAAATTGACACAATACAATAAGGTGGTATGCCATGGTCTTAGATGAGCAATCAAAGATACTTGAATTTGAATAAATACTTGCTTGAGCAAAGAAATCATTTCTTGCATAACACAATCCATAAAACTCACCAGACAAATTAAGGCACCTTGTCATAACTAGCAGTCCTATAACTAAGTAAATAAGATGAAAACAAGAAATCTTAGGTAGGTGAGCTACTTAGAGTGTCCAGAACAATCAATATTTTAAAAAAGACATGATGTGTCACACCTGAAATCATATGGAGCATTGCCTTGTTGTCTATCATTCTTGGATCTAGGGACTCTGCAGCAATGAGGACATATCCCAGCTGTACTTCTGCAGTGCATGAGTTAGGAACTGTATTCAGTTCCCAACCCAGTTTCAGTAGTAGTCAAAGACACTGTGAACTTGATACTTAGAGGTCAATCATGTGCAATTCCCAAATGGAGAACTGACAGATTGTTCAGTAGTTGACCTTTTTTTTTTTGTTTCAGTTTTTTTGTTGTTGTTGTTGTTGTTTTGTTTTGTTTTGTTTGTTTTTTTGATGTGTTTTTTTTTTTTGTTTGTTTGCTTGTTTTTCTGTCTGGATGTTTGCTGCAGTTGTGTCATTCTGCTACTGCATTTTATATCTACTGTTTTCTAACTTCTATACCTTATCTTTCCCATACATTAAACTCAGCAAAAGCAAGTGATGGTATTTCTTCTCCGGGCATTCTCACTGCTTATTTTAAGGAATATCCATTTTTCAGTAACACTCTCAGCACACCCCCAAAAGCTTATATTCTAGATGCCAGTTATTATATCAGGCACATTTCAGAAGACAAGAACAAGTAGCTAAAAAAGTTCTTCATTCTCTTGTTGAAGAGTTAATATGTAAGAGGGACAGAGTGGTGGTTCATCTTTTCTTGTGTGATTCTTCCACAGTTGTGCAGGACAACCACAGAAATACCTACAAGGCCTTAAGAATCTACCTGAATGCTCCTATGCATAGCCATTTGGAACAGAGGACCCAGCTCAACAGATCTTTGCTCTGATCAGCTAAGAAGATCCTTGGTAGAAAAGCTACTTGAGAAAGTCATAACTCATGAGAAGTCTTAACATGATATAACAATATATCTAAGAAAAAAGTGGATTTAGATAACGTGTGTTAGACAGTGAAAAGATAACACTTGATCGTTGTAGGAATGGTAGGTGCATATGAAGTGATCATGAATACATAGCAGTGATGACACCTGCTTGGTCAGTAATTGCTAAAAAACTTCTGTTAAGACTGTGGCTAGAAAACAATACAAGACTGAACAGTTTATCGAATTTATTTTTTTTTTTTTAAACAAAGCAACATATCAGTTAGATAGCAATCAGATAGAAAGGTGAAACAATTAAGCTTTTTCACTTCACTCTTCCCTGAACCTTGTTTTCTCCTTGAACAGAGTGTTAAATTTGGCTCTTCTAAGCAAAGTGAGTTGGGGTCTGGAGAAGAGAAAATGTTTTCCTTCAGTCTCTGATTGGCATGGATGGAATGATACACTTCACTTGTGAGACAGAATTAGCAATAAGTTTATTGATATAAAACAATGTTATAAGAAAGTTTGGTAGTAAATATGACAGTGGTTTAAAAAGATTCAAGGACTTGGTCAGACCAATGGCTTTGAAACCGTGTCTTTTGAAGAAACTAGCTCTTCTCATGTGGCAGTCACGTGTCAGGCTGTACCTTCTAACAGTCACACCTTTTCATTCCCGTTGCCCTTCCTTTCTCCCCTCAGCCTGGAAAATAATTGACCCTTTTGTGAGCTTGCTGATTATCTAACAATTCACTGTTCTTCTATAGGCTTATTTTTCTAGTTGGTGTGTTACTGTTAATCACAATTTAATCGTGCTAGAGGTCTTTTTGATTTAACTCCAGAAAGTCAAACAAAATAATCGCCAGCAGGTAATATGAACATTAATTAAAAAACTAATATAAGTTACACACATCAACAATATAATTTAAAAACATCATAAATGACTACAGACCCTCTGAGCATAGTAAGAGATCATGTGTGGTTCTCTCATTTATTCCCCTGATCAGAAATGAGAGCCATATGGCAATAATTTATTATAATATTACTACTACTACCACTGTTATTATTTATTTAAAAGTCTTGAGGGGGAAATGCATTTTATTTTGAAATTATTAAAATTCACTGGTATAATGAGGTGTGAAGAAACCAAGTTTATGGGTGTTTTTATGGGTTTTGTTTGTTCATTTGTTATTTTTTTCCCTCCTGTTTCATTCTTTGGGACTGGCAGCATAATTTTTTTGTGGGAAAAAAAATATATAACAGAGAAAGCAGTAGTCTATAGATGTTTGGGACCAAAATAAGCTCATCTTTGATAATAAAGCCCCAGTCTTTGAATATAATCTAGTATTTATAGAGGGATGTTATTGTTCAGAAAACAAAAATCATTTTCCTTTTGTTTTCCTCATCTATAATTTATGTGCAATTTAACTTTGAAAAATCTTTTGGTTTTGGAAGGAGATTTTTTGGTGGGTTTTTGATTTTTTTATTTTTATTTTTATTTTTTTTTAGATGGGAGTCTCAATCTTTTTTACAAGTCCAATTCATCCTTCAAGTTATAGTTGTTTGGATTGTTTGTTTGTCTTTCTGACCAAATCAGCACCCAAAAAAGATATATTTGACATCCAAGGCTGCTGTTGATGGAAGATTTGTCTCATCTGTTATTGATCTGAGAAGCCAATGAATATGGATAAGGGCAAAAGTCCTTGTTTGTGTGTTTTTAAAAAAAGTGTGTTTTTTGGAAGATATGATTTGTCACTTTAGGTATCTATAGTTTTGTTCCATTTTCAGTCATGTCATTGAGTTTTAAATAGGTGTTACCTCATATCTGCTTTTCATCCAAGTATAACAGAGATAATGCTTAAATCACAATGAGAACTGGCAGACAGCAACAACTACCCTTATTGAAGTTAAATGTTAGCTAAAAATAACATTGTGTTGTTTCATTACCTTTCCTTTACTCATGTCATGGTTTGGGAATGGTGCTCCCTAATTTAATTCTCCCACTGAGACTCTCCCAAACCAAATGCTGCCCTCTTGCTTCCCCACTTCCCCTCCCCTTTCCCTCTTCAGGGATGGAATTGAGAACTGGAAACACAAAAAGGTGAAAATCACAGACTGAGATAAGAACAATTTACTGGAAACAGCAATGAGACAAGAAAAGGAGCAGGAAGTCAAACAATAGTGGAACCTTTCACGAGCCACTCTTTCTCCCTACACCATACCCCCACCCCTCCCACCACATCAGAAAACTCCAGTCCCTGGCAATTGACATGACATGGTATCAGATAACATTAAGGTCTGCCCACACCCCCATCCCTCTGCAAAAAATCAATCGTGTCCTGGCTGAAATTAAGACAACCTATGACATCGTTATTATATCTAGCTAAGAAACATAGCCAAATCATTTTCAATCTTCTGACTTGTAAGCAGCTCCCCCTAGTTCTAACACTTGCCTCCTTTCTAGCATTATTACAAGTTCATAACCTAACTGAACATGGCTGAGTATTTTTAAGTTTAAGAGCTCTAATTCGTAGTGTTTATTTTATTTTCTTACCTTCTTTTATATTTTCTCATTCACAGGAGTTCAAAATGATCCTTAGATTAAAAACAGAGATAAAGGAGCACATCTGTAAAGCTTTTTATTAACAGTATTTGTGTGAATCCCTCCCGTGTGGTGCTTTGAAAATGTATCCAATGAAGCTGGTCAATTTTATTTTAAACATCCCCACTATTGAATTTTGTGTCCATTTACTGTAGAATAATGTTCTTTCCAACAGAGATGAACAGAAGAGTGCTAATCTTTATTCATAAGGCCAATAAATTTGTTCAAAGCACACATCTGCTAAAGGCTGAAATGGCTATGGATGAGATAAATTGTGACTTTGTTTAGATATCCAGTGACAGTTATTTATGAAAAGAAGTATAAGCTTTTTGTTGTTTTATCCATTCTTTTGATCTTTGATGAAGTTTTTGATGTAGAAGGTGAAATACAAAACAAAGCAAACCATACATGGGTGATTTTTATAATAATGTATGCACACAAAAGGAATAAAGCAGTAAAAATGTCCATTATACATTTTGATATTTTCATTTAATTTCTACTTAGGCCATGATTCAAAGCTTATGTGAATTCATCTGCACAATGCAGCAAATAAAACAAAAATTTAGACTTGGTATTAACTCTCCCAGAAGAGTGATTACTTTAATACACTCATTTGGGTTACCTTAAAACAGTTTTATTTTACTTGAAATTGTTTTTAGTAATGAATTTGGAGTTATGTCTTTTGACGGCTGTTCCATGCTCTTTGAGCAATACTGGACTCTATGTCTAGTAGTAGTTGGCAGTGGCAGCAATTGACAAAGTGGATAACACTGTGCCTGACATAAAGACAAAGTAAAAGAGCACCTTGCAATTGTTTTAATTGCCAGTTCCTTAAAAAAATCCATGCACACCAGCGATTTGCAATTTCTTGATCATCCTCCCCTGTAAGGGGGGCAAGCATACTATGTACAATCAAAGAACACAAGATCTTGCTTATCAAGTCAAGCATGACAGTAGTCTTATAAAAAAACATGATTCAATTTTTCACAGCAACAATAATGTTCATAAAGCACACAGCAGAATAACCAAGTGTGTAAGATCTCTGTCCATCCTGTGTGTTTTGCCCTTAGTTTGCATCTAAACAGAAAGCAGAAAAAACTTGTGTGAAGCATTGATATAAATAATAATTGCTTTTACAATTTTAAATAATATATAGTTCTGTGACAATGAATGGTTGTTTCTTTCTCCCTCCTTATATAATTACTCTCATCTGTGTTTGAAATCATCTCTTCTGATGTAGATTGAAAATTCATAACAAACTATGAACAGTATCAAGCTTTTTGAAGAAAATACATTGATATTTCATTATTTTAAATTCAAAATATTTTGTTTTGGTGGTCAGTCACAAAACTTTCCACACTCACAATGAGATTTAGGGCAAGGACATGATTTTTATGAATATAGAAGCAGACACAGGGATATAGCTATGCCTTATTCTGTATTATCTTTCTTAGATGATACTTTTAGGAGTTGCTGCAATAGCTTTTTTTTTCCAGTTAAAGATGTCTTAATCTGTACTTGATCATAACTAATTTCTTTTTCAGGACCACAGATATTGTGAAGAAGATGGTGTGAATAAGAAGACTGTAGGAAAAGAAAAGAAAAAAAAAAAAAGAAAAAGAGTAGCCATTTATAGGTCAGACTTTAAGCTGAAATCAAGAACAGCTTGTTTTTTGTCTTTGTTTGTTTGTTTGTTTGTTGTTTTTAGTTTTGTTTTGTTTTGGTTGGTTGGTTGGTTGGTTGGTTTTTTTTGGGGGGTGTTTTTCTTGTTTGGTTGGTTGGGTTGGTTTGGTTTGGTTTGGTTTGGTTTGGTTTGGTTTTATAATAGTCATTCCTGGCTCTGCTACAGACTTCCCATGTGTTGTTGAAAAAACCTGTCATAATGCCTATGCACAACAGGGCTAATCTGGTCTGTCATTCCTTAACTTTTGAATGTTTGATTTCACAACCTTAATGTTCTCTTAATGTCTTTTGGATGCAGTATACATACATACAGTTTCCATTTATTATTAAAAATTGATAAAACACTAGCTTTTAATGATATGCATGCTTAACTATGCATCTCTAATGTTCTCAATATAATTTTTAAATGGGATTCTGCATTCAGTAGTGTCCTTCTTTAATCTCCTAATATAAACAAGGGTCCTTCCTTGTTTAATAAATTGCAAGAATGGGTCATTAGACTCTAAAATATGTCTGACTATAATTGCAGGGGTTTTGTCCTAGGTATTAGGAGCCATAATCCTGACTGAATGCTCAGTGTTAGGTATCAGTTGCTACTTAGGTATCAGTTGCTGCTTATTGGCTGGCTTGACACTGTTGTGACTGCCTTGGTCAAAGAAGTAGTCACACATCTTGCTGTTCATTGCAGGGATATACCTCTTATGGAGAAAACACCTACACACTGCCCTTGTGAAAGGAGATTTTAATTTTCCATGAATACAATCCGTAAAGTGCAGATGGTACCAAATAAAACATAATGAATTAGACTGATACCTTGATACTTGCAGGGTTAAAATGCGGACAGACAAGCAATGAATAAGAATGAACACAACATAAGATTTTATGTGCTGTTTGAGGAGTATGAAATCTCCAGAGGTGTTCTGTTGCACAGCCATATGTTGTTTTCTCACTTAAGGCTTGTGAAAGTTTAAAAGATTAATAAGATTACTAATATTAAAGTCTAAGCCCAGAAATCTCCCTAGAATCTTAAGACTAAGGAATGACACTCAAATATGGAGAAAAATATAATTTAGGGGAGGAGGGGGAGTGGGCATCAGGCTTTGTGTTAGCTTTTAAAAGAATTTCATTATTTGTCAACAGAATGGACTTTTCTCTGCACTAGATTTTTCAAACTTATATGCTTATATTACTTCAAGATGCGTCCTACTGACAATAAATAGTGAAGTGAGTTAAAGAAAAGGTGCTGCTTAGGTATTTTAACTTTTTCTGCAAATTTTGAAACAGTTAAAAGTATCATGAAGAGCTTTGCCAATAAAAAAATACTTTTAGGATGAACTAGTATCTCAGTTAAACAGTTCTTGTTTTTGAGCTCTCTATCATAGATCTAGGCTGTACATAGCATTCCTGACCTCTTTGCTTAGAAGAGCATTTTAGCAAAATCGGCAAAACAGGTACACTTTTCTCCCTTAAAAACATTGTAATACACCTGAAGGTCTGAAGAAATCAACATGTCAACACAAAAACTCCTAGAAGTACTCTTGCATTCAGTATTAAAATGCTGAGATTTTCAAGGATTAAATTAATCATTGTGCAGATGCTAATATTTTGCTGAAGTACCAGTCTTCTTTTTCATTGTTAAAATTATTTTGTTTTGTTTTTCACTGGAGATTTCTGGTCTTTTGGCCATTTCCTCAGATAAGCACAACAGCAAGTTGCCTCTGTTTGCGTCAGACGGCGAAGTGCAGATGTGCTGATTTTTCCTCTTTGGACATCACCTTAAAAGTAACAGTATGAGTTGTCCTTTGCTTTATGACAGTCTGATTGTTTTTTCCTATCCCCCCCGTCCCCCCTGCCTCCTCACAAGAAACATGGTGAGATTATCTTGTCTTTTAATCAACGTCGAGAGCTGTTGTGTACCGGGAATCTAAAATTATTTGATTTACCTTGCCAATTCCTCTCCCAGCATAGTCTGAAAAATAGAGTCCATGCTTAAATGTTAGACCTTTCCATGGCTACAAAATATTCTTTTCCTCACTGAGACTCCTGGTAGGGAACGTGTTTAATACAGTGGTAAGAGGAAACATTTTGCACTGCCAATAATTTACACTCTGTATATACTCACACTACATATGTAGTATACTATTATTAGTATCATT
Source organism: Anabacerthia variegaticeps (assembly GCA_035583185.1). Taxonomy (NCBI): domain Eukaryota; kingdom Metazoa; phylum Chordata; class Aves; order Passeriformes; family Furnariidae; genus Anabacerthia; species Anabacerthia variegaticeps. The sequence continues at coordinate 93,185,301 of JAWWEW010000078.1, forward strand.
AATTATTGTATCTTATATAACTGAGATGATTATATCATTCTAAGTAAGCAACCAAAAAGCATTTTAGTAGCAAAACCTGACAGGAATGATCCCAATTCCAAAGTGTCTTCCACACAGGCAGGCTACCATGCTAACAAAGTGGACTTTCAGTGTTCTTCATGAAAAAGGAGAATGTCAGTTGCATAGAAGAAAATTACAAGATTGTAGGCCAAGACTGGATTTTAAGTGGCAGCCTTGGCCTCAACAGTTAAGTGGTAAACGTATCTCAACAGAACAAGTATCTTGAAGCTTCCTGAATTTTTGCTAGTTAAGCTTTATGACGTCACTGACTGTTAAAGAACTTCTGGAATAAGGATTAAAGCTTTCCTGTTTCAGTGATTTTCTTTCACTGAATATTTTTGAAATATATAATATATATGTTACAAAATATATGTAATATATGCAATATGTACATTAAAAATAATTTCCTAGAAACAAACATGAACAGAGATGAAGAGAATAAATTCTATATTTGGTGAGGTTTCATTAGAAAAATAAGTTTGAGCAGTCTTCATTAAACTTACATGGGTCGCAGTGCTATTTTTTACTTTTGCATATACTGTACTTTTACCTTTGTAGTAATACAAAGAATGTACAGATGCATAGGAGGATTTACATAAATGTTTTCATTTAAATCTATATGGACATATAGTTAGACAATTGTTCAGGACAACAAGACCAAATAATCCCTGTTCCACATAATTTAGATTCTTATGACTATTTTTAAGTCCTCTGAAATAAGTAGAATTGATCAAGACGTCTGAACAGTCTATCTGACAAATCTTTATCACTTTCAACAGAAAGACTTTCAAAAATATCTTAGTTTCTATTGAAGCTGAAATATGTGTACATTTCTTCAAACTTTTGCTATGATTTTTGGGATACAACAGAATGTATTTCTCACAGAGAAAAAAAAATACAACTATGTGGGATGTGTAATACATATTATTAGAGCAAGAATACTTTATTAATCAATGTTGACATACCTACACCTTTAGGTATCTATTTCTAAAAAAACCCACATAATTAATTTTAGAAATAATATCAATCTTGCTGTTAGTTCCTTCAATATGACGACATCTCATTTAGGTTTTATATATAAATTAATATAATTATTTTTATAAAGAGTATAAATTGTGATATTATTTATACAGGATGAAGTATTTAAACCTACAGAATACTTTCTCAGCTGCTCTAGATTATTAATAATATTAAAATTATTGCACTATTGATTGCATTCAGTGTTGCTGATGCTAAATTCATGGAGAAAAAACTGTTGGCATATTGAAAGGTAGAGCTTTCATCCCTTGAGGTACCTGAAAATTTAATTGACAGAAACTTCACTAATGTCCACAAGGCGAAGCACAAAGTGGAACAAGTAGCCTTCTCATGGGCTGGGAGGCTTGCCTGCTGAAGAGGCCTTAGCATCTTGGTGGATTACATCATCTCCATTGCTGGAGGTTTTCTGGGCTTTACAAGGAAAATCCATGACTGGGTTATTATCCATTATTGATAATATTGCTGTGATCTACAGCTTGGACTAAATGACCTTCAGAGGTCCCTTCCAAACATTATTGCAATCTTATGATCATTAAGATTTCAGGGGGTGGGAGAAAAGGGGTGGAAGTAGCCTCTAATCACCGTTGATGTTCTTTTAGCAGTGGACACTTGAGTAGTTTATCATTCAGCCTGAACACAAGGGCTAGTTTGACGCTCTGTCAGAGTTCAATATTAAGAAACCTGGATAATTTCCATTGGTTACTTTGAACTTGTTGAAGTCACATAAAACTCTGAATTTACTTTAATATGGTAACAATATATGCTTAAAAGAGCATTTATATTCTTAAAAGACCACATTAGCTATGACACTGTTGAGCAGATGCAAGTTAATAAAATACTATGATAAATCCCTTTTCAGACTATTGTAGTCTGTAGACTTTGTATTGTCACAATTTATTAGCCTAACATGAAGATTTAAGAAATAAAATTTCCCAACTTTGCTACAGAAAAGGCCGAATATGCCACAGCAGTTTCTCAATTAACAGCTTTCATAGTACCTATGATTTATGTAACAAGAAAGAGAACTAAAAAATCAGGATGGCTAAATGACATGGTTGTGTTTTATTTAGCACCTGATATATTTGTTTGACTTTTTAGTAGCATATTATAGTGTTGCAGTTCAAAGATTGTGCAGAGAAGAATACTTTGGGTTAATTAGTTGATTCTGGAGCATTAAAGACTCTATTTTGAATTCATAGACTTATCAAATCATTTAGGTTGGGAAAAACCTGTGTTGCTCCTGTAAACCCTTTTGCCAAAACACCCATTTTGTCACTCAATAAAAAGAAATTCTATTACAGAAAAATGTGTAGCTTCTTCTCCAGATGCAAAATCAAGGTATCAAACAACTAAGACTCTGCAAAAGTTTTGTGTGAGAACTATTGAGGGTCTAAATTAAAGTGAAATGCCCAGTAAAAGCTTGAGGCTTCTGGACTGGGGCGTAACAACCTGTAAGATCATGAAGTCCAACCCTCTAAACCATTTTCCTCAGTGCCACATCAACACATCTTTTAAATACCTCCGGGGATGGTGAACTCACTTCTTCCCTGAGCATCCTGTTCCAATGCTAAACAACAGCAGCTTCCTCAGTCACTCCTCGCAAGACTCATTTTCCAAACACTTCACGAGCTTTCTTTACTTTTCTCTGGATGTGCTCCAGCACCTCCATGTCTTTCTCATCATGAGGGCCCAAAACAGAACACAGGACTAGATGTCCCATCTGGCCCCATAACCTCGCGTGTATCTAACTGGTGTAGTGGGACACTGACCATTTCCTTTTGGATTATCAGGGCTTCATTCTGCTCCCCATCACTGCCATATAACTCCTGCTTTGCTCTTTCAAGGTGTCTGTTAAAAACAGTATCACTGTATCACTGTGTCATTGTTTGCTTGTTTTTTAAGTGTTGTAAAGCGGAGAAAGAGAAAATTAAAAAGTGTAATAAACTGAATTTTGATTTTCTATAAGTTTTGTGGCAAGGCAGACTAATTTTAGATTTTTATCTTTCAATCATTGTGTCTTCAGTTAGATCACAGATAAAACAGCAGTACTGAAATATCTGTTGGGATATTAACTTTATACAGCACATGAACATTATTGTTAATTCTATCTTAATACCTAGTAACTAAAAATATAAGGCTCCTGACATTGTGTGTGTATCCAAGTGTTCTGTCCTAAATAAGATACAAAGATTGCCTTGAGAAAGGGATTTACTGAATGGTCAAATGCAAATAACACTGTTGGGATTTATATTCATTGCAGACTTGAATTAACATTTTACTTAACACTGGAGATGTATTTATCTTTTATTCTGCCTCTTTAAATAAATGGAGCAATGTAGAGATCTTGTCTTCATAACTGAAGCCAATTAGAAATTTTTTCTTTACCATAAAATGTGCCCTATCTTCTAGAAATAAGTCAAATCGGACTAAGGTACAAAGAAGAATATTTCTCTTTCCAGCTTTTGAACTGAACTGTTATTGTTACCAGCAGCTCCTCTCTGTTAACAGTGAAGAAGACTCCAACAGATGCCTGTCACATTTTACCCCCAGGTGGCAGCTAAGTGTCATGCAGCCAGTTGCTCCCTGCTCATCCGCCCTTCCTCCCACAATGGGCAGGAGAATTGGAAAGAAAAGGCAAACCTTAAGAGCTGAGGTAAGAATGTGTTCAATAGTTCAAAAAAATTAAAATATACTAGTAGTAGTGCTGCTGCTACTACTACTTCTCCCTCTTACTGTTATTATTAATGATGATTATAATTGATAATGACAACAACAACAAAGAAAGAAGAGAGAAATAAGAGCTAAAAGAATCAAGTGATGCACAATAGAATTGCTATTACTACAAGCTGACCAATGCCCAGCCCATTCCCAAACACTGATTGGCCTCTCCCAGTGAACTTCCCCATTTTATATACTGGGCATGATGTTCTGTGGTGTGGAATATTCCTGTGACCAGTTTGGTTCAGCTGCTCTGGTTATACTTCGCCACAGCTTCTTGTGAACTCGCAGAGCAACTTGCAGGCAGAGCATGAGACACTGAGGAGTCCTTGGCTTGTAGTAAGTACTACTTAAGAACTAAAACACCAGTGTGTTATCAACATTATTCCCATTTTAAATCCAAAACCTAGCACTATACCACTTACTGAGGAAAATGAACTCCATTCCAGCCAAAACCAGGACAGCATCTCATGACACCTAGCTGCCCAACAGCAAAAAAGACTCCTACAGTGCTGATGAACTAATGAAGAACATGAGGAACATTTATTTAAACCAATTTTACTTACAAATCTGAATTCGGCAATTAATTGATTACTCCATGCTGTTATTGACAACTTTATTCCTAGAGTTGTTCAGCCCTCTCTTTTAATGATCTTTCTTTGACTATGAATTGACATTTTGGATCTAATTTGGCTTCTTAGTAAGTACAAAGATGTTTTAAGCACGTTACCGATGCACTTGAAATGAAACATATCCTGGTAACACACTCTCACGTGAAAACATTGTTTCCTGAAGTCCAGATTCTTTATCGGGCGCTCATTTCTTAGGGCTGAGACTGTAATTATAATGTTACAAAGCTATGTACATGCAGTACCAGATGTTAACATTTTTGCAATAGATATCCTGTTGTTCAGGTGAAAAATTACAGAGAAAAAGCTTTTTCCTTCTCCTGCTATCTACTGTAGTGGCTATTCAAGGGCTGTTGGACTCTTCTAAATAGGATGATGATATATAACCATAAAAACCAAACAAACAATTATCTTGGAATCATGACTAAATATATAAGTCGAACATATACATTAGATAGCTCTAGAGAAACACAAAACAAAGGCCATAATGTGGGACATCATGACTGAAAATGTGAACCACAGTATTTAGTTCTCCTGTATATCAAATAGTCATATTTATTAAGGAAGCTGTGCCTAAATCTAAATGCTATTCAAACAGCCAAGGCCTAGGTTACTATCCTTTTTCTATGTTTCTACTAATGAAATTATTTACTGAATGATGATTGGACATTATGCACATATAACTTTTCTCTCTTTTCTGTGATCCACACAATTTTACAGCAATTTTTTTTTTTTTTTTTTTTTGAAAGACTGGTAAAGGACAAGAAACATGAGTGAGCCAGATGGATTCTGATCATATCTCTTTGCTGGCTGCTATACAAGCCTTGCAGCTGTACTTTCTCCTGCTGCCTTACCCTTGAATGTTGATGGTTGGAGGTAGCCAACAGGCCGCTTGAATGACTTCATCTTCCCTTTTTCCTAGTGAGTTCACAGGTCCTTCAGAAGTAGGTTGCCATGAAGGGAAGTTTGTGCTACTTTTTCTTATTTCTAGTTTATTCCTTTCAAACTGAGATTCTTACCAGCGAATTATTTAAACTGACATAAACTTATTTTTTTTAAAGGGATTAAGATTTTTCTGCTTATGTATCTGCCTTGTGTTGCTCTTTTCTTCAAGACGTTTGCTTTTAGCCACTGTCAGAGATGATGTACTGGGATAAATGGACCCCTAGTCTGACCCACAGCAGTTTTTCTGCTGTTCTTACTAAAATACCAACAGCAGAGTCAGGCCTTAAAAATAGTTAAAAGAAAAAAAAAAAAGAAAAAGAAAAATTAATTTTAGACCAGTTTTACTGTTACTGCACAGACACAGTTTGCAACAAAACCTTGAGTAAACTGCCTGGGCAGGGAGATTAATTTAGATTTATTTTGGGGAAAATTATGTGAACTGAGTCACATGGCAAAGCCACGTGAAATTTAGTGACTGTAATTGCAGAGGTTGTCACTACAGTTTGGCTTTATCTTGATGATAAACTTAGAGTAATATTTTTTGTGTAATCCTGGGTTATGTAGTATAGCTTGAGACTGATTGAAAATACAACATTTTCTACATTGTAAGTTTCTTTTATACTCTGAGAAGGCTGTAAAATATGATCTTTTCTATAATCCAAGTGATTAAAAGTTAGTAATATCCATCCAATTTACAAAAAATTGAAACAGAGATATAGCAAAAAAAGCACATATAAAATCAGTAAATTGTTTATCACTGTGAATTATGTGTTCCTTCATTAGATTCATTAGATTGGTCTCCTGACATTTATTTTAAGACAGCTTCTTTTCATTTATTTAGAAACACCAACTTGTACTGTACTTTCCCTTCTTGATTGTACAATTAAACTAAATACAAACTTACTTTTCTGTGTTTCATAGAGTTTCATTTTAAGTCTTTATACATCTGAAAATATCTTAATAAAAACAACCTCAAGAAACAAGAGAGATGGACATGAAGTGGGGCTTCCTATTGAGGCTTTTAGTAAGCATTTGGGAAAAAGATGTATACACCAACAGTGATATGGCTCCCATGACCAGAACTCCCTTCTCTTTTACAGAATTAGTGTAATCAAGGAACAAACAGTTGCTATGTCAATGTTTATTATTGGTAACCATAGGTGAAAGTACCTAGTTTTCATTTTGAATGTAGAAGCTTTTATAATGGCTGAACATTCAAAAAAAAAAAAAAAAAAAGTTTTAGAAATGTTGCTAATGTAACTAATTGATATTCATTATTTACAGTGCATTTATTCAGAAAATGAGTTCTGTACAAGCTGAGATCATAATGAACCTAATAAACTGTCCTGATATAGTAGCTCAACCTCTGAGCTACATGAGACAGTGGAAATGTTACTACTATATACCTCCTACGTCATACAGCAAAGAAATAATACACTAAAGTCACAGAGAAAATTTAGTAGAGAATGCTGCTTAGGTGTTGGTTCTTGTCTTAGTGGATCAGATTAAACTGTAGGTGGTCCAGCCAGAAGCATTAGTCCTTTCCAGTGACAACAGACGGATAGGTTGACTTGGAATATGGAAAGAAAAACAATCTGGGTCAGCTAGGAGATATATCACAGAACACCCTTGACACAAGTTTTTACAGCATAACTAGCAAATCTTTAAAACTTCTAAGGTCTGGACAAACCCTTCATAAAGATTATTTGTTTTCAATTAGGAAAAAAAATAAATAATGAAAACCAAATAAACACCAGAAATTTTATAAATTTAAAACCAATTTCTTCTCCTTCAGGATTTTCCCAAGGCAAAAAACTGGTGAAAGGGCTGTAAGGAATGTCCTGTAAGGACTGACTACGGGGTTTGGGATTCTCTGCTTTAGAGAAAAGAGGCCTGAGTGACCTCATTGCTCTTTACAGCTTCCTGAGGTAGGGAAGTGGAAGAGGGAGATGTTGACCTCTTCCCCTTGGTGTCTATTGACAGGACGCATAAGAATAAAAGCTGTGCCAGGGGATGTTCAGGCTTGAAATCAGGAACCATTTCTTTACTAAGATGATGGTGAAATGCTGGAAGAAGTTTCCTAGAGAGGTGGTCAATGCCCCAAACCTGTCAGTGTTAAAGACGCATTTGGATAATGCCCCTAAAAACATACTTTAACTTTTGGTCATCTCTGAACTGATCAGATAGTAAGACTAAATAATTTTTGCAGGTCCTTTTCAACTGAACTATTCCTTTTACTTATCTTCTCTTCTAAATCAAACATTACAATCTGAATGCAGCTTTCACATGAATGCATTTCTCTTTGCTAGCAAGACATTCCCTAACTTTAATACTGTTTTTGCCTAAAATTTCTTCTGTAAAATGAACTAAGAACATTTTAGCCTAGTCTAAATTTCCATTAATAAACCAGATTAATTCTATAAGCATGGTCTGTTGAGATGCTCCAGAATGCTTTGTAATAATTTCATTCAGTATTAGAGTCATCTGTTCTCCCTGTACATTTTCACCTGTACGTTTACGTGTGTATGTATACATGCATATATATATAAAATATGTCTGTGTATGTAAAACAATTTCTAAATGCTAAGTCATCTAGGGACTCCAAATGTTTTTTCTTTTCTGAATAGTTCTGTTTTAGCTTAATTAAATCTTCAACTGGTTTTAAGGCTTAAAGTTCTTAATACTTTAATACACTTCTGTTGTTCAAAAAGAGCATTCCATACGGCACTTTTTACCAAGACAGCGATATGTTATAATTTGATTCTATTTGTGACTTGGCCCTTTACCCTGTCTTCAGGAACCCCTTTGGAAGACTCTTAATGTTAAAATCAGTAGACAGATTTGTCATTTTGAAATTGCAAATCAAGCTGACATGGAGAAGGTTGGGAAGCCCACAGGTTTCATTTGAAGATTCATATAAAACATTTATCTATAAAACAGGAACACATTTTGGTTTTGTCAAAGGACATTCATATTATTTCATATTCATATATGTTCAGAACCTTCTCATAGTATTCAGTATGCAGCACAGTCTCCTGCCTTGGTGACAGAGAGGGAGCTAAAACAGAAGCAGTCTTTGTGTACTTTCACATTTCATCTGTAGTGACATTTCTGCCCATTTCTATGTCAACAACACAAGTAGAGCTCACTGGTGTATAACTGCCTGATTGGTGATTAAATTGAATCCTTTCTTCAGACTCAGTTATTCCACTGTTTTAATATGGACATGGTATATCCATTGAACCACTGATTGCTTTATCCAAAGCAGACCTCAGGTGTAATTCATCTAAAGGTATAAACCAGGTAACCACCAAGATCATAACTAGAGTGCTGTAACAAATATGCATAAAGAATTTAGCAGTTATGGGAAATGAGCCAGATGGTTCAGCAGTTTAGCAAACTTTGTGTAATTGCTGACTGAATTAAGTGCTACATCAAAAACTTTCTGTTTTCAAATAAATATTTTATTTATGTAGGTAATACCTAATTTTGATATGTCAAAAATATTTTTCTAATAGTTGTTCTGTTTTACATATATATTTGGACCTTTGTGTTACAGATAATTGCAGGAAAGTACTATTCAATTTATCCCGGTGACTCTCAGCACTCATTCAGATGGCACTTGAAGGACCTTACAGTCAAAAAGTGAGAGATACTCTTCCAGCTGTGGCATCTGACAAAGCCGGAGGCAAGTTTCTGCATAAGCTCACTGGGCAATAATGCTGACAAGCCCAGAGTTGCCTTTGAGCCTGCCACATAGTTGTACTCCTGACTGGCTTCTCTTTTTGTCTTACTATTTTATCCTTTTTTTGATTCTTGTTTTACTTTGGAAACATTTCACACTCTTCTTCATTTTAAGAGTAGATTCTATGGTGTTTTTTCCTGACTTAAGAATAGAATTCTTTTATGTTCGCATCTTACCTACATAAATCTTTTCTTACTTTTTCCAAGCTCTAGTCTGGTGTGTATACTCTGTCACCTTTGTAAGTCTTTGAGAATCAAGACTAGTTGCTGAAGATTTTGTTATTTTTCTATAAAATATACTAGAATCTCGTGGGGAAAAAAAAAAAGAAAGAAAAACAACAACAACAACAAAAACAAACTAACAAACAAAAACCAAAACAAACTAAAAAAAAACAACACCAACCAAGAACCAAAAATATCCGACAAAACCAACCCAAATAAATAGCAACAAACAAAAGTAGTATAAACCAGTGTCCACCATAAAAAGAGAAGGCAGATAATATTTGTGGTGGTTTAGTTTTCTTGGTTTTGGTCTAGGCCTTCCCTGGTGACAGGGTTACAACTAAGGAACTATTCCACACCATTTCTTTACATAATCAGATGTATATAAGACAAGGAGGGGAGGTTCTTCTCTCTCTTCCTTTTGGGTACTTGGAGGACAGCAGGTCTGTGTTTTGTCTTCACTCTCATCTATGTGAGCTGAGGCCTATCTGAGAAATTCTTGTTTGAAGCCACACGGAGGTGAAGATTTCTGCTGGTTTGTTGAGTGAAGTTTGGTGAAAGTTTATAGTTTGTTACTTTATTGAGCTATTCCGGGAGTTTTTGAGTTTGTATATCTGTTTTGTTTTATTTTTACCCATTTTTGTCCTTTTTTCCCTTCCCCTTTCCCCCCTTTTCCCTTCTGGAGTTGCTTGGGATTCCTTTTCTGTATATACAGAGTGTCTAATTGTATATAACTGTAATATATGTGAATACATGTATATTTTTACTATATTTTTCTTTTGGTACTTTTTTCTCTCTCTTGGGACAGGGAGGGAATCTGTGTGTCCTACAGCTAGGATTGACAGGGAGCCAACCTAAAGCTCCACAATATTCTGATAATACTTTGCACTAATTTCTACTTAAATTATATATACTTAGTTATATACATAAATATAGGTATGAAGATAATATACTCATGTACTAAAAATATTTTCATTCATCTGAGCCAGTCATAAGCCATTAACATATCAATCTGATTTCTCTGTGTCCTTTACAGTGTACCTAGTAAAAATTTGATTCCTGGTGTATGCTTTCTGCTTGACTGTAAACAAATTAGTCAGGTATGTTTCTGCTATCCTTTTAAGACATTCTCTTAGCTACAGAAATAAAACAAAAACATGCAAGAATGAGAGGCTATGCAATTAACAACTATATCTTTGTTTGGTTTCAATATCTTATTCATCTCAAACACAAAAATACTTATACAATATTTAACAGTTTTTGAATTAGTTTACTTTGCAAGGCAAGGAAACCTTGCCAAGTACTTCAGCAATACTTACCCAATGCAAGTATTGCATGACCTTCAGTATCATGTTTTTTCACAGAGAAACACAGGATAAAGCAATCTGGAATTATCTTTATGAGCTGTCAATTAAGGCTAAGTGATCTATATGTTTAATAGCTTAAAAAGCAAAGTAATCTAGAAAAGTCCTTATTACTGAGATTGTGGAAGATTAGTTGTACATATTAATTTACATGTTCTATTTAAAGAGCTCTCCTCATGTTTTTTTTTTTGTTGTTTTTTTTTGTTGTTGTTGTTGTTGTTGTTTTTTTTTTTCCAAAGAATGGAGAAGGTGAAATCATTATTCACTGAAGACTGCATCAAAACCCCATGTACTTCTAATTAGTTGGAATTTCAAGGGAGCTTTCTTTTTCCCTTTTCCTAAAATTATTTGGTATCTATAAAACATGTGTGCACCTATATTCGTTATTTAGCCTCCTAAACATTCTCAGTCAGTGTGCTTGTCCTATTTATAATGCCAGTACTTAAAGATCGAATTGGTATTAAAAACCATCTTTATTTTTTCTTATGTTATCTTCTCTGATAATTAGTACCTTTTGTTTTCTTCTTCTTTTGATCATACTTGCATACAAGCTGCACACAAAGTTCAAACCTCACTGCTGTGAGAATACTCACATATTTTAAAATATATAATTAACTACTGTATAAAATACTGATTACATGAAATCATTAGTTAGGAAATTATGCTATATTTACTCATCAAGCAGAGAAAAAATTTTCAAAACGGAGTGCCAAGACAAATCTTTTGTTATGTTTTGCTAGTTTCTTGTTGGGGGTCATTTTTTTCTTTTGTAATTAAGCTTTAAAAATAATTTTAATAAATTACAAAGAAAATACATTCTCTAACTGATAATAAAATAGAGTCCTTTTTATTTTTCTCTATTTTTTTCTTATGCATTTTGTTTACTGTTGATCTTTGTTCTGGAATTTCATTTCTTCCTTATAATGTCGGCATAAAGACAGACAAATGTTTTAATTGCAGACATGTGATTCTAAAAAACCTCATTTTTATCATTGCCTATAGTATAGGATTTAGCTTTATTTATTTAGTTAATAATATGCTTGTTAACGTTAACAAATATTTCCAGAAAATCATCAAATGTTATCTTTTTATCAGGGCAAACAATTATCAGGCACATATCTTGCAGTATAACATAGGATTGTTTATATCTTGCATCTGTCCTTCTCTAGTTAAAACACTTGTGTGGAGAGTCTTTTACAGCTTCTACTGTCCAGAATTCTTCGTTGAGTCCCAACAGGCTGCCCTTGTTAGTTCATGTATTTATGAACTTCTGGCTTTGAGATGTCATTGCTCATATGAACCGCTTGTGGTGATGGCACAAAACTGGGAGGGGTGGCTGGTACACTAGAGTGTCATGCTGCCATCCAGAAGGATTTCAACGGGCTGAAGAAAAGGTGTGACAAAACACTCATGCAGTTCAACAAGGGCAAATGTAAAGTCCTGAACGTTATGAGGAACAGCCCCAGGCTGGGGCCATCCAGCTGGACAGCAGCAAGAAAAGGACCTGGGGGTCCTGGTAGACACCAAGTTGGATATGAACCAACAATGTGTCCTTGTGTTAAAGAACTGTTAAACTGTTAAAAGAACTGTAATGGTATCCTAGGAGGAGTGCTGTCAGCAGACTGGGGGAGATTGTTCTTGCCTGCTACTCAGCACTGGTGAGGCCATACCTGGAGTGCTGTGTCCAGTTCTGAGCTCCTCAGTACAAGAGACACATGGATATACTGTACAGAGTTCAACAAAAGATCACAAAGATGGTCAAGGGACAGGAGCAACTTTAATAAGGAAAAACTGAGATAACTGGGACTGTTCAGGTTGGGGAAAAGAGGGCTCAGGGTGGATCACCTCAATATACATATGGCTATCTGTAAAGAGAGTGTAAAGAAGACAGAATCAGGCCCTTTTCAGTAGTGCCCACTGACAGGTACAGAGTCACTGGACAGCACATGGAAACATGATGGTCTCCAATGGAACATTAAGAAACACATTTTTACTGTGAGAGTCTTCCACCTTGAAAGTACTGAAAGACACCTGGACATGGTCCTGAGCTGTAGGCTGTAGGTGACCTTGCTTGATCATAGGGGTTGGTTTTGCCTTAAGACAGCTTGTTTACTACTACATGTTTTGTTGAAGGATTCTAATCTACTCTGATCTCTGTGTGCCGTAGGCACCTCAAATTTACATTTTCAGGCAAAATAAGTGTTTCAAATCACACACATAAATGGGTCTGTGTTGTGAGTTCAGCACTTTTCTCTGCATCCAGTTTGCATGTCCATCCTTAGAACAATCTTTCAAATAGCTTTATTAAGAAACTAATTTCTTTTAAAAAAATTATTTATCACTTCCTTACCTGTTAATATTTCAAATAAAACTTCTCTTGTGACCACTAGCAAGTTTAGCTGCCATTTCTCATCACTATTTTCTTAAGAGTTTGCATGAGAAAAATATATTTAAATTCAAGAACTGGGAAGTAGAAACATTTATAAAAATTTTACTTTTTTTTTTTCACGGTATAAAATATCTCTCTTTTAATAGTTTTCTTGATCTACATCAAAAAGCAATTGTTAGCTTACTAGAATTCTTCTTTCTAAATTCTTCCCAAATGTGTGTTGAAACATTTATTAATACTCAAGTAACATTTTCAATACTGACAGGGTATACTCAGTATTTAGTTTCTTTGCAGTAGTAGTGTAAAATACTAAAATAATTGTCATGAATTCATTGTAAATAATTAATTTCTCTGTAGGATACCAACGAGAGAGAGAGTTTCACTCCATGTTTAGAACCTCTTCTACATAGACCAGGTTATACCATGCTGATATTGAGACAAATTACTGCTTGTGTCAATTCACACACACACAAAAAACAAAACAAAACAAAAAAAAAAAAATTCAAGTAAAATACATTAAAAAGAATGTAGAGGAAAAAAAAGCAGCAATTTCAAGAACCATTCATCCTCCACAATATTTTTTTTACATATATATGTATATGCTTATGTATATTTCTTATGAAGGAAGTTATATTCAATAGTAGTTATACCCATCTGTACCCCACTGTCGTATTTTCTGAAGAAAAAAGTGTAAAAGTATGCTTCCTCTCTGCTTTTCACTCTTCCTCTGTTACAAGTTTTGAGTTAGTCTTTATTTGTCATGAGGATAAAAGAACTGGTATGTCCAAAAAGTAAATCAGTTGACACTTCTCTATGGGCTCTGATTGCACAAGGGGAGTAAGAGAATGAGTATCATTGAGAGCAGAGAAGAAAGATCTGAAATTGGTCTGGTTTTCTTATGACAGAAAGAAGTAAGTTAGAAGGACAATATCCTGTGGATGAAAGATGGGAAGAAAGGAGGAACTGAGCTATTACAATTTTTTTTTTTCTTATTCTGGTTCCCTCTGGTTGGTTTGGTTTAAGCGTGGTGTGAATGATCAAAGATGTGTGAAACATTTTGGCATCTAAGTTGCAAATTTTAAGTGAAATTTAAGTGAAATTTGGGATGAGAAATCAAGTAAAACAGGATGAAAAACACATGTTCCAGAGTCCATAAGACACAAAATCACTACTTTTTAAAGAATGTTCAATTCACATATACCTACACTATGAATAGACATATATATCCACACACCCTCCCGTACACACACACTTTTTTAATGGCACTGTCTTATGGAAGATTCCAAAGCACTTTTCAGGAAAGAACACATTGTTTCATAAAACCTCATCAGAAAAACACAATCTCAGATTTTAAAATGAAAACTGGAAATCCTGCTTTCACCGTGGAGAGCAGAAGGATGGTGAAAAAGAAGAGGTTGTAAGAGAACAGTGAGTGTGATCAAACATTGTGTAAGTACAAATACAGCATTTTGGGAAGAGAGGCAATGTCATAGTCATTTTGTTGCACTACAAAATCACAAATAGCCCAGTATAGCATATTGTCTTACATAGTGCATATAATTTGAAGAAAATTTAATAGTGTTTTCTTACCACTGTTCTTCCAAGACATCATTGCCACCTTCAACATTTCCTGTAACTAATTCAAATACCTTCAAAATTTTAGAGTCATATTTATGAAGTCTACTGGCGGTAACAAATGAGCATTGGATGGCCTGTTAAGACTGTGGGGTCACAACAGACATTGTGGCAGGTTGCATTCCCTCCACAGTGAGTGGGGAGAGAAGACTCTTCTACAATGAGATCACAGGTTGAAAGGCTTTGCCCATTGATTTGCTGTTTTCCTGACTCCAGGACACAGACTGAGAAACATTGCTAGGAGACATCCTGCATCTGCAAATGGCTTCAGATTTAGGCATGCATGCAAAGAATCATCAACCACAGAAAATAGGTTTTCAGACCTAGAATATATTTTATCAAAGCTTCAAGATTCTCTTAAAGGTATGTAGAGATAGATATTTCCATTGTAGCATAAATTCCGTTTTCCTTTCTGAAAATATATTCAGCATTTTTTTTTAGGAAGTACTGACTGTACACCTGAATACTTAAAGTGCATTCTTGGATCCTAGGCAGAATGTTCAATTCAGTTGTCAAAATCTCCAGCCTTCCCTGACAATGTCATAATACGTGCATGAGTTTTGAATATTAAAGGTGCAGTATTTTGTAATTTAATAATTTTAGGTCAGAGTGTAAGTATAAAAGTAATGGGGTTTTCTACTGCTACTACTACTAGCAACAGTAATTACACAAGGTCTACTGTGGAATTTATTTTGTTATTTATATTATTGAAATGTTTAATTTCTTTTGCTCTACCTATTACTTTTCTCTTTAGTTATCTATATTTGTTACTACACTGCTTCTTGAGCAGTAGAATCTAACTCTTCTTTCTTGCCTCAAAACATTGTTTACTGAAGACAGTGCACAATGTTTTCTAGTTTCATGTAAATTTTCAAGAGAAGTTAAAAAGGTGTTTCTGAATGAAAAACTGAGAGCTGTTAAGTTGTCTGATATCCTGGCCAGGGGCGAAGACTGTGAGAAATGTGATTATGCGCACACCTTTGAGTATATTACTGATGTACTTGAGATACAAACAATTTAGATGTTGCCCTAATAGGCACAGATAAAGGTGCATGTTCTAGGTAGTACTGAAATAATGAGGAGCCCTGATTTAAAAAAAAAAAAAAGAAAATTAAGCCAAGATGGCATTAAAGAATGCTGGAAGCTAGCATTTACATGTTGATTAAATGACAGTACTTCACCCCTCTTGCCCTTGCTTTTCATTTCTTGCCATCTATCGTTTGAAAGCTTCTTTTATTAAATGACAGCTGAATCTTCTTCATATGGGGCAGACTATGCAGAATGGAATTCAGGGTTTAATAACTAGTATGCAAGGTACCTATTTTTGTTGAAAGTATTGCCAAGACATGGGGCCTCCCAGTCCCTGGAACTGCATCTCCACTGCCTGTTTAGGGCAGGCCTATGGCCAGACTTATCACTGCATAAAGTTTGAGGCTTTGAGCAGTACCTCGTGTGAGGCCAATCTGGGGGCTCTGAAGCCCTGAGTGCTTTCGATGTTTGAGCATGGCATATGACAGACCTTTCTCATTTTTGTATCCTTATTTTATCTGTAAGGTCTGGATAACCTGATCTGTTCATTGTTTGTGGTTTGTTTGTTTTTTTGTTGTTGTTGTTTTTTTCTAAATGTTATTGTTTCACCAAATTATATTTTATATAATGACTACATATAATTAATATATGCAATTATATATGAATTTAAATAATTATATGAAAATTAAATATTTGTTTTTATTTGAAATTAGTTAATTAACTTCTATGTTGGTTAGTGTTTATCCAGTGCATTGATCCGCATGAGAAATGCAATGATTGGGTTATTGTGGTGTAGCTAAGTTTCACCAGCAGGATCCCTTTGGCATTGCTCATTTTTTTTTGGCTTTCAGCTATTTTCACTTTTAAAGGTGTCCTCTGCACCATTAGTTGATTTTAATGTTCTGTGTCTTTTGGGTTTATTTAGACATATTTCTACTTTTGTGGCTGTTGCCTAAAATTGAGCAAAAAAATTTCAAAACAATATTAATATAGGTAAAGTAGGGAACAGTTCGTCAATGAAAGCTTTCAGGTGCATGAAGTATATAGGTGCACATAAAGTGTAGAGTTCTTACAAATTTATAGCACTACTTAATTATTGTATCTGGTGAGTTTATTCAACCTGAGAACCTTTTGACCTTGGTTCTACCCTGGTACCATTCTCAGAACTACCCCACAGGAGTGCCTCCAAAATTTCTTGGTCTTCTGTCTTGTTTTGGCTACAGTATGTCTTGCTATTCTGGTCAAGGTGCATGAGTCCCAAACACCATGTCCTTGCCGCTATTTTGTCCATTGAGAAGATGGTTAAACAGAAATTCAGGAATGTGGTACAAACAGAGAAAAACTGTTAGAAACTGTTGGCTGCTACTTCAAGTGTGATAAACTATACAGCTATATAATCTGCAAATATACAAAATACTAAAATCTAAAACATATAAAAATCCTAAAGCATTATGACAACTTCTGACCTTTTATATGAAATACTAGTCTTTTAGTATTGAGAATTCTTAGTAGTTCTTACTGCCAGCCTCATTCTCAGCCTGCCAAGTGGGAAACTCCTGCCTCATAAGTCAGAAAAACTGGCAGGAATTGCTGCACCTGTGTCTTCATGAGGGTTCCTGCAAATGTGCCTAAACTGGCAAATTCTCACATGTGGGTACAACTTCTGTATTGTACGTTTTTTAAAGTCCAGTGCAACACTAAATAGATCTCAGATAAGTGAACTGCTATGCTTCCTGCTTGCCAATTTTAGTATTACTTCATGGTAATAAATTATGAGATAACTCTAGGGCTGTTTATTATTGTGGCAAGTCGGTGGCCAAATGAGTAATGCATAACAGTGAGGCTGAGAAATACATTGCCTTCTGCATACATTTTTTGGTTCTCTCCCTCTCATTCTGCATGTGTGTGTGTGTGTGTCCGTCTGTCTGTCTGTCTCTATCTTGTTTCTCTTCTTTTTCTTTCTTTGTCCTTCATTAGTGTCTGCTGATGGCTATATACCTGCAGCCTGATTCTTAATTGCTATCAAATAAGCAAGTGAGAGGCAGCTGAAAAGCTAGGGAAAGAAGAGGAACTGATTTATTTTATGTAAAACTGACTCAGCATTTGGCACGGAAGAGACCACATCATTAAACTATTGAGTCATCAGCACACTCGTGCTCCCTCAAAGGCTTCAGGCTCCATTGGTGACTGATGGATCAGGAGTTTGACTGAAGCTGCCTTCTACTTCTTGGGTGCTAAGTCATCATAGCATCCTCATCTCCCTCCGATTCTTCTCACTGGCAGTGCTATGACTCACCAGGCAGTGCAATTCACCTCAAATGGCAGCTCACAGGACACACAGTAAATCTAACCTGTAATTAGGTCACAAGTGGAAAACTCAGTTTGAATTGCAGTGAACATTTGCCCATGTCCATAAAACATTTGCACGGCTTGGAACCGCTGGGCTAATTCTGATGAAGAGACTGGAGCTGGGGTTATAAGGCCATAGCCAGAGATAGTGCATTTGCAGTTATGCAGATAAGCCTGCACTTCATCTTCCCAAATGATGCCCAGAGGCTGCCAGAACAGTCATTCTTTCACTTTTATGAGCAGTGAATTTACATTAAAACACATTTAAATAAAGGCTGTAGAGTATGCTTAAAAGATGTTGTTCCAATTTGAGACTTTATGATGGTGCTGTGGCATGGTGAAGTGACCCCATGTAAGATTGAGCTGAGGTGCCAGCCTGCCCTAGAGCTCTGTTAATAAGGATTGGTGAAGCTGGAGGCAGAGAGGTTGGAGAGAATGCTGATGAGCCTCCTTAGCAGTGTGCAGCTCATTTACTTTGGAGAAGGGTACACAAGCCTGTGGGGGTAGCTGGTAGGAAAGCCAGTCAAAGAGCTCTGCATCGAGTAATTTATTTGGCTAGCTTGGTCCACCATTGTAAACAAGTCTTGCTTTCTGTGAGTAAGATCATTAGTCACTTATTTCTGGATACTTACATTACATGAACAATTTAGAGCCAATATTTTGTCCACACTCTCCCTGTAACTTCATGCACAGCAAATTGTTCCTTAGCTAACATTATTTGCTCCACTAAAAGGGTACAAGTCATACTTACATTTTTGAAGATTCCTCCCATGGCTGAGCTATAATATCCAAACTTCTTGTTACAGCAGTTGTATTAGTCTTGCACAAACAATCCTGCTGATACTTCCAGTGCTGTGAGCCAACACGTTTGCCTGCATGTACTGCTGTACTAAGTGCAAAATGCATTTAGGAAGACTAATGTCACATCTCTGTCTTTATCTAAGAATACACATGGGCAGAAGTCAGCTGTCATGATTAGGAGAATATAGACAGTCTGGTCTCCTTTTTGAGAACCCCTCAGATGCAGGTTGGAAGTGGCAGTGAGCTGTATCAGCTGCTTTTGATAGAGAGGGTCCAATCCTGGTGACAGTGTTTCTCCCAATAACCCCACTTTTGTCTCCAGTCACCCTATGGAGCACTTCAGTCCTGAGGAGAGGCGGAGTGCCTCCTGGTTCAGTATGTTTTCCTGGGGAATCTTAACTCTGGGTGTTGCAGACCTAGGTTACATAAAGAGAGGAAACAACTGAACAAATTCACATGAATGAAGGAGTTTGAACATGTCCACATAAAAAAGACCATTTCTATGGATTGAATTTTAGGAGTTCTACACAAAGTTTGAAGTGACCTGAATAAATCTGTGTAAACATTTGGTTTCTTAATATGGTAGATGAACTGAAAAAAATGGAACCAAAATATTTGGGTGCAGAATTAAATATTTAATTTCTGAATTCCTTTCTTCACTTTCTTCAGTGCAGTTGGAATATATATTATTTTAAAGCATTACAAATGGAAAGCTCTGAAAGCTTTTCATTAAAACCAAGAAGAAGAAATATCTTGGCACTTACGTGAATTTTTCACCTGAAATTTCCATGTTATTCTGACCTTTCAGTGGCTTCACTTTCCCTTTTACTTATCCCACATAATAGCTGGTACCAATTATGCTAAACAGGGACAGATTATGTGTGGCCACCCTTTCATGGACTGTAAGGATTTTACACCTGTTCTGGTTACACAGGCACAAGGTAGATATATCTGGCCAAAGAAAGGCAAACTATGTATTCCCTTAGTAAGAGCGATGATGATAAAAGGGATTAGAAGCGAATTCTTCAGTGCAAATAAAGTCTTAAATTGCATCTTCATCAGGATTTTTGGACCAACTCTACTTATGGCATAGTAGACTAAGTTTTGTAGAAACAACACTAAACTGTTTAAACCAGCATACAGCCTGACAGTTCTACTGAACACGTTTATAAAACTGGGACTAACTGCTCATCTATTAGTCTCTGTTTCTCAAACGTAAAAAAAGGACCTAATTTTAACAATGTTCTTTTAACTGTGACTCCTTTCTCATGCTGATAACGATGCATTTGCTGATCCTATGATAGTGGTAGCATTTTAGGAGACGAGTTGTCTAAAGCAGGAGCAGTGCCTCTTCCAGGCAGAGGTCTTCCTCTCTAACAAAAGAGCTACTATTATTTGGCCTAAAAGTTTCTCTATTTGTATATGTAACCTCACTTACATGAAGAACTCTTTTTTTTTTTTTTTTTTTCCCTTTTTGATCCCCTAAGGAATTCCACCCTCTATATTAATTCTAGGAGTTCCTTGGTACATTTCTTCCTCTTTATTGTTCATGTGTTGATGATGGTGATGATGCTAATAATAATAATAATGTTATTCCCCCCTCCCCGAAATGTTTAGGTAAATGTGATTTTGCAGGTTCACCCACTTGTGTAAACATCAAAGATGATTGGTGCCAACATATTTTATCAATTTTTCCCTTCTGATGATTATATTGGAGAATAAGGTTGCAGGAAAACTTACTCACATAGTTCTATTTCCACCTGCACTTCTTTAATAGCTATTTACAAAAGTAATTCCCTAGTCATTGTTCAACCACAAAAAAATGTTCCATGTCTTAAATATTTCCAACTTAAGTAAGTCTGTAGTCACAGGAAGAGATCAATACTAGAGAAAATCAGTAACATTATTATTGCATTTTCTACAGGATCTTATCCCTATGTTGTTTGCATTTATTCTGTCTACATATCACAAATCTATTGTATTACACACTTCACCATGTATACCACTATATTAACTTCAGTGTAATTTGGATCAGAGTGACTTAGCTGGCAAGTAAGTATCCTGATTGTCCCTAAGCCTTTCAACTATACAAACTGCATCTAGATTGCCAAAATCTTGTGTGGTTCAAGACACGCTTCATATCAGGATGCACCTCTTGAACACTGGACTTTGCATCCCCACTACTTGTTGCAGATGAGAAAAAAAATTCTTCCCATCAGGACAAGCAGTTATTTTCTTCCCCAAAATTGTAATCTATGTCCCTGTTTGGGGAAAATTACAAAATAGATCTTGTTTTAAAAGTAGTTTTCTCTTTCCCTAGTTTAGTTTTCTTTTTTTTCTGGAGGCAGAAAAAAACGCCCTAAGAGTCATCTTTTCTGCTGTTTTGGACAAGCAGGCTAATAGACAAAATCAAAATGAATAGTTTAGTTCTACTATGTTACACACAATGAACTCTTCAGTAAATTGGCCACAAAGAAAACTCCTGATGAACAGGAGGGAGTAAAATATTATTTGGAATTATTTGCGATCATTTTAACAAAAAAAAAGAAAAAGAAAATTCAGATTATTAAAACTGCCTTCTAATCAAAACACGGATGGCAAGGTTTTTCTTAAAAAAATGTCAGATAAATTCTTTTAAAAACTTAACCTATTCATTAATAGAAGCAGAAATAAAATATAAACCATGAGTAGATTAAGTGTAACTGTTTCTTAATTGACAGAATAACTAAAGAAAACAAAGAAGAAAGCGGAAACCTTTTCATTTCATGTAGCAAAGTGAATGCTACTGAACTATACTTTCAAACCTCCAGTGTGGTTTTTGCTTCTGTTTGCTCTGAAATCTTAATGATGGGCTAGTTTTTTCTAACAACAAAGTCTAAGGGAGAAGACCTGCTACACGCATTCATCCTACAGAAGAGTCATGTCTAAAATATTAGATCATTGGATGAAGTCCTTCTGTGTTCTCATCATGTCCTGCCACTGGCATGTCATGATTGGTGTAATGTTGGGGGTTGTCCTCATTATTGCTTTTTCCTTGGAAAGTTTGAATTAGAAATTTGTTGGGTTTTTGGCTTTTTGTGGATTTTTTTTTTTTTTTTTTGGTTGGTTGGTTTCTGTTTCGGTTTAACTTCGGGTTGTTTTTGTTGTTGGTTTGGTTTGGTTTTAAATGAGGCAAAGGTAGGTAGGTTTCTGTCCTTATTTTAGATAATTCAGTCTTAAGGTTCACAGACCAAAATATACATAGGTTTCCTAACACAAAGTAATGGGAAACTCTCATTTCTTCTGTTGTTTTACAACAAAAATTCTAGTAAGTTGGTCAAATGCAGAGTCAAAATATTACATTCCTTATAAGAAAGGGATTTTAAAGTACCTTTTTGGCTACAAAACATATTAGTATAGCTATATTTGCCTTTTCAGCAGAAGAATTTTGATAAATTCATTCAGTGCCAAAATAGTGATATAATATGAATCTCAGTGAGACAGTTAAGGGGCTGGGGTCTGTTTGCTTCCATGTTTGAATTTTTAGCCAAACTACTTTCTGCTGCTGTCACTATTACTTAATAGAGTATTGTTCTCTGATAGGAGAAAGAAGTCTTGTCCAGAACTAACACAAACTTTTCATGATAATGTTTGTTTATACTTTCTACTGTTTTGAATTGCTCTTGAAAACACAGCGTAGATATCTATTTAATTTCCAAGCACACAACATGCATGAACTTTGGCATGAACTTCAGTGCAGATGAATAGTATATTTTATTTGTTTACTAGATCATGTATTTTGAATAAATATGTCTGCAAAATCTTCTGTACATCATCAGTGTTATTAGGCAAGGATCTTCTAATCAAATTTACGGTATCTGTCAACTTATGTTGCTATATTATGTTGGATAGAGAATTGCTCTGATTAACCGAACCCATGTACCCTAGAGAAGTTTAGCATTTTCTGGACCTGACAGAAACTGAACTTTAGTCAGCAGTTTTCAGAACCAGGCCCTCTATTTGTGATAAGATAATGAGAATGTGTTGGAATATTTCAGGCCGAATAACCTGGCATCAAAACATAGGTAGACAGAAGTCATGACACAGAGCAGTGATAACATCTGCTTACCCTGACATACTGTAAACAGCATCAGGAAGGTCCTCAAAGCTCCTGACATTGCAATATTTGTCAAATCCCCCAGACTGTGGAGCTAGCCATACAGTGTATCAAATGCCAAAGTGATTGACATCAACTACTGCCACAGTGGTCCTGTAAATTATCCTTCACAGAGTGCAAAAAGAAAAACCACCAGAGAGGCTGCATAGCACTCCTGCACTCATACTAGACCTGAAATTCTAGCCTAAACAGACAGTAGGAGCTGAGAGTCTGGCTGAAAGACCAGATGATCAGACTGATTTAGGGTGATGTGAGGCGAACTGTTTGTTGTAATTTGAATTATATTATAGTTGTCTATTCAACAGTAATTGAGGTCTTGAGCAGAATTTCGTAATATGGACTTATGCTCACAAGCCTCATCTCTTACAGACAAGCTTAGCTTCAACTAGCCTTATCCTTGATATGTCAAATCACATAAAAAGTCCCAAGCCTGGAAGCCTAATATAAAGTTTCCATATGTTTATGTGGAGACATGGCTAAAACTGGCATGGTTTGAGAGAATATTAGTGCAAAAAGCCTGACAAAAGCACTATGTACACCTTTATTATACTTTTTGCCCAAGAACATCTAAGAATACTAGTTTGTTTCAGTCCCTCCTGCCAAGCCATGGCAAAAGACATTGCTTCTAGTAACACAGAGTAAAGAACAGAAATAAATTAAATTAAAAAGTACCAATCACAGTAATACTACTATCAGATAGACTTAGAGATGATGCTTCAATAGTCGTTGATGATAATAGCATGTTTGTTTCACTCAATGTTGTGTTACCCCATAAAAACCAGCATTATTATATTGCAATTTTTTTAACTTGGTAAAGATTTGTTATATCCTCAAAGCATTAATCAATACTTCTCAGGTATACACTATGATTCTATGATTTATTCTCATCAATATGTTGAGAGAGATGTTTGAGTGTTTTTAGTGAAGATTTATTCCTAGGATAAATGTACAGAAAAATACATCTAACTGAACACTGGCAAATAAATAGGGAAAATCCTTAAAGACGAAATAAATTTTAAGATCTCTGTCAGGAAAAAAACACCAACAAAATGCAAAGGAAATAATCACATGTATTTGTTTATGTCCTTTATCTTCATTTCTACTTGTACTCAGAAGACTCAGGCTTGACTTCACTGTTTATCACAGAAGAGAAGCCATATAGAATTTTCCAGGCACATTGTGAAAGAATTATGATTCCATTAATATACGAATATTTTCTATTTCTTTCAGACTGTTCTCTTTGTTATAGGAATTGAATTATATTAGTAATACAAAGACTTCTAAAAAGTATAGAGGATGATAACAATATTTTTTTCCAGTGATGGCAAGAATAGCCTGAGAACTAGTGTACATTTTATGGTTTGACCTTAAGTTTTTTTCCACACTTAAATCTAATGGAAGATATTTATCTTCATGTAAGGTGCCACAGCCCTAATTTTTAAGTGCTTGATCTCCAGCTGGAATATAAACTCCAGCACCAGATACCTTTAAATTCTTCTCCACAGGATGTAGGGAAGATTATGCACCTCACAAAGGTCACTAAATTCTGCATTTTTGGCAATAGAAAATACTAGGATTTTCCATTCTGCTTCAGAACTTGCTCATCCAAGTCTGAGCTATTGGCAGATGCCTTCGATGAACACCTGAAAGCAGATGTTAAGGTTCTCTACTGAACTTAGCAGTTCATGGTAATTGAGTAGGAATCACTTTTTTTCTTTACAAATCCAGACAGAGGAAAAGTAATCTAACTATATGGTTGGTTCTCTTTTTTACCTGCATATTGATTATAACACATATTAGAAAGTTGAATACTTTCTTACATATTATACTAAGTTACTGATTGCAATATTGAGCGTTCTTTGTAGTTGATCCTTCATTTTTGTAGAAAGGGAGGCAAAATTAGCAAGAGGAAGAAAGAAAGTAGAAATGAAGAATGTGACCTTCTATACAATTTTATTTTTCTGTCTTTCTTTATTACATAATTATTTGCATTCTATTGGGGTTATGTTGTTGTTTTTTTCTTTAATTTCAATTACAAATATAAAATGCCAAAGACCAGAATCCATAAATTTGATACTTCAAGATAAATTTTCTCAGTTGAATAATGATTTTATTTTCTGTTTTATTTTGACTTCAAAAATCTCTCATACCTCTTAAGCAACTTGAAGCCACCTTCCACTAGACCAGATTACTCAAAGCACCATCCAATCTGACTTTGAACATTTCCAGTGATGGAGCATCCACAATATCTTAATAAAATAGCCCTAGTATAATGTCTGTCTCCATCTTTCTTTTAAGCCCCCTTTAGGTACTGAAAGGCCACTGGCTCTCTGAAGCCTTCTCCAGGCTGAACAATCCCAACTGTCTCAGCCTGTTTCCATAGTATAGGTCTTCCAGCTCTCTCACAATTTTCATGGCCTTCCTCTTGACCTGTTTAATTAGGTCACTCTTGTGCTGCGAATGCTAGAGTTAAACACAGTATTCCAGTCGAGGCTTCACAAGATCAGGGTAAAGGGCGAAAATCCTAGGGTGTCCTTTTTACCCTGCTTTCTGGAAGGAGGATGTGTAATTATTAGACTGAGAAAATGAAATATAGATAAGAAGTTGATCCCAGGAGAGACAGTAAGAACTGATCTGAAAAAAGGAAATATTGTGCTATATGGTAATCTGGGGTGAGTATAAGACCAGTTCTAAAGAAAGGATGTTGGAATACCTGAGAGAAAAGGACTAAAATATATAGCAATGCAGACTTCCAGGATGTTGAGGACTAAAGCACTTTTGCTATACACAGGAATGTTATGATGCAGAACTCCCAGTCAGCTTTCAGGAGCTGTTAAACTAATCATGTGTTCACACGGCCAGTGAGAGCATATAGTGCCTACTCAGCTCTCTAGAACTACAAAACTGGAAAAGAACTAGTAAATAGACACTTAAATGTTTATATCTGAAAAAGACAGAGATGTATAGCTCTTTCTGTGAGGCACAGATCCTCTGTACTAAACATGGAAAATAAATTAATATCCCTACTCCAAGTATGATTGTGTTCCTTCCACTCCCCATTCAAGATTTACTTATCTATTTATTTATGTATTATTTTCTTTGCATAACAGGTGATGGTGCTACAACGAACTCATTATTTACTTTTCACAGTGGGAGTAGGGGTAGGAATAAATAACCACAATTAAGAGTAGTCGTATACACATTAAGCAATTTCTTCTGAAAAGAAGACTGTTTTCTGAAGCAGTTCCATGCCTACTTAGCACCTAAACAGTTAATACTCTCTCTGCTATACAGAGTGAGATCATCTTGGAATCTTTTCAGAGACTTCAGACAGTGAGGGTCACCTGCATTTTTGTCTACAATCAGGCAACTAGTTTAATTGGGCAACGGCAGGGCCTTGCAGGATATCCTAATGAGCCTAATTGGCAGCAAAAATCTGACTCCTGGAAAAACAGAGATAGAAACCAGACAAAGAGACAGGTAAAGGCTATGGAGTAAGTGAAATAAGATGGAATTTAAGATGAAATAAGATGGAGCTCTATCATGGCTCAGTACTGGTATATACACTTCTTTGTGTTCTTTCTTCGCTTAGTCCCTCTCAATATTTTGTTTACCAGCTGTGTGCCCATGGCACTATTGTCTATGTCTTTTCTGTTATTGGGTAGTCCCGTGGATCTTTTTGCGCTTTTGTTCCAGAGTGATCTGAATATGTAGGGAGTCCTACCTTGAAAGTCTGTCCAGTCTAATCACAAATCAGGTTTTGCAACACTCAGTGCAATGGGGAATGGGAGAGGGAATTAAACAAAAAAAAATAAATAAATTCTGATCAAACTGTGTTTCTGAGAGCAAGAATCTTCAGCATCGCTTGGACTGCCTCACTAAGAGTGTCCCTGTCATCAGCTGTCACAGTTCTGCCACTGAAATTTCTGGCAACAACTGCATTTTAATGAAGGTCTGCTGTGCTTTAGAATTTAAATGAGATGTTTCATAAAAGAGAAAAAACCTTCTGCATATCCACCTTATGTTCTTAATGCATTCCTCCCAGTAAAAATAAAAAAAAAATAAATAAATAGAGTATTATTTCAGAAGTAGTTTTCTACAGTATTCTTCCCTGCAAAGCTGCACTGAACTGTTTTCATGCTGATTTCCCCCTGCTCTGATAGAACCAAGTTACTTTATATGTAGCTTCTGTTGCTCCCCAGCTTCCTTAGCTTCTCAGACTGGCAGTGGTATTTGTTTCCAATAGTTTGAATCATTGTCGAACTGTCTGAAGACAGCCTCAAATAGTTTACAGGGGACATCCTCATCTGAGCAGTTATGATACTGCATCTTACCAGGCTCTTTGCAGGTGAGCCACTTGTTGGTCCCTAATATGCAATGCTTCATTTGAATACAGGGTGCTGAAGACATTAATAATGCAGTTTATTCTTTGTTTTCTTTCACTTGCTGCAAACTACATTTTTTTTTTTTTCCTACTGTAGGGCCTAGCAGACTGTTTTGTTCAGAGTTAACTGTGTGCATATCAAAAGAGTGTTGATTGTAAAATGCTCAGTTTGCTGAACTTGTTTGGTCTCCAAAGTAAATTTTCAAGCTCAAATGGAGCCATGAATTGATTGTGGGGGAAAAGGTTATGTATTTTTAGTGTGTGTTGTGCTTTTCTCCTGTGTAGTGTGTGACACTACCTAGGTGTAAACGCTACCTCACACAGATGTTCTAATTGAATTCCTGTTTTTATGTAACTGCTTTTGGGGCAGTAAGGAGACCATAAAATGCTTTGTTCTAATTACAGTTCTTTTTGTTGCAAACTGTGGAGGTACACACATGTGATAATATGTGTGTGAATCAAAAGTCCATTTTGCAAACAAAAGTTTCTGATCAATGGTAACAAACTGAAAATATAATGAAATGCAACTTTATTGCAGAAACCCATGATATTTACATGGATTTTTTTTTTTTTTTTTTAACATAGTGCAGAAAATCTATACATAGTCTTCTGCAACACTAGTTTATTCTGGATATCTTTTCGTGCTTACCACACTAACACACCTTCTAAATTTAAAAAATTCTGTACTGAAAGCAATATACCAAAGGTCTCTGTAAGTGCAGCACTGGAAACAGAGAAGATGTATCTAAAACGCGTAGAAAGGGAATGACAGCAGCTGGTATTTTTGACTACAGGCTGAAGTAGATTCAGTGATGAGAAGATCTGTACTGCAGCTTTTCTGAAATGGATAAGCTGCTCTGAGGATCACTGAAAATCATTCTAATCTGGATGCAGGATGCCTCAGTCAGAAACTTGAATTCCACCCTGCCCTACTGATATATCATAAATTATCTCTTACTACCTGAGTAAGCACAGTTCTTAATACAGACTACCCTTTGAAAGGTATGTGTACTTCTGTTTTTATTTTTTTTCCCCTAAGTGAGTAAATTAAACCATTATAGGGGTAGGTTTAAGGGAGGTTTCACACAGCTATTTTGATATGCTAAAAGAGATTCCCCTCCCCCCCTTTTAGTATCTCTCTACTATCGTAGGATATGTTCAATTTCCTATGCAAATAGCCTGAAGTGTGAAATGGAAGTCGGGAAGAGACTAGAGGAAAACCGGGGGTGCCTAGCTGACAACAAACTGTCAGTGAGACATAGAGCAGGGACTACTAGGGCAAAAATTTGCCACAGTAATCAGTGACTGATTTTAGTTATAGAATAGAATGGGAATGAGATTTTCATTCACTTCTCAACACTGACACTGTTACATCTACCAGGTCTTTACCTCATGCCAATGAAAGTGAACCAAGAATAGTTGTGAGTGGGATGAAGATGTACACAGTCATTTATCACTCTTGATGACATTTACTTATCACTCTGGATACAGAAGTGAATTCATAGAAGAAATAGGCTTCACATAGCTTATAACATTACTGGGGAAAAGACTGCTGCTTTTGTATGGCTAAACAAATTGACATATACATTTTAATACTATGATTCTTCTAGCACTTATCTGTATGCCCAATACTAACTGTTCTGCATGTCTCCTCTACTTGGGCAATCTGTCTTTTCCTCTTTATCTTTCACTAACATTATACTAATGTAATAAATGAAGACACCCGGCCAAGCTAAACCTCCTCTCCTATGCTGAAGTGGCAGTTCCACAGGATAGAACAGCTGACGCCTCAAGACAGTGGCAGAGCTGATGAAAATCATTCCTCCAGAGCTGAGTCCTTTCTTCAGACCCTCAGTTCTCTGATGAGCCTTGGCTCTTGGTTTCCCCAAGTTTCACATTTAGACCCACACTGAGAACTGGTAGGTTTTATAAAAACAGGTGCTTGCCCTCATGGTGGAGTTCAGTACAGCTCAAGCATTTCTGATAAGCAACACTGGTTTGAACTGCACACCTCTGTGTATGCAGATATTAAGATATCAAACTCTGGTAAGTCCCATGTTGGTAGCTGTCAGATCCACCTTCTTGAATTGTTGGTCTTTAATTTGAGGGGAAAACAGGGCTGTTTTCTGCTGTGGTCCTAAGTTAGTCTGTTTCTGTCCTTGCATCTTTCTGACTTGAAGAACATGCTATGCAGGCTTTCACCAGAGACAGGCTCACATGCACAGGACAGCAGTCAAGTGACCATGAGGGCCAGCATTTCCTGTGCTGCTGATGGAGGGTCTTGACTGAAATCAGATGTGGAGCGAATCCCTGTTGTATGTAGGATATAGAGTTTGAAGCAGACCCTTCTGGTTTCCAATTCAAATTTCAGTTTTCAGAAGGTGTAAGTTGGCTTATTTATTTCAGATGCAAAAGCCAACTGTAGTGGTTGTTGTGGGACAACTGGAGAGCAGCAGGCATACAAGATGTCAGGGATCGAACCAACTTCATGTAATTACCAAAATATATGAGCATAAGAAAATAAACACAGCTGTCATTTGATAAAAGGGAACATCCTTTCACTGGTAGCTAATTGTATCAAGAGGATCCTCTTCAGATTGTTCTATGATGGCTGAAATTAACTGGTAGGTATCCATAGGGATTTCTGCTAGGGCAGACAGTTCACAACTGGTCTGGAAGAGGAAGTGGAGAATGAGGTGACAAGGTTTGCTGCTGATGTTAAATTTATGCAAAATATTAAATAAGGAATCTGAATGAAGAACACAGGGTACATTTTGTGAAACTGACTGACGTTAAAAAGGCAAGTGAGATCCACTTTTAACAAATGCAAATGCAAAGTAGTGCTCATGGGAAAAAAACAATTCATCTTTATATATACAGGGAAGATCTTTAAATTAGTTATTGCTATTCAGGAAAGAGATTTTGGAATCGTTATATAATCGCACCCTGAAAACATCAGCTCAATGTTTAGTGTTGGTCAGAAAAGTAAATAAAGTTTTCAGGACTGAAAAAAAAAATTGAGGGGAAATCTTAAAATATCACTATTCTTATGTATAAATCCATGTTGTCCTCACATCTTGAATGCTATTTGCAGTTCTGTTTATAATAATAAAATATTAGAAATGTAAAAGGTACAGAAAAGGGCAAAAAATTATGATAAATTGGGTGAAATGGTTTCTGCAAGAGAAAAAAGTGAAACACTTTTGAAAGCTATGGACTGGATATGAAATGGATAATGAGCACCATGACAGTGTGTGAATAGAAGAATAGTCATTCATTCTTTCTGAGAATACAGAAACAAGATAGAAATAAATGGTATTTTAAGGTGATTTAAGTCAAAGTGTAAGGAATAGGTATATATATATATTTTCCCACAGAAGGTGTTACTAAATGATACAAGCTTTAGCTATGAAATAATATGATAGAAATAATATGATAGAAGTTTAGATGAGTTAAAAATCAGTTACTGAAATCTATGGAAAAAAACATTCATTAAGTTTTGATAAACACAAAGATAAAACCTGTGACTCAAGGTTCTCAAGTTGAATGTTGCTGTTATCTGAGAGGAAATGGAGGTGTGCAGTGCCACAGAATATCTGCCCTTTTCTTTTTTCCCCCTTGAGATATGCACTCTCAGAGACAGAGTTCGTTGGTAGCTGGACCTGTTCCTGACCCAATACAGCTGTACTCAATGTTAAGGCTTAATCACCCAAATATGTATCTCACGACACAAAGCAATGTAACCACTGATTAGATCTGTTTTCAGAGCAGAATTCAGACTGAAGTAACCCAGTCTTTCAACAGAAGCTAACCACTGGGCTCAAAAAGAGTAAAATACTTTTATGATGTCCTAATACTACAATGGACTGTGAATCTGCAGTAAAAATCACAGCTGTGCTTTCATGTGTAAAACTTTTCCTGTTAAGCACTACTCCAGCTTCTCTCTTTTTTCTTTTCTTTTTCTTTTTCTTATTTTTCCTTTAGCTTCTAACCAAGACAAAGAAATGGCATATAAACATGTAGCATTACTTGACAGTAGTTCTGCAAATACCAATCATAATGAAGAAATTCTTGTTATGAAGAGAAATTGATATGTTTTTTTTTGTAGCAGTTAATTGAACACTGTATAGTGTAGTGCTAAGAGAAATACATGCAAGAGACAAAGGTCTAACCAGGGATATTCAGACATTTCTCTCTAACCTCAGGAATCCATAGTTAGAGGTGATTTTGCTATTATTTATTCTTTACAGCTGTCTTATCATGTACTGGAACTGGGAAGAGGCATGACTTTTTTTTTTTTTTTTTCAGTTTAGTACTGGATGATCCTTTCAAAGAGAAAAGAAGACAGGAAGTTCCCACTGTGAGCCCAAAGATGAAGAAACTGGCCTCCAGGAATAAAGCAAAGAGCTGGATTAACTGAAAGAAGCAAGGAGTTCATGGTTTTCAGAAGGGTTTAAAAGCCGCTGAATCTGTACATTTTTTGCTGATAGACAATTCCCATTCCAGTGTCAGTTTTATCTTAAACAATGCCTTAAAAATTGAAGGCTCCTACATTTCTTTCTAAACTCTCCCAGTATGGAAGTGCAACTTTTTACATGGACAGATAGTGAAAGAACACAGGGGAATAGTTTTAAACAAAAAAGAGGATAGATTAGATTTTAGGAAGTCTTTACTAAGAGGGTATACTGGAACAGGCTGCCCAGAGAAGCTGTGGATGCCCCATCCCCAGCAGTGTTTAAGGCTGGGTTAGGTGGGGCCTGAACAACTTTATCTAGGGAATGACATCCCTGCCAATGGAAGGGTGTTTGGAGCTAAGGTCCCTTCCAATCCAAACCATTTTATGGTTCTATGACAACAGAGAGACTACCTGCATGTGTAACTGTAGAGTCACTTTAGACATTCTCTTGCACTCCAAATGACCTCCAGCTGTTGCTCCTGGATTCATGTCTGTATCAACACATATCTTAATCCCTTAGTACTCTAATCTTACCCTTCATGTTATTTCTGTGATAAACAAAATGCTTTTGTGAATATGAAGGAGCTCTGTCTACACGTTTACCTCACAGCTTTTAACTACGTAGTCAGTTTTCATACAGGCCAAGCTTCAACTCAAAGTATGGCTTTGTCACACAAGCCTGCTTGCATCAATAGTGGAATAATTTCATATGTGATCCTTTGAGAATTGAAACAACGTGACTAGGAAATCTTCTCACACAGGAACTGATGTACCTGCACAGTTCCTAATGGCCTGGGAAGGTCTTGTATTAAGTGACTGTCGGGAGGTGAAGTTATACCAAAGTATTTTTCTAGAGTTAAATAGAGTTAATCAGACTATGTAAACACAGCTAGACTCAGAAAGAGCAAGAGTTTGTTGAAAGACATAATTTATGCTGCCCCCTCCCCCAAAATGCAGTATTCACGTCTTCTTCTTTCAAATACCTTTGGCCAATGTGCACAAACACTCTCTTCATGGATGTTTCTATAAAAATTTTTGAAAGAAAATTTAATACTCCTACACTGTCATTAACTTTCTTCTTTTCAGTCATACATGTGTAAACTAACATAATACCACGAAATGCTCAACATGTCTAATTTTTATTAAAATATGTACTTCCATGCTGGGGATTATAAGTGTAAATTTAACAAATACAATGAAAACTGAAACATAAGATTTCAGATTGATTCCTGAATTTTCCCATAAGGCTTCACAGAGCCTATTTTAAAATGACAGCAAATCAACCATAGACTAGCAGAACATATTCACTTCAAAATGTTGAAATTAAGATTTGTGTTGGGGAATCATCAGAGAATAAGGCTGTGGTATTTGAGATTTTCTATTAAAGTAGATGAGGTATTGAATTTTGTTGAATTTAGGTCTCCAAATGCATTTTGTCAATTTGAACTATTTTAACACTTAAAAGTTCAGCCATAGCTAAGCTTAAATCTTTTAAATGAAACAAAAGTTATTGAATATATAGCATGAATTTTGCGGAAAACATTTGTAATACTGTTAAATAGATAATTTCAAATACAACGCACTAGGCAGATGGGACTCTTTTCAACATGAAATATAATTTAAAGACTTTTTTATCAGCTAAGCTTATGTCCCTGTCTGTCTCCCAGCTCTTCAACAATGTGTCATTAACGAAGTAAAACTGTTCTTCAGTGCAATTAAATCTATCATTGTAACTGCAATCTTAAAGAACTATGTCCTACCTTGGAACCAAGTTACTTTGTTTTAATTCTGCCTTTAGATAGAATTTTCTTTCCTGTGAATTTACATTTGAAAAGATAGAGGAAAAAGTCCACTTGAAAAGTACACTTGAGAAGTTTCCCTGTGAGTTTTCTGCCACTGTTTTATTTGCAGTGTATTGTAGAATAACTAGTTTAAAAAAATATATGTTTTCCCTAGGAGATTTGAAATTTTCCCTTTTTTATTCAGTAGCACCTCATTAATCTCTCCCATTTTCCCCTTTGCCCTTGGTACTGGCTTTAGAATAAGAAAGGAGAGAAATGAGTTGACTATCAGTTCTTACAACATTGAATTGCTCATGTATTCATTCAGAGAGTTGTTTTTTAACTCTGAAGATCTCTGATTATGATGTTGGTTTTCTGTTTGTTTGTTTGTTTTGAATTTTTTTTTTTTTGGGGGGGTGGGTTATGTGTTTTTTGTATTAGCATGCGACCAGGAAAAAAAACAACAAAACCAAAACAACAAACAAACAAACAAAATGCACTCACCCAGACCAGATAGCTATGTAACACAAGCACACACTAAGATTGAGAGAAATATGGAAGTTAGTGGAGACATGATGCTTGTTGAGGCATCAGCTCAAAGCTAGGAGGATGCATCCTGCATTGGTCTTGTCTCCTCTACTTCATGATATGCTTGTGCCAGAGGGGAATCAAAGTCAAATTGTTATCATGCTTGACTATGTACTGCTGCTTCATCTTTCATGAGAAAGTAGATTCTACAATAAATAACCTGTAAATACATAAGCCAAAGTTTTTCCTATTACATTCACTAACTTACTAACTGGATAAAGTCACGTATCTTCTAACTTAATATAGTCCTTATTCATTATGTTTTTTCTTATGAGAGGGCTTTCATTATTTTATTTATTTGTATTTCAGCATGAAACACTTTTGCCTCTTTTCTTATCCTGTAGGTGTCATTCATAATGCTACTAGAGAAACACATTTATTTTTCCTGCCTTCATTTATTTCAGCCAATTTTTAGTTGCTTTCATTTATTTGTCATAGAATCATGACATAATTAAGGGTAGAACAGATACTTGGAGATCTGGTCCAATTTGCTTCTCATTGCAAGGTTAAGTTCAAGTTAGATCAGGTTGGTTGCAGCTACCATTATTTTTAATTCTATTATACATCTCTAAGATGATTCTTGCTCCTTCCTCTCTATTCTGCCTATTCCATTGAATGTACATTCAATTTTGTTTATTGATTTTATTCTTGGAGAGCTTCACGAGGTTCCTTGTCAGCCCATTCATCTCAACTACTGAGCTATTTTTGATTCATTTTCCAATTCTTCATCCCAGTTTTAGTGGTCATGACAGGCCAGTCAGTTGTTTGTGAAGTCTCAAGGTAAGCCCTCTTCAAAACTATTTCTGACCACTGAAGAAAAATGTGAATGGGAGCAGCCACAAAGGATTTATCAAGGGTAAATTGGACTTGACCAGCCTGACTGCCTTGTATGATGAAAAAGAAGCATGGCAGCACAAGTAAGGAAGTTATTCTCACCCTCTAGTCTAGCCTTGTGAGAACCCTCCTGGAGTGGTGTTACAACCCAATCCAGAAGGCCCAGGCTTTAACAGGTGTACATTTCAGGCTTCAAGATATTTTGCCCCCATGAAGCCTTTTAAAGCCTTTTGTTCTTTGGTACCTTGAACTCACATTTTTCTCTTAGACATTTCTTTTAATTTGGTGAGAATATAGGTGTTTTGGCAAAAAGGGTTTAACAGAGATAACATGAAACTTCACAAAACTGTTACAAGAGATTGCCAGGACTAACAAGCATTGCTATAGTAAGGAACATCTATTACACCCAGCAAACACAAAATCCACGCAACTTAAGTGAGGTACAGAAAATAGATGTCTAGGTTACCCACAAGAGGAAGAAAAGACTAAAGGAAGAGAGGTTAAGAGAATAAAGAATAAACAGAGAAAAGGGGAAAAAAAACCGTGGTTACCACTTAGAAGGTCACATGTTGACATCTTTGAGGAGAACAGGCTGGGGCACAGACCTTGTGTGTGCCTGTTTATAGACTTTGGTCACTGTGACAACTCCCTTTGGTTCACTGATCCTTCCCTGTTCCCTCGGCCAAAGTGAGGGGTGTCGCAGTCAGTCAGGGGCTCCACGGCATCGGGTGTGGGTGGATTACCAGGCAGCCAGGTGGCCAGCCAAGCCCAGCCACATGACTCCCATGGCCACATCAGCCGTAGCCCATGTGCATGCCAGCTATGCCATGTGCTCTGGTCAGGGCTTGTCTGCAGGCACAGCCCAGCCCTTCCCCAAACACTCACGGTGAGTTGGCTCTGACTCACATGAATATACAATTCAGTGAGATTTGAATCCTGTATCTCACAGTGCTGCATCCAGCTCTGATGTCCTCAGCACAAGGACATAAATCTGCCAGTGTGAGACCAGAGTAGGGCCACAAAGATGATCAGGGGCCTGGAGGACCTCTCTTTTGGAGACAGGCTGAGAGAGCTGGGATTGATCAGCATAAGGAAGAGAAGGCTTCAGAGCTTACAGCTTTTCAGTACCTAACAGGGACCTATGGGGGAGATGGAGAGGGTTTTTTTACAAGAACATGTAGTGTTAGAAAATATCTTTAAACTGAAAGAGGATAAGTTTAGGTTAGATTCTTTACTGCGAGGGTGGTCAGGCACTGGAACCTGTTGCCCAGAGAGGTGGTGGATGCCCTATCCCTAGTAACATTCAAAGTCAGTTTGGATAGAGTTCCGAGAAACCTGATCTAGTTGAAGCTGTCCCTGCTTATTGCAGAGTAGTAGGACTAAAGGAGCTTTAAAAGGTCCCTTCCAACAGAAAGTATTCTATGATTCTAGCATTCTATGAAATTACTAGATTTGTGGATAAGTGGATGGCAGCAGTTGCTATGTACCTTGACTTTATCAAGGTTTTCAGCATGGTCTCCTGAGCATCCCTTCTTTCTGCGTTGGGATGTTGCACTGCTACACTCTAGAGGGATTGACTACTAGAGATGTGAGAAACTGGCTCATTCGGTTCAAAATGCAGTAGGTGATCTTGTACCTGAAGAATGTTTAGAAGTGGAGTTCCTGCAAGGATCTATTCTGAGGCCTATCCTGTTTGATACCTTGTGGTACCTCAGTGGCATGGAGAAGATATAA
Organism: Anabacerthia variegaticeps; assembly: GCA_035583185.1. Classification (NCBI taxonomy): domain Eukaryota; kingdom Metazoa; phylum Chordata; class Aves; order Passeriformes; family Furnariidae; genus Anabacerthia; species Anabacerthia variegaticeps. The sequence goes on from JAWWEW010000078.1 coordinate 93,222,157, forward strand.
TGCACCCTTGTCAGGTTTTTGAGTGACAGGAAACTAGGGAATGCAACTGATAATGCTCAAAGGCAGAATTGCTGTTCAGATGGCTTTAGATTGACAAATGTAATGGAACAACAGAAACTTAATGAAAATCAACAAGGACCAGTGCAAAGTCCTGTACTTGAGAGTGAACCTTCTATAGTAATATGGAGAGGGACTGGCTGACAGGCTGGGGAGCAGCTCTGCTTGGGGCCCTGGAGAACAAAAAGCTGAACATGAGTCAGTTGTGAACCCTGGTTGTGAACCCTGGTCAGCAACACTCTGGGCTATGGGAACAGTTGTCTTGGGCATGAAGTAAGTCTGATGGACTTGTAATTTCCTGGATTCTCCTTTAAGCCCATCTTGTAGACGGGGTGACATTAGAATTCTTCCAGCCTTTTTTTGGATGTCCCCTGATCTTCATGACTTCTCAGTGATTATGGAGAGTGGCCTTATAATGGCATCAGCCAGCTCTCTTAACACCCTTGTGTGGATATTATCAGGGTCAATCAATTTGTACATGTTCTTCTCACTGGATATTGGAAGGTGGGAAGAAAATAACTGTTATGACTATCAAGTGCATGTTGTCCAGAGAAGTTGTGCCATCTCTGTCTTGGGAGAAATAAATCAAGTAATCCCTGAGCAGACAGGTCTAAATTCAGAGCAGACCCTGCTTTTAGCAGAGCATTGGACTAGAGATCTCCTTTCTTCTGACCTGGGTGATTCTGTGAACTGAGGCTGAGTCAGTACTGTCTTTTAAATAAACCCTGTTACCAAACAAACACTACACCCCCAAAAACCAACAAAACAATAAAATCTTAAAAAATGTGCAGATTAACAGCAATATTTAAGCTCTTAGTTTGCTTAATTCTGCCAGTATTTTATCACTGTCTCCTTGTATTCTTGTCTGTCTGTACTTTAAGTGCCAGCTCTCCAAATTTGTGTCATACAGAGCAAACATGGATCCTTTTTCTAGCATTAGTCCTCCTAGGCAGTTCTATTTTAATAAAAAAAAAGAAAAAAACCACACAAATAACAGCTGAAATAAAACCTCTTCAGTATGGCTGGAATAAATTTCTAATGCAGGATAACAGTTTATGTGTTTGGATTAGATTAACAGGATAACAAGGGATGCTGACAATGTGCAATGTAGTGAAATGTTTTATCATTATACCAATAGTTACATGTGCATTAATTTGAAGGTCACTGTGGTTGAGCCATTGTAAAGCTCAGCTCATGGTGTAAGATTGTTTTAGGCAGTTTACAAAGAAAGACAAAGCTTCCTAACAATTTACAGCAAGCAGTGAAAGGCATCTACTATAATTCACAGTTTTGTCTTTCAAATACCAAATCTTACAGGTGGGTACACTACTATTTCCTTGTAGACTCGAAGAAGGATTCGGAGGGTGGGTATGGTGAAGTCAGCACAGGGCCTGTAAAAGTTACTTAATTTTGGAAGTAATGATTGTAATGTTTGGGCTCACATCTGATCTCCCAGCTGTAGGATCTATAATTGAAAGGCATGATTCCAGCTTTGGCTAAAACCATGTGTGCTGCAGGTGTGCTAATGAATGCTGTGTCATCATATCTGTGGAGTGATGTTAAGGAAAAAAAAGAACACTGCTATAAATATAGTGTAAAAGTGGAGGAAATCACTGCTGCTGAACAAAGCAAAACAGGTCACCCAAAACAGCTGTTGCAGCACATCTGTATGTATAAATATTTTGGAGGTGTTTGCTTGTCACCATAAATTTGTTTTTGGGTTGTTCTTGAAAATATAACTTTTCCACTATTAGATCTTTGCTATCTATTGGGAGATTTAACAGCTCTTGAGGTCAGTAATTCTTTTCTTTTTCTTTTTTTTTTGGGGGTGGGGAGGGTGTCAGAAATTATGCATGCAGAGTGGATTATTTCTATTGGTTTAATTTCCTTATTTGCATATCTGCGACCTATTTTTCTGAACAGATGTGGTAACAGACTCCATATGGAGAAGTGATTTTTAAAGGGAAACCTCAGGTGACATATTTTTGGCTTGCACCAAGACAGATGAACTTGCTAAACTAATTAAACAAATAATGCTCTATCCTGCTATTTTACTATGCTCTTTGCCACATAGTCTCCTCTAATTCATCATAGTTCCTTTCTGATCAAGTCCATCAGGCAGAGTGGCTTGTGAAAAATGATGAACCTTCTCAATGTAATGAGTTGTAAGTGAATATAACACAGAAGATGCAGATTGGAGTACAGAATAATTTCAGTTTAAAAATAAGAATTTTTTTTTTCTTTTCAAATTCCATATGTAGTGGGAAAAATATTTACTTTTAATTTCCTTCTGTTCTTTCAGGAATATAACTAACTAATGTAAAGTATAGTTGCTGCTTTGCCTGTAAGAAAGAGTGTATATATTTGTACAAGTTGTGTTTAAAATACCTGGCTTGTGTATTTTGATCACTGCAGTGCAGAAATTACCCAAAAGCTAAGTGGCTTATGCTGAGATAAATCAAAACTACTTCTGAATTTCCTCTGCCACTTTGGAATTGCTGGGTTTTCTGCATGGAAATGTGATGCTCCCATGTCCTGCTGGCTAATATTGCCCCATTTTGTAGTTGAGTTTCCTCCTCTATCAATCTAGTGAGTAACTTTTACCTTGTTGCTGGATGTTGTTAAAGTGTTGTTTGTGGATGGCACTTAGTAGAAAAGGATCACTGACAGAGGTATAAGGGAAGATAAATGACCCTTCAAAGATATGAAATGCTAGAAGTTAATATTATTGAGTTGGTGCTATTATTGGGAATAAGAGTTCTTTAGAAGTTAACTGGGAAGGACAGTTCAACAAAGATTTCTTGTTTTCCCCTTCAGTTTAACTTAAATTCTGTGGAACCTATTGACCTACCAAAGTAACATATATGGTATTGTTTACATACTGTTTGGTACACTTTCTGTGTGTCTGCTCTGCCTCAAACATTTATAAAATCTAATCATTAAATTTCAACATTAATCATATGACCTTGTCTGTCGTTATACTCTTTTTTACATGCCTTTGTGAATTTTTTTGACTTTAGTCATTTTCTGTATGGAAAAATAAAATAAAATAAAATAAACAATTTTTTTTTTTACTGGAATCCTATTATTTTGGAATTTTTGGTATACTGCCTCTGTTGGAGTTCTGTTGTACCATCAGACTAGATGTGTTTTATAAATTCTCTATTATATTTCACTCCATGGTAAATCATCCCAAATAGCTCTGATTGGCTGGACAGTATCAGGTCTTTCTAGATCCCCTTTGCTTGAAGCTAACTATTTTTAGGTTAATAGGACAGATAATGAATTTTTTAGATATGTGGGTGGGGTTAGGTTGTATCTTATGAAGAGATGAAGCCTGAAAAGGCTCTGGGTCTTTAGAAGGAATGGGAAAGACAATTAAATTGTATGTAATATGCTTATAGACCTTGATACAAATGCTGATGATTAGGACTTTGTATCTCACAATTAGGTGAGATTAAATGACACTTTCCAAAGTCTGTTCTTTGTCAGTAAAAAAAAAAAAAAAAAAAAAAAGGGAACATGGGATAGCTTAAGAAGAATTTTCCCATAAACTTTTTCTTATTAAGTAAGGAAATTTACTTTGGAAATATTGTCAGTAAGGTTACAACATCCCTTAATTATCAAGCTTATGGCATTTCAGAGTTTTATGCAAGGGTGTTTGTGTTATCTGCATTTCATTTTCCTATTGTAACTGCAGAAAATCTGAAAGTAAGCAAAAGTTAAAATGTAAATGCCATGGTCTTAGCTGTAATATTAAATGTTCCCCATGGTTTTATGATTACCCTTTACAGAATCTGTTGATGCATCTTGGCAAGCACAATATTAAAAATTTGCTTGGCAAAAATCCCCTTAGCAGAATCTGACAGACAGTAAGGTCAATAAAGTTTTAATCAACAAAGGAGAAAATACTCTTCTTCCAGATGGGTACCACAGAGCAATACTTGCATGAAATATTTATGATTCACTTTAGAAACTCAAAGTCTGAAACATAAGTAAAGTTTGGTGATTATTTCTAAAGTTAAATGTGTTCATCCTTGGAATTTCTCAGGATTAGATTGATGTGAAATAAATGTTAGCCTTGTTACTGGAAGTATGTAATTTAGTATTTAACAGAACACCAAGTTTATTATTAAACTCTCTTGTGTTCATAACCTGCCATCATTTTTAAGAAATCCCAATTGTTTATATGATATGCGGTGATTCTTTAGGTATTCCTGTCTGTTTAAACTGCAGACTTTGCTTGGATGATAAGCAATTATGTATTTACTATTTGTAAAGACATCATACTGTCACTAAAGTTTTTTGTTGTAACTGAAGCTTGTTGTACTATAATTGTAAAACTCCCACAGTGGTATTCTAACAATAAGGTTTTCTTTGTTTCAATATGTGGCCTAGACTGTGCTTGGGCAACTAAAAAAATCTGTAAGAGAATCCTTAATACAGGTAAATTTCCTCCTTGAGTCCTGATGCTGCTAACACACCCATTTTCAGACTTGGACTCAGACTCAGGGAGGAGGAAACTCCAAAAAACTTTGACATGGTGGATGGATGAATGGCTTCCCTTACATATTCACAAAGCAATGCAGTAACTCTGCTACCTAGTGTAACTTAAGTGGTCTGGTGACAGGAATGGGGGATTGGAATGGATTGCCTGATGCTTTATTCCCAGCAGAGAATTAAATGAAAACCTGGCCCGTCCAAGCCAAGACTAATCCAAGGCCAATGGCCATATCTGTATTCTGAACATGCTAAAAAACTAACTAAGAAATATTAAGTAGTCTAGATATGCCAGTCACTCTTCTAAAGTGGATAACCAAGGAAAGTCTGAATGTATTCTTCATTCATTTCTGCTACTGTTTTAACTCTTGTTAATTAACAATTAATGCAACCATTAATTAACACCTACAGCAAGCTTCTTAGGCAACATACTGAGAGTTTGAAAGCACTGAAACATGATTTGTGGTTTTGAGTTCATTAAGAACTCTGAATAATTAATCTTGTTTTCAAGAAACTGCTGTTTTGTACAGAGAAACTTAAATTACAGGTGTACAATGAGTTGAATTACCAGCTACATTAATATATTTAAAATTCAGAATATATTGCTTTAACTCTGTGACAGTAAAGATTACTAAAATATTTAATTAGGGATTTCTAGTTGTTTTGCTGCTGTACTAATTCAATGAGTTTAGGAATAACACTCAACTTTTTAAGAAAGCAGTGTCCATGAGTATGCATAATGTACAAATAATATAGCATGACTTATTTTGGATCAAATTAACAAAAATATTAATATAAAATAATAAAAAATGTAAAAATTTGTTAACTTTTCTGTTAACCATAATTGGACTATTACATATGCAGTCATAGAAGATTAATTGTCTGAAATCTCTATTTAAAGTAACTTGAAATAAGTATGTTACTACAAATTTGTATTTTCTGAATAGGAATGGATAAAATTTTCTGCATCATCTGTATTAAACTCATAGTTAATTTTAAAAATTCATGGCAGGAATTGAGTATTTTGCATAAAATCCCCATTGTGTTCCCATAAAAAGTTTTCCCTCTAATTATTTCCTTTCTTTACCCTTGTCTTAATTTTAAAATTCAGAAAGGAGTGGTTTTGATGATGTGTTTTGCTTTGTTTTTCAAAACATTGAGATATAGATTTAATGTGCTTTTAATGAGTATGTTATTACTCTGTCATCCACTCTGTAATTCTCTCAGCAATGATTGGCACTATCGCTATATCCTAGCATTCATTCAGAGCACATGCAAATACACCTGAGTCTACTTAATTGCATTTTTTCCTGTCAAGTCTTTAATTTTCTCACAGGCAATTTCAGGTGATAAGTTTGGGAAAAGCCAGAATCTTAATCTTCTACGTAGCATGCATATTTATGGTTCTCTACTACTGGATGGAGTCCATGCAGTATTATCAGTGTTTTGCTAGAAAACAATAAAGTGCTATTTGGAGCTCTGTCAGTACAAGTTTTAAAACCAGGAGAATCTTAGTTCTAGCCATCTTCTTTTGACTGGGATGTTTCTAACCTCTGTAATAAAACAGCACTGTGGTCACCGAGTCTGATATAATTGCATATTCTGTGGCCTTAGTTCTAGCATGATCCTGTAAAGCAAATTTGCCATTCAATACTGGTTACAGCTCTACAATTTGTACGTCATCTACTTCTGTTATTCCTAAAATGTGTTATTAGGCTCAGTTTCCTCATCTGTAAGTTGTTCAACCTTGACATTTCTGGCTGGTGCCACTATGTCTAATTGTCAAAGGAAGAAACCAGCTGTGTCTCTCTTAACAGAGCTAACCACTTTGTCACTCTCTTCCAGTTGAGCTTATTTCATGTTATTAAGCTGTTTTACGTGACAGTGAAATCCTTCACGAATCACTGTTCCCTATTGTAAAAGCTGTGGTTGAAAATCAAAGGTAAACATGGCAATCAGCTCATTGACAGGAAATAGATTTAAAGAATTTGGTTGTAGCAATGGAGACTTGTAGCATGCTTAGGCACCTAAGCCTTCCTACACAGTGAGACACATGGAAATATATAGTTCCAGTTCACTGTCTTCTACAATGAACACACACTGAGCAGAGCAGATGTGTTTCACAGCACTCCATGAGACTTTTGCCCTTGCTATCTGAGTAACTGCATTCCTCTCTGCAACTTTGTCTCAATGATAACTTAATTTATTAAAACAATGACATTATCAGCTAACAGGGGAGGCTTGTCTCTGCTTAAGACTGAACCTTTACTGAAGTCAAAATTGCACAGTAATAACACATTTCATGGACGCTGAGATTAATACAAAACTTAATTTATTGCCCAAGGTTTTCTTCAAGATTTCTTTCCCAGACAAAGCAGTGTTATGAGCTGAGCAGAACGTTCCACATAAATTTAATATCATGTAGCACATTTCAGTATTAACATGAGTCTGATTATTTAGGATTTTACTTTAAAAGAACATGAATTTTCTACCAGCAGTTTTTTGCTTGGTAATCTGTCTTCTGTCGGGTTATTTCTTTGTTTAAATTGCTTAAAAGGAAAACCAAAAGGTTAAATTGGGAAAAAATAATTCTTCTAACTTCTAGAACTGTATGTAAAGATACCATTGTTGTTGAAAAGCTAATGCTGCCACATGAAAACAGCCTGTTTTGAAGCCTTATTAGGCTCATTGTTTCTAATATTTCTTCTAAGAAAAAATAAGTTTGGTTTTGGTTTTCTGTGTCAAATTTTATTCATGCTAGAAGTGCTGATCAAAGTTTGAAGTGTATCCTGCCCCTAAGTAACTGGTACCTTGTTGTCGTACTGAGATATAGAGGACCTGTGACCTGTCAAAGGTATTTACACTTTACCTTCAGTGGTAGAACCACATCCCCATGCTTTGTAGATATTTTTTACTTATTAGAGGAATATTTACTTGAAATAAAACGAGATAATGATTTATTGTGAGCTCTTTGCAATTTTATGACACCTCAAGTTTTCAAAAACTCTTATGAAGTATTATTAGCCATACATGACAGTAACTGAGAAATATATGTTCAGAAGTAAGGAGTCTGAACTTTACTTGTGGAAAAAGGAAAAATATAATAAACAAAAATCCAAATCACTCTTCTGTTAACTCTGATGGATTTAGGTGACTTTTTTAAAATATTAAGTATCAATTACTTTTAATTTCTAACTTAACATTTAGTTCTTTGAACATTTTTTTTTTTCCCAGTTTGGTTTGAAATCTTTTCTCTTTACTCAGTTACAGACTTTATTTTTTTTCATTACTGAACTGTTGCATGCAACAAGTTTTCTGGTCTCTACAGCTTTTCGATAAGCCATTCTAAGAAACTTGATTCCTCTGGTATTAAGTGAAGGAAAAAAAGTTTTGACAGGTTTAGATATGAAATGAATAGTGACTTTCCTCTGAAAATGTGTCAAATTAAAGCAGGTGGGGTGAGAAAAACAGCTACAATATGTCAACTTTTACAGGCTTTGATTTATTTTTAATGATGCAGTGCACCTTAGGAAGTCTGAAGATGTGCTCATTCACAGCCCAGATCTCATGGTGTGCTGTATTGTTCAGATACTTCTTCTAAGTTGGGTCCAAGATGGGATCATGACCTAGAACTCCTGTAAATAGCAATTACCTCTTTGGAAAGAGAATGATTAAAGTTTAGTTGAATGTCAGCAAACTATTCACTTCTCTCTCTTCCTCCCTTCTGTAACTTATTTACCACACATCCTCATGAAGTTTTCCTATTGCCAGCTCTCTTCATTATTTATTAATTTCTCTATTTCTTTATTTATTTATTTATTTATGATGAGTCACATAAGATAATGTGAAATAGTAAGATTTTGCTAGATTATCACATAACTAATAATTTCAGGTTCAAATTAAAAAGCAACAAAGTTTGTTGAGTAAAAAAGTTTAAATACTTCATAAAATTGTTTCAGGAAAAAGAAAACAAGCAACAACAACAAAAAAATATCCAAAATAAGACAAATCCACAAAACAGGGTTCAATATGAGCACAAAGATAATTCAGCCAAAAAGATCAACAGAATTGTTTTGGGAAATGATAACAGCAAATGTATATCTCAATTTCATGAAAGAATCTGGCACTAGAAATGCAAATTGGCCAAGAACCTGGCTAAAAGCCAGGTCCCATTTAATTACACCAAAAAGAGAGAAGAAATAAGAAAAGTGTTCTTCAGTACCACCCCAAAATGTCTTGGTATTATTATTGTGACATACTTTCATGAATGAAGTCAGCCTAAAAGTTAGAGAGCTATGGTGGAATTTGTGGAAGACCCATAGCTGGAAGGCCTCAGTATTAAGAACAAACTGTGTCACCTTGAAAATTACAGTTACAAATTAGTTAAAACTAGACATTTCCAGACCATTTTTTGGCTATTTGGTTGGGTTTTTTATTGCCACTTTCTGTACAGGGATTTTATACACCCTGGGAGTTATAAAATCAAATCAGGCAACTTCTGAAATCCTTCTATCCCCATATCTGGTTATAAGAAGGGGGCTAAGCTCATAGCACACTATGAAGTACTTACTAGGAAGTAAGTTGCAAAGTAACCACAGGCATGATTTTCAGGAGCATGACAGAAGGATGTCTTGAAGTACCAGGTGAAGCCTCAAACTGTTACAGGAATGGAGAAAGAAAGGAGCAGGATATCAATCATAAACCTGCATTTCAGATGGAATGCTAAGAAATCTGTAAGGAAGTGCTTAAAATAGCAGGCACCAAAGCTGTCCCAGCACCAAGTCTGCTAGAATTCAAGAAGTGTTTCAGTAACATTTTCAGGCACATGGTGTGACTTTTAGGCTGTCCTGTGCAGGACCAGGAGTTAGACTCGATGTTCTTGATGGGTCCCTTCCAACTCAGCATATTCTGTGATTCTATAATTCTGTGTGCATGGAGGAGGTGGGAAGAAAATGAATAAACCAATGCAGGCAAAGAAAGTTCCAAGGTATTCTGCTCTTCAATCACGATTTTCTGGAGGAAAGCTTTAGAACTACTAAATCAGTTGTCCAGTGAAATGATTACTGGACAACAGCAACCCTTGCGGAGTCAGGCACTTCTGACTATGGTCTGGGAAAGTAGCTTAACGTCTGTAGACTTGTTATAGTGTTCAGGATCTTAAAAGAGAAATACATGCTAAGGCAATTAGTATTAGTTTGGTATGATGCTGCTAGCTATCCTCTAGGTAGCATTGTGAGGATTGCTGTAGTTTATTCAGAGTACTACAAGTCAGTGTATGTAAGACCTCACATTTAATATATTTGATAACCATTTGGATACCTTGAACATGAGTTTATGATTTATGATCTATTAGACAGAAGAAATGTGACAAAATGCTGTGTACCTTCAGGAGCAATGGACTTGCTCAAATAAGAAAACATCTTAACAGCATGAAAGACAAATTCAGTGTCCAAATAAAGGTATTTTATCCACCTCTCAGCTATGATTTGCAATAAGGTAGAAAATACATCATTTGGTCAAGTTGAACTCTGTTTAACTCTTCATCAATGAAAGCTACTATTTTCAGTAACAGCAGGTTGGAGTGAAGCACATATTACTTAGATGAAGTATGGCATATATTACTTAGATGTTTGCTATGGTCTGAAGAATAAAAGCTGAGTAAAAGAAAAGCTATTGAAAAAAACCCCACATAATATACTACTTCCAATAAAGTTGAGATTTTATTATTTCCTCTAAAGAAAAAGAGCAATTTTAAATAATAAAGACAATATTTTTAGATTCTAGGAAGAAGATGCTACTTACCAAAATAGTGAATCAAATCACTGATAATTACCTCAGAAATAAAATCTGTTTTTGAAGTCCATAGTTCTACCCCAGAGCAAGCTAGATGTTGCAAAGTATATAGAAGCAACTCAATAACAGACATAAATTGCTGAGCACTCGCGTCTACTGTCAAACTAATTCTGGTATTGCTACTACTGTAACACTAGGAATTGCAGGGCTGCTTTTCAATCCTGCTGGCAAGTGATATACTTTTCCTGTTAAGAGTGAATGGATGACACTGCAATCTCTAAAATACACTCATTCTAGGTGAAAGTGGTTTTGGGGTTATTTTCCTCTTTCTTTCTTTGCAATTTTATTCACTGTTCTTTTAAAGGGAGGAGTGACTTGTGTTATGGTGAAGGGAAGGAGAAGCCAACCTCAGAGCTGATGGAAAGAGCTGTCTGAGGGGCAACAGTTCAGCTCAGCTCAGAAATTAATACAGGTATGTAAAACCAAGCCTGGAAATAAGGATCTGCCTCTAAGGGGACAGTGGGCAGGGCAGCAGGTATTCTCTATTTCTATTCTGGCATACTTGTTAACTTAAACTTGTCTGGATTTGTTGTTGTTGTTGTTGTTGTTGGTTTGTTTTGTTTGCTTTCTGTTTGCTTTTAATTTAGAAACATTCCAATGTTATTTAAAGAATGCAAAATTAGAGGAGTCTAGACAGATTTGGCTTAGAGTTGTAACTGCCTCAGGATCCCATTCCCTAGGGTTAACGACCTTTGATTAACACCATTTGCCTGGCAGACAGCTCTGCTCAGCATGAATATCAGTCTTCACTGAAATGTTAGTGGGCAATTAATATGGTTGCTGCAGCCCGGGCACAAAAGTGCAAAGAAGCATGGGGCACCAAGGGCCTTTGCAGCAGGAGACGAATACTGCGGTGTGACTGATTAAAAAAATTACCTTGATGAACTATGAGACTGAATTAGTGCCAAAGTAGACCAATGGCATTAAAAAAAAAAAAAAAAAAAAAAAAAGACACAGGAAGTGGGTAAGTGACTTCCAGGTTCCACAGCTTGCCGTGTGTGGGTTTGTATGTGGTGGAGTCAAGGAGTTTGGTGCTGAAATAGCAGATTTGTTTCTCAGATGTGCTGTCTACAAGTTCCTGTGAATAAAGGTCACTTCATATACAGAATATATGATTACATAAAAACAACTTTAATGCTGTACTGGGCCCCAGCTTAATTTCCTGCTTTGCCACAAACTTCCTTTGTGGCTTTTAGTAAGGGATATTAAGCAAATGTATTGAAAGATATCTGGATGCCTGCTTGTGCTTACATTCATTACGATCTAGTAATTCATTATCTTAATTTTGTTTTTCTTTCCCCCCCTCCCCCAAGTGCCTGACATTTATGTCTTGTTTTTGAAAATTTGATATTCTTTTTCTGGATTACTTGTAAATGTAACAGTCTGTTTTCAAATGAATATTCAAAATTTTAAAGCATCCATGCAAGCAAAATAGCTTCGTGCATCATAGAAATTTCTAGTTCCTTTTCACTTTATACAGTCATTTTGACCAATGATTAAGTGTACAGACTGAATATAGAAGTAATTTCACCCATAGTTGCCTTTTGTTGTTCTCAGGAGGAAAATTATATTCAAAATTATTCAGACTTATAAAAGGAAATAAGTAGATCTGTAAATTTACCTGCAGATAATTTAAAAGAAGAATACTAACAACTTATTGCAAGTACACTGACTTTATGAAAGGCCTTAGAAAAATCAAAAGTTTTATTTGATGCATTTTTATTTCCATAATTTTCATAAGGTTTGGATCTTGTAATTTTTAAATTTCCATTTTTAATTTAGTTTCAAAATAATAAATTAAACTTTAGTCTTTTTTCTTTCCAAAGTTGCCTTTACCTGGTAAATTTTTCATGCAATTGACTATCTATTTTTGGCATGTTCATGCTTAAATATTCTTTTTCTCTTGGATTCATTGTTTTGTAATAATTTAGAAATGTCTTGGTTTCATTCAATGAAGCTGATTTTCAACAACAAAAATAAGATAGACTGAGATCCTAGAAAATTGCTGATTTTTTAAAAAAAAATGTTGATACTATTTTGCTTGTATTATTAAGCTCTTTTGTTGAAACTAATGATACATGACATTAGTTCTAGCACTAAAGAATATGTTGTATTGGAACTATTCCTTTAGAAGTGAGAAGACTTTGTAATTCCAGAGGTGAACAGAAGCCTCTTGTATTTTACCACTATGTCTCAGTTATCCTGGAAAGACAAAAAGTTATGGAAAAAAATAAAAAAAAAACAAAAGACCAACCAACCAAAAAAAAAAAAAAAAAAAAAAGCAAAACCCAAAAAAAAAACAAAAAAAAACCACCCTGTTTTTTAATTTTTGCTTCTGTGTTTTAAACTGAAGTAGAAACTTGGTATTTTTTTTCCTCTATTTTGACCTGTCACCTTTAGGTGTATAATTTAGCATTTTTTTTCTCTCAGGAAACTTTGACTTGCTTGGGCAAATTCACCAGTAACATGTTTCACAGCAAGTGAAAGCATTGAAAATATATTTTATTTTTTTTTTTATAAATACAACCAGTGTGTATTCTTCAGACCACTATTGTCACTTAAATATTCCTGACATAATCACTGGGGGGGTTTTCTAAGCTTTTCATTTAATTTTCTGCTCTTCCTTCCTCTTTCTGCAAAACTGACATTGGCTCCTCCTTCCCTCTGTGATATATTGTTTTATATGATACTTCATTTTGCAGCCCACCAGTCTATGTATCTGTAGCACAAGTTGTTTACAGACACTGACCATCAAGTCTCAGAAATATTGATGCTTTATTCAGCCAACAATGTGTAACACTGAACCCATACTGTAGGCAATAACTGCAGTGTTGACATCAGTGCTTCAATTTGTCATCGTTTGTTCACTGTCACTTTGAGCTCCTAGGGTGACTAAAGTAACAAATGAGTTGTCTCTTCTCAACCTTTTTTGTTCCTTAGGGAAGAACTCGTCCTTTAGCCCCATTTAAAACATCTTGATCTGGTGCCAAACGAAGGTTGATGCACCCAGTTTTGCTCTTGACAGACTCATTTTGCTCTTTTGTTCAAAGCTTCATCCAAATGTGTGTAACTAAATTTTGACTGATGCATCTGAGATGTATTTTCCACTGAATCCTAAATATATGTCCCATCGATGTTCTTTTGGACACTTTATTCCGAATAAAATAACTTATTCCTACAAGAGAAGAAAAACTTAAAAGGAAGATCAAACTCATGTATCAGTTTTGTCAGGTGGTCAGCAGAACTGTTCATCAGCAGGAAGGAATGATTTAGTTTGGGTCCTGAGTAAAGCATGGAGTGAGTTCTTCTGAAACATATTTCTGGGCATGTGGATGAGAAGAGGGCTGCTGGAAACAGGCAGCATGTGTTTAATAAGAGTGAATCGTATCAGAGACACCTGACTGTCTTCTAAATGTTATTGTATCCAAGTTAGGACATTATAGTCTCGAGGGATGTATGACTGATAGATAGCTAGTTGAATGGTCAGCCCCAAAGGGTCATGGTTAATGGGTCATGCTTTACCTAGAGGTCCATAGAACGGGTGGACTGTAAGGGTCTGTACTGGGACCTGTCATTCTTAATGGTTTTATGCCTTGACACTTGGCCTGGAGCAGGTAACTGAGCACACACGCATGAAGTGTGCAGATGCTGTTAACTGGGGAGACATGACAACATACCACCCGCAGGAATCCTGGACGGGTTGGAAGAATGGGTCAGGAGGGGTTTTGTGAAACTGAGCAAGAGCAAATACCAAGTGCTGCCCCTGGGACAGAGGAGACCCTACAATGGCACTGCCTATGAATGCAGAGGCTGGGAGCAGCCCTGCAGGAAAGACTCTGGCGTTTGGTGGGCACCAAGCTGACCCTCAGTCATCACAGGTGGCCAAAAGTTTTGGTGTGAAAAGGACCATGGCCAGCTTACAAAGGTAATCTTCCTCCACTCAGCACTCATTAGACTACATCTGTAGTATTGTCTCAACCATGGGGAGAAGCTGAGGGAGAGGGCACACCTATCAGCAGCCTAACAGTGCCTGTGGGGAAATTATCAAGAGGATGGAGCCAGACGCTGTACAGCTCAGAGCAGTGAAGAAATGTGAGACACCTGGAAAGACTTGAAATCAGAGGTTTGGACTGCATATAAGGAACCATTTTTTTCCCCACAAGGGCAGCCCAGCAGTGAGGCACACTGACTAGAGACTGTGCAGTCCCTGTCCTTGGAGGTCTGACTTGACTAAGTTCTGAGTAACCAGGTTTAAGCTCAGAAATAGCTCTGCTATGAGAAGGGGCCTGAACTTGATGACATTCTGAGGTCCCTTCCAATCTGAGCTATCTGTGATTCTGTGAGTCACTTTGTAAATGCTTTTTATTATTCTGTATATACTCTTTGAGCACTTTTTTCTAATTCCCTCCTTTCTTTTATTTCTATTGGATTTATTTTTCTTTGTGCTAACATCTACTTTCTCTTTATCTGCTCTTTAATCTCTATTCTGCTCCACAAATTTTGGTTCAATAGTTGTTGGTTGGTTGGTTGGCTGGTTGGCTGATTGGTTGGTTGGTTGGTTGGTTGGTTTTGGGGGGTCAGGGGGGTAGTTGCAGGCTTTCCTTCCCACACACTTTTTTTCCTACTGGGCAAGATGGTGATATATCCTAGTTTTCATCATTTTGTTGCTATCAAAAATTTACCACATTTTTTACTTATTTAAAGTAATTAGCTATGTTCTTACACTCTTCAACACTCACAACATAGTATTTAAAATAGATATATAAATATTAGGTTAATTTATTGGAATCTTGGAATTATGTGACAGTTTCATGGGGAAACAGTCTATTGCTGTTCAGTAGTGACAGGAGTTTTCATTGTAAGACTCCCTGTAGCAGCAGCATCTTTAGCTGAATCAGGTGAGACTCCTCAAACTGCTCTTCTGTTCAGTTCTTATACTCCAGCTGGCCACAGTTGTATGCGACCTCCCCAGCAATAAGCAATTCATTGCTATTGATTATCTTAGCCACATACAAGAACAGACCCTTTTTACCATTTCCGTAGGAACAGTTTGTCTTGACTACTTACAAATATCTAATTTCTGAATAGTTTGACCATTTTGGCAGTAGGAGCCACTCAGGGGAGACTTTGAACATTTCATCCGGGATGTCAGTCAACACATTTAAGCAAACAAGTCAGATGCGGCAGAGCAGGAACTGCCTTGGGGAATTTCAAGGCAGTGCAAAATTCCCATCTGGAAAGATCATGTAACAATCAGTCAAATACTTGATAGTGAAGGTTCAATCAATCACCTTGTTTCCAATTGATCTCAAACCTGTCCTATATTTCATCTGTGCGCTTCCAAGATTGCCCAAGGACTTAATGACTTGACTAAACTCACTGGGTGTGCCAGCTAGCCCAGCTCTGATACCCAGCTACTAAATTGCAGCTAAATAAAAAATGTGATTTGCATATATACAATTTAAACCTTATTACTGTTGCCACACCTACCATATAAGGATATAAGATGGATGGGGTACTGAAGATACAGTGCTACAAGAAAGAGGATTGTTTTGCCCTGTCTGCTGCTGAAGATTTGTTCCCCATTATGCTATGGATGCTGCAGACTTTGAAGGGAGATGAGAGGTTTCTTTTCACTATTCTCCTTCCTGATACCAGTGTATCAACAAGAAATGATGTCCCAGCTTCACTGTTACTTATGCATATTTTGCTAAATGAGTTCTTAACAATTTTTGTGTTACGGTACAAAAACACCATCATTTTTGGAAGAGTCGATGTTCTTTCAACTGATTTCTGAGATGTATCACATCCTTGCTCAAAGCCCCGACTTTTCCTTCTGAAAAGAGAGAATCATCCTAAAAAGAGCTAACTCGACAGAAAGACTTCAGCATAAATAATGGTATTTTGGGTTTGAGATCAAACACTTGCCTCATATTTTGAAGAAATATCTGTTTAGCTGTAACATACAAAATGGCTGTCTACTCTAGCTTTTGATTTTTATGGTTCCGTAGAAACAGTCATCTGTACATATTTCTTTGTTTCGCTTTTTTTTTTTTAATCCTACATTTTCCACATAATAGATGTATACTAATCTTCCCAGAAAATAAGTATAACTAAATATTCTAAAATTTATATAAAGACTAATTTATAGTTTCACAGGTGAATATTTTCTTTAGATTTTATTTTAGTTAAATATTTTTATAATTTATTCTAGTGCCCTTATATATTAAACACCAACTTAACTCAAAAAGCTCTCTCCTACCTGTAACTGGGTCTGTGTCTTTAAAAATGTTGCTATCTCCCTAGAATTATTTTTCATTTTGCTTTCATGAAATATGTGTGTTCTGCTTTTGATAGCTTTTAGATGTTCAGTACTAAGCATATGTTTGAAGAAAAGTTGTACAAGACTACAAGGAAAAGAAGTACATAGTACAGTTTTGTAAATTCTTGCTGGTTCTCTTTCCTTTTGATCTATACCATCATTCCAGTAGCAGATTGCACTCTCATATTCTTCATACAGTGTAATGGTAAAGCTAATTTCTGCTGCTTCATTTGCATTTTTTAAATTTTGCTTTCCTGTTCTTTTAAAGAGAAATGTAGGTCAAGAACTCATAGCATAATTATATCTTGAGAAGTTTCTGTCTGTTCCCAAACACATTTTGGTAATTTCGTTAACTGTTTTATCACTAAACCCACCACACAATTCAATTTTAAGTGTGTGTGTGTGTATATATATATATATATATATGCTGCTTTTATTGTTTTTCTGCTATAATTTCTAAGCTACCATCATGAAAGGTTGTTTAATTTACTCACATGACATGCAACACCTGGAAAATCTTAGAACATCTAGGACCTAAATAGTCAGTGACTTAAGACTTTGAAGTAGAATTACAGAACAAAGAGATATTGGTCATGACTGCTCCCTCTCTGGGTACAGATAACACTTACACACAACTGATTTTTAATTGCATGGGCATTTTTTTTTTCCCCACTTGCAGTTTAGGAGCAATCACAGTGGTTCTACATTTTATATTTTTCTAAAAGCTGTATCACAAATATTAGTGGGTTTTTATGCTTACTTTGGAAAGCTTGTTTAATTATTCTGGGCCAGCTTTGCTAATTATGTGGAAGAACATTTACTACTTAGGTAGTTTTGCTGACTCAGAAAAAGGTAGTGTCAATAAATAAGAAACATGCCTTAATAAAATTCCCTAGACCTTGTTTCATAGATGAGCATATATATTTTATCTTCTGTGCTCACAGATCATTTGGGATGTTTGATGAAATAGTTTTACTCTGGACTTGTTCTCTAGAGGTGAGTTATGAAATAATAAAGCCACTTTTTTAGAATGGATTTAGGGAATGGCGGGTGTTCTTTTCCCATTCCCATGATGACTGTATGGCGCACAGAAGAGAGCAAGTTCTAGCACATTGTGGATTTCAGAGACTGTTTCTGTCAGAGTATCTCTTGTCAGCCAGTTCCCCAGGACTGTACTAATATTAGTTCAAAGAAACTGGCTTTATCGTCTTGACTTAGTGGGATGATGGGAAAATGTTTGAAAAGAAGAAAGCAGTAACAGAACAAAGGCAAACTGGCAGGAAGAAGGAGTCTGTGAAAACAATGAGCACTCCAGACTTAAATATAATTAACTAAATGCTCTTTTTGTGAAAATGCATACTTTCAGTTATGCATCTCTCATTATTTTTTGTGCAGGTGAGTCAGGGTATGTAGTTTATGCATAATTCATGAAGAAGAATATCTGTATTCATTTTTTTGTGTCTGACTCAAGGTGTTTTGTGGCCCTCTGGACATGAAGGTATCAGATGCCATGAACTATGTGAGCTGATAATCAAAAGACCCTGAAAATTAACAGGTTGAGTGAGGTATAAAGCACAGTCCTATGAGGCAAATACCTCCCTTCTGTTTCTCTAAGCATGACTATACTCTTGGGATGTCAGGGGGGATGGTATAATGAAAGGTGAACACACTTTGAAACCATGCCACTTACAGACATTTTTTCACTGCAACAATTTTATATTTGTGTTTAGTTGATATTATTTTAAAGTGTCAGAAAGAAATTGTTCATTATCAGTCAGGACTTGCTGAACCAACCACTCACTTAAAAATGTATGGAAAAAGTTATGACTTTGTTAAACACACTAACTTACTGTTATGACCAGATCCTTTCATGATAGCACTGAAAGCTCATTTTCTGCAATGAGTAGACCCTTTTAGATGCCTTTCATTGAAGAGAAATAATCTGAATTTTAGACACTTTGGTAGCAAATCTTATTACATGTCCCAGCTGGATTGCAGCCACACAAATTCATCCCTGATTGATGAGGCCAGGGCAAAGAAAGTTGAGAAAGGAGATCCTGTGAGGGCTGGGCAAATCTGTTGTGGCTATGTTTTTTTTTACCTTGCAGTTGTGAAGTGGAGCAAATCTTTGCATCAGGTTTTCCCTCAGTGGAGCTGGAGGTGTAGAGCGCTATGAGGACCTCAGTGTAGACAAAAAGTGATGAATTTAGGTAGTGGAAGACAAGTTCACAGCAGACTGATAAATGAACTAGTGCTGGGGACTAATTGGCAATGCAAGAGCTTCTCTGTTGCATATGTTTTACCCTGGTTTAACATGATCTTTCAGAATTGCCATACTGATTACTGTTCCCTCTCACTGTCTCTGGAGATAAGTCTATTTCTGGCATATCTTTACAGGAAAATTATTTCCTCAGGTCCAATAGATGGATTTCAACTTTGATATTCCATTAGCATGAGATTCCCTGTGGTAAAAGAGAGGAGGGTTTAGCTTTTTTCTCATCTGCTGTTAGAAATCCTTTCTTCCCCAAATGAATGCATCCAATGCATATATAAAATAAGAATGAATGTCACAGACTATATACTATGTCATTTAAATACCTTTTAGTTTTTATATAAGCTTTCAATTCCTAAAATATCATAATAGATTATCTTACTAAATTTATTTACAATTTTTATGTATTCAAAAATGCGTATGACCCAAAAGACCTTAACCATGTGCGGTAGATGGTTAAGATTCTTGAGTATCTATCTTTTATTTTACTCACAGTTTAAGCATAGAATTGGAAATCCTCTAAAGCAGCTACTCATGTTCTATTATTTCCATATTTTAACTCTTTTCATTTAAAAGTAAAAATGTAAAAATCCTGATCATCAACCTATAATTAAATTAAATTAAATTGTGAATGCTCCATGGAATCAAGAATAACATAAAATTCTTGATTTTGACATTTGGCAAAAACTGCAGGTAATGCTAGTTCTTTGTGCAGCTGATGAGACAATTCCATGTTACAGTTGGAAAAGTCAAGAAAGGTAGTCACTTGGCAAAATAATTTTGTCAGGGAATAAATGCTAGTCTCAAGTTTGAGCTGGTAAACTATAATGAATTATTTAATTAAACTATGATGTAAGACTATTCATACTCTGAAAAAAAAAATTTCTGAGTCCCTTATGTAGTTTTAGATGTCCAGTATAAAACTGATGCTTCTCCAACTGATGCAGTATCTTTATTTACAATATAGAAAGCTTCATAATGAGATAATAGGAACCCAGAATTATATGCCCTGGTTTATGTCAAATAATTGCTTTATTACTGGTGCAGTATATTTTCCTTGCACTTCATGGATGTGAAAGACTTCATAACTGTAACAAACTTTATCTTGACAGCTATATACTGAATGTTATTGCTACTACTGTTTATACTTCGAGGAAGTAGTTTTGTGTGTTCAAAGCTACTGGAATGTACTTCAGGGAATGAGATTTGTGTGGTTAAATCTGTTATAATACTATACCATCTTGCAGACATGCACTTCAAATCTCTGGAGAGCCCTTTAATTTCTGTTAACAGGCTATGTTCAAATATTCCATGCAATTATAAGGATGTGTTTAATGTAACCTACCAAATCTTGACGGAATCTTAACACTGAGGCATAGGGAAGGGGAACTTAAAAGCTCCTTCATTAAACAGAAAGTTTATTTTTTATGAGAAATGATCTTTCTTTACCCTTGAAAATTTTGTAAAGCTGAGGGTCAATTGAAATTGCATTGCACAGTATACTCATAACAGAGCTACTCAGATGAGCCATTTTCAAACTGGGTTTGCATGTTCTTGGTATCCTTTCGTGTGTATGTCTCAAAAACCTGACTGGTTCTAACAGTGGACAATGAAAATAAACCATCTCATACATATGTATATATGTATATATATATATATATATATGTATATATGAATTTATGTATATATGTATGTATGATACTATCAGCCATCTGATTTAGCACCAGTGAATAATTGTAGAGTTTTCAAAGCAAGAAAGATATTTCTTTAAGCAGAATTTAATCTCATGAGAGTAGCTTTCTCATTATTGTAAAAACAGTAGTCTTTCAGTTGCACACTTCGGTGGTTCTGAGAATAGGAAACAATTCATGGAGAAGCTAGAAGTGAGCAAAGCAAAACTCATAGGGAGTTTATGTGACAATATTTGAAAAATTGTGAATCTAGCTATTTCTACTCAGCCAGTTATATCACTATCTAGATGATACTGATCAGTGCAGCAATCAGTATTAAGTATTCTAAGTACTGCCAAGTTAGGAAACTCTTGGTGTTACTGCAAAGAAAGATGAAACATGAAAACAAATTTGAAAAGAAAGCAATCCTCAGAACACAGCATTTTTTTAGTTTCCTCCAGCTCCTTTTCTATTTCTCACATGTACAAGTCACTAATTAGTGTATCTCATTAAGGGGAGACTTGTGCTCAGTAAATCTTTGGATATTGCATAGGGAGCTTTACAAAACGTCCATATCAGAGAAAAGATTGCCTCTTCTTCCAAAATGTATCAGCCTATTCTATCTTCATGATATAAGTACTGCTCACAGGTAGCAAAAGTGACTTCAAATTTAAGACTGAAACAGTATGTATATTTAAGAAATGTGAAGAAAAAACATAGGCATAACAAACCTATAGGCAAAGCTACCTTCCAAATTCTGTAAAATAGAAAGACAGTTGGCCTATGACAAAAAGGTAACTCTGTTGCTCTATCTGGAAGTAGAATTTGGTGGAAAAGTCTGGGTGCTCTTGAATTCTTCCACAAGGTTCTGGTCCTGCACAGTACTTTTCCCTGTGTTTAGCCATTGTTTAAGGAATAGATTAACTGTTTACAAGTAGTTGATTAAAGATATAAATAATCAAAAAGGTCAATCCTGAAAACTAGCTGAAACTTTCTACTTGGAAACTGGCTTAAAGTCAGCTAGGAAGTTCCTCAGTTAAATTTTAA
Source organism: Anabacerthia variegaticeps (assembly GCA_035583185.1). NCBI lineage: Eukaryota > Metazoa > Chordata > Aves > Passeriformes > Furnariidae > Anabacerthia > Anabacerthia variegaticeps. The sequence goes on from JAWWEW010000078.1 coordinate 93,243,878, forward strand.
TATGTAGCACCTGTAAACATGAGGTGAGATGAGATTTTTCAAGGAGTGTAAGTTGAGTCAGATGTCATAATTAACAGCAGTAAGAAAAAATTATAAGCCAACTACAGTTACCTTTGCTTCAGTTTGTTCTTCATGCTTACCATGCTGTAGTGCATTTTGAAGTCTGAGGAAAGCAAGCTCTACCTAAATTATCCTTTGCAAGTTGCGGACAATCTTTAACTAAATTCCTTTCTTAATATATTTCTATGTAGTGTTTGATTATGACAAGAAATCTGGTACAAATTATCCCGTGCATTTCTGGTGTTAAAAGTGATATTGAGGATGCTACTGTTCCAAGGATATGAAAACTTCCTTTGTACATATTTTTGGTAGGTCTCCACTTTAATATCAGATTTTAGATTGCCATTCCTCACAGCTCCATGACACTGATAGGCAATGGTGCCACTCAGGTCTTTACATGAATTTTCCAGCAGGTTCTGAGTGGCTGATACAGGACTTTTCTCCACTCTGAAGCTGAGAAGTCATTTAATGCAGAAAATTTTTCAAAACAAACCAGCACAGAAAGGATGTGGGATGGAATAAAAAAGACACTTTTGTGGAAATGTCTCCTTTGGCAGCATTTGTCTCTCAGTCTCTCTGCTTTCTAACTCAGGGTTCTTCATGACTCCTACTATGAAAGATGATGTCTTACTCTAGGCAGCAGAAGCACTGCGTAGACCTCTACTCCCAAGCTCTACATGCCTGGGAAATGTGCCAGCATGTTACAGCTGCTTCCCAAAGCTGGGAAGCCAAGCACAGCATCTACAGAGGACAGGAAGATAGAGAAAGCAATAATTATCTCTATAAGGGGGATATTATACAGGTCTATAAGAGGCATCATGTGCCCAGATGTTAGGCAAGATCCAGGTAAAATTTGCCATTAAAATGCCTTCAATTGTTAACTATCTCCACTAAGGTTGTACTTATTAATGAAAATAAAGCAAACCAAGCCAAGCCAAACCACCCCACCCCCAAGCCTTCACATTTAAAAGCTCAAGGGAAATGATGAGCAGGAAACAGTGTGCAACCCTGGATGGAATTATTTTCTCATCCATTTGACTGCTAAACTAAATCCCTGTCATCCAAGACAAGTGTGTTTGCAGTGACAGAAGCTGAAGTTCAGATACTCTATTTCGGTCCCAGTAGTTTGAAAATAAAAACAGGCTAGTATATCAATTATTTTTAGGATTCCTCCTTTATTCTTTACAATGTTAATACAATTGGAATTCCGAAGAATTTTTATTGACTAGTCTTCTTTTTTTTTTTTTTTTTTCCTCCTTGGTGAGATATCTTTTCTTTTTCTTTCTTATTTTCTAGCTCCATTTGCGTATTAAAAAATTTGCTCCACAGCCCATATTCTTCAAATAAGTGTCTAAAAGAAGGTATGAAAGAGAAACAGCCACAGAAGTGACTTAATGTGCTGAAGTCACATACATATATGACAGGCTTTAAATCTGGGAAATGCAGCCTGTTATTCCAATTTCTAGTCCAGTATTTCGTTGCCTCTCTTCTCTGAGTGTTTCCTTTTGTAGCATATTTATTGTTCTGAAGGGTTTTTTTCTGCTCTCCATTTTTTTTGTTCTGAAACAGTAATTATCACTTCAGGGAGGACAGTGAGAAATGCACAATTCATTCTCAAGAATAATTCTCACCTACTGTAAACTACACTAAGCAGTTTATATCAAATATTACGGGTTTAAAAGAGACACATTTGTAGTTCAATGGTTCATATTTTGGAAACTTTTTACTTCTGTACTCTTATAATACTCCTCTTAATTCCTTTTACAAGATTATCTTCTTTTTATGACATTTGACTTCCAACTAATAAAGCAAGCAGCTTCTTAGGGGTTGCCTTTGGCTCTGAGTTAATCTGGTTTCATGTCATCTAAGAATTTTAAAGCATACTAATTTTTAGAATGTATTTTAAAAATCAAGAGTGATATGATCTGTGGTCTGGGATCTCTGCCCACAGAGCTTTTCAGAAAAACTCCTTTGGATTAATGCGTAGAGGTATGGTTCTCTGCTGCTGTGAAAATGAACTCTGAGGCACCCTGCACTCCAGTAAACTGTGGGACTATTTGAAGGATCAAATCCATAACTAATCCTTTTTGTTTTATTAAGTTTCTTTTCATAGTCTCTTTCATAGTTATATTGTAATCAACTCTGTTATAAGTTTATGTTGCACTGGGTACTTAAGCAAATCCTATGCTAGGATAATGTTTCTATCTTAATGAGAAACTACTCACTCCACAACAGTATCACTTTTACAATTGTATTAAAATGCAGGTGAAGAGAAACTAGATAAATACGAAGGAAAAATAAATTCAGTCACACGAATATTTTTGCAGGGTATGTCATGTTTGGCATATCTTATGCTGGTTATGTTGAGGAAACTGTCATTGCACAGTCAAGACAGAGCTGGACATTAGTATATATTACACTTTGGGGAAAGAGGGCAATAATTCATTTTGGAATTGAAACTATTCACTCTTAATGAACTTTTCAATTTATATTTTCATCTGGTGATAATTCTGACAAAATTCTGTCTCATGGATTCAGAACCATGAAGGCAATATTTATTTCCTGCAAATTAACTCAAGATGACAGGCAATTGTCCCAGGTATTTTCCCATTTGGTCTACAGCCATCAAGGAACAATGCAGGTATATAAACATGCACAAAGATGAGCTAGATTTTCCTTAGAAGGTTCTTCGAGGCAGTTTACCAGCTATGAAAAACCTTACACATCTACAAATTTATTTTCTTCCTGTAATAATCTTTTAGTTATCACTGTGAATTGTTACAATGAAGGTTTATATTGTAGGGTTAAGTTCCACGACATCAAAGCATTCATTATGAGGCCACACCACTGAAACTCTAAAGTAGAAGGGCTTGAGAAGTCTGGGTTTGTTTTAAGTCTGTGTTATTGAATATGTACTCTTCGTTCAATATGTTTTAGAGCCTTGACTCCTCTAGGCTTCTGCGTTTCTCCCTGATCTTAATTACCAAGGCTTGAATTTCTTAGAGATGAAACCCGTCTCCATGTAAATAATCCACGAAAATATTTATAAGCCAAATTTTCTATGCCACATCTTAAATAATCACTGAAATAAGGTAGTGCTTTATATAGCCGGTTGGATAATTTGCCTTTTTCGCTATCATTTTATTGATTTCTTCCTTAAAACGTAGCATAGAAAGACATAACTTGATGTGTTGGAGCAATTTTGGCTAAAAAAGGGAAGCAGAAATAGTTAGAAATGAAATGGTAATTTAGTGGAGATGTTTTATACATATTTAAATCATTTTAATATGATTAGAAATTTCAGCTTTATTATAAAAAATAATATAACTGCTTACCCCACAAGCATTTTCTTTTTAATTATTCATGCATCTTCTCTCTTTGCTCTTTTCTATTTGTGTGGGATGTTGGGTTCTTGTTGGATTTTCTTATATTCAGAATAGCTTTCTAGATTCCTGTAGCATATATTATGCATTAGCTGAAAATGTAACTTCTGTGGCTAGTCCCGCTCTCTTAAGAATAAATTAAGCTACTCCTAAGACTCAAGATAAGCAATCTGGATATGAAGAGTCGGAAATGTTTCAGCTGCTTTGATTTCATTTAGAACCATTTGTATTATGAAATTCTGAGTACTGAAGTTGTTTGGCACTGATATAGAAAAGTTTGGCTTGTGGCAGTTTTATCATTGCTTTATGCTAAATTGTTATCTCAGATGAGGAGACGCTCCTCTTAAAATTCTGTCCAGTATGACTGAAGGGGTAGTTTGAATACTTCAGATGTTCTTTGGTTTCTTTACTGTGATAAATAACCTGTTGTGTTCTAAAAACAGTTGCAAGTAAAATCACTTTCATCTCTTGTACGTGCCATGTTAGATCAAAGGATTTTAAGGAAAGAGGATCAACATTTATGGATGTTTTAAAGATTTAAAGTGATATTCAATTTTGTCCCCCTTTAAGTTCTATTAGCATATTTTCCTCCTTGGTTGTTTAGGGGGTTTTTATGTTGTTTTTTTTTTTTCCCCTTCCTGAATAAAGCTATATTTGTGTATGTGCAGCCATGAAACTAAACTCTTTACCAACATGTGGGACTGGAAAGTAACACTGACTTCCTCAGGTTGGTTCCATAGTAAAAAGCACCTCTGTGTTATGATGTTTAGTACATAAAGGTCCATGGACCACATTTTTCTAATTATCCCAGGCCTCAAAAGCAGCAAAACACTCCCAATATTTCATTATGGGGTTAAGACATAGTTCAAGATCTGAAAAATCAACAACTAAAAGAAGCCACAGCAAAAGAAGAGGTGAAGGTCATTTAATTGCTATAGCAAGAAGTTTACTTGGTATGCTGCTAGGAGGAAACAATGTTCCTTGTTATAGTTTGAGGGAGGGAAAATCTAATACAATGAATTTTTTTAAAAAAACTATTATTTTTTCCCTAAAAATATATCATGATTACTTGAATACTGAATCGGTGATCAAGTTTAACTTACTAAGAACTAAGGAGAAAGAGCAGTACCAAGGAGAAAGAGGAGTACCACTATGAGTTTCCTGTGTAATATCTTATCCATAACTGAGGCAAATTTCTATTCCTGCAGAGAAAGTAAATGCACACATGAAACGTCAAATTATCTTTGAGGGAAGAATAATTCTTCTAGTTCTGTAGGATATAAAAGTTCCATTCTGGTCCATGTAAACATCAAGCAGAGGCTCTGAAGCCTGTGGTTAGTGCAGTATAAATAAGGCACAATAAGAAAAAAATCAATAAATAGAGACAAAGTTCCATTATACAAGAGTACAAGGATATTAAAAAGCTGGAGACACTAGGATGCAGATGTTTATTCTAAGTAAGGACTAAGAAATCCAAAACTCTCATTCCAGTATTAATGTTGCACTATGTCCTTGTAAAAATCAATGTTTTTATCAATGTATAGTATAGATGTTTGTACACCTGCACCTTCCTGGTTGAATGAGAAGGTACTTTTGATTATGGAATGATAAGAAAGGCATAAGGAAAATGCTTTGACTGAGATCTTCCAATGCTTTGAACTAAATATAGAACAGCTAAAATTTTATTCTGCAAGTCACCCAGCACAGTAAAATTTTATTGTTTGGATATATATGTATGTCTGTGTTCTTGTGGGCCTAAATAATTCTTTTCATGCAGCATAATAAATAAGGGATAAGTATCAGAAAGGTTAGTATTTACGGCTTGATCTTTCATGTATAAAAATGTGATTATTCAATAACTTTTTATTCCAAGAACCTTTATTTTAGGAAAGAAATTTAATTTCTGCCTTGAGCATTTCATTATTTCATAGTTGTTTTTGCTTATCTAGTAATTGAAATATTAGAACAAAACCTCAGAGCAGATAATTATTTTTCTTCTTAAAAAAAGAATTTTTTTCAGCCCCTTAAATATTTCAGCAAATTCTATATCATTATAAAGATATATCCTATATGTTCCTTTCTATTTCAAGAAGATTTATTTGAATGCAGACAGTTTATGCTCAATGGCAGGCTCCTTACAAAAACTTTTGCACTGATAAAGGTATAATTGGTTATTGAAAGAGGCTGAAATAGAAGGGATTCTTGCCTAGTTTGGACCTAATGTGGCATGTAATAATAGAGTCATGTTCTCATACCTGAACACAAAGCAGATATTACCTATATGGTCTGTGGAAACCATATGGCTGGGATAGGAAAACGGTGACAGACACTGCTGCAGTTCCAAGTTATTCACTTGGATAAAACATGAATATGACACAATTTTGCTGATTGGAAGAGAGATGCAAGTCAGTTTAGTTTATTTTTCAAATGTTACTCTCCTGAAATATTCTGCAATTGGATCTGTAAACTCCCCATTTTGTCTACCTAGCCATTCTTATCTTTATTTTCCCACGTAAGTCTCTTTACAGTGCCAGAAAATGTCTGCAATATCCAGGGAGGGTCCAGGGACTTCCCAAGGTCTCCTACAAAGGCAGGGGTTCATGCTGAATGGGGCCTCACATACAAACTCACTTTTAATTTCCCAGTTTTATGTTTTACATTATTTGATTTGAAGAAGTGTTCTCTTTCTCTGTTTTTTAAGGGAGGAAAAGAGAGGGTGGGAAAGGACCAAGATTTTTATTGTTTTCTGCATGGAAAATACCAAGCTTTTAATGATTTTAGTTAGCATATCTGAATTAGAAGTTGCAGAAAATTTTGGACTTTTTTTCAGACTCCTTAATGTATTCTGAACAGGCCTAAAAATAAATTACTCAGTAGACAAAGGTACATACTTTTCCTGACCTCTCCTAATAATGAATTACTGAGGGAGAGAAATCGGAAGCCTGAACCTTTCTAAAGTTGAGCTTCATTGAGAAACTCAGTCATGATTTGCAATAGTGTCAGTAGGTGAGAAGATTTTCCCTGCAGAAGTTTTGTGCTTTTTCTTTCTTTATGAACTACTAGACTTCTGTGGATTCACGACAGTTCTGTTGAAGCCACATGACCAGCACTGGGCAAATTAAGATACTATTAGTTTTTATAAAGATTATCTAAAGTAGTGGTGAGAGCTTTCCGACATGCTTCTTTGTCTCCGTCAAATGCATATAGTCAGTCTGCCTACAGTGTTAGCACTGAGAGTTATGTTATGGTTCTTGGAAACTATATTTTCTATATTGCATGTTTTCAAAAAAAAATGTTGAACTCAATTGAATATTCATTGAGTCCCATATGCTTGTTGCTTTATGTTACCCCATAATGACTACGTAAAAGAATATTGTGTCATTACCAAATCCATATAAAACTTTTCAACCAACTTTTACATGTTGACTGCTGTTGATTCATCAATGTATTAATTAGTGTTCTTAATGCAAAAGGAGAAGAAAAAACAAGTGCTGGTGACAACAGCTGCCATGCGTTAAGTGGCAAGCAATGTGATAAACAGGTCATTGAGAGCTTTTATATGACCAGCGTATTTATGACACAAGCTAACTTGACAACATTGACTGAATAATTGAATCTTGTCATTTTATGAAGTAGTTTCTATAATAATAAATTGCTGCAGCTTGGTAAGTTACTGAGTTCTCTTTGCTTTGGATATCTATGGATTTAAAGCAGGCTGCTACTTCCCCATCCCTCAACAGTGACAGACACTAGTGTGTTCATTAAAGCCTGCCACCCTGTGTAGCACGCACATGCTTTTTGCTTTACCTATTCTACAGCAGAGGCTACCTTTCAAAATCCATAAGCATATAGCAAAAAAAACAAAACCAAAAAAACAAACCAACAAAAAAAAACCCAAAAACAAACCTCTTATAGAATCTACTAATGCTATATTACCTAGTTGTTGTTAGGGCTTTTTGTGACTTTTCTTAATTACTGGTAAGTAGTCTCAGTTCAGCTATGAGCAAAAAGACCTGGTGGTGTGAAGTGATGATACTTATGGAAACTGCTGAGAAAAATTGCAAGGACAGCTCACATGTGTGAAGTAAAATGGCTGAATTCTTAGCAGGCAAGGATTTTTCAACACATGCCTGAAACTTTTGTGCTCTGCTTAGTAACTGATTCCACCAGGTTGCTGTGCTCCTCTTGGTTAAATCAGCCCTGTTCCTGGCTAAAACTGAGTATCTAAGAAATAGGAACAACAGTTAACAAAAGGCCACAAGCTAACTTCTTTCTCCTGCCTTCTGAAAGTCTGCATCTTCTGGTTTGAAAGAGGGGGAAAAGATGATAGATGTTGGATTAATTATTTCCATAATTCAGAAATCTTGATGTGTGAATATTGATTGAGGAAAGACCACAACATTTCACTCAGCATGAAGAATAGGGAGCAGATTGAAACAGAGGTTTTCACTAAGTCTTGATTCCCTCACATCCTCCCACCCTCATCTTTGGGCTATGGCAGTAAACAGTGTGGCCAAAACCATCCAGTTTCTGTCATTTGAACAGCTGAGGCAATGTAGCCTCTTTGGCAAGGCGTTTGAAAGGACTGTCACACTGCATTGACTACTATGTGACATGGCCCATTTTAGCCAGACAAATTAAAGTCTTTCTTCTTCCCTCCATGTTACCAGCATATGAAACCCCCAAAAGTCAAAGTGTTTGGGGTATTTTACTGAGAGGTTATAGTAGTCACTTGTTTTGCTTGAAGATATAATGGTAGTTTGGTGTGCTTTATATTCAGGTTTTGGAGAAATTATTAGAGAATATAATGAACTGAGCAAGGGCAATTTCTCATACAGTGGCAATTTTCCAAGTAAAGTAAATAGGTAAAAGCTGTTTTCCAGCTATTTAAGTTATTTCAAAAATTATCCTGAAAGCAGGATAACTTAACTTCTTTCTTAACAAAGAAAACATTTCCTAAGTGGCCAGGAGAAGTTTTTTATTATTATTTTTTTCTTCTCTCAGTAAGGAAAGGCCTGTTAGAGAACAGAGTAATGAAGCCTGATAGGTTTTATTTTTCTCATTTCGTCAGTCCTTTCCAGATTCTTTATGGATTATCAGGGATTTCTGGAAGATATATTGGTCATTCAAACTTGAAGTTGTGTTAGTAAAATGACTCTGAGGAACCAAGAAGGCTGACTGAAGAAAACTGTGCAGCGAATTTTGACATCAAGAAAATGTTTGCTGCCAAGACGTGGATTTGACTAGACTGGCCCAGGGTCACTGACAGCAGAAACTCTAATGAGCAGGTTTGCTCCAGCAGAAGCCATAAAAATACGGATTCCTGTTTACGTTTGTCCAGCATCAGCCATTAAGAGAAAGAAATGAACCTTACACTCTGAAAATATGGTGAGCCTTCACCACAAATTGAAATGGATACTAAATGGAGTTTGCAGAGCTTATTATTTATTTAGTGCTAGAGGTGTTCGTGGTACATTACAGGCATGTAAGAAGACAAGGTTCTTGCCCTAAGGAGCTTGCAATCTGAGTTAGATAGCAGCAGATAACAAATACACACTCTGATACTGAATGAGTGAAAAGGAAGGACAGGATGCCAGATTAAAAAGGGGATAGTGCCCTCAGGAGACCACTATTTTTATAGAGGGTTTCTTTTATTTTTTTGGCAGGGATATGTGTACATGTTAGAGTCTTTTGCATATTTATTCTCAGTTTATTAGCTGATTTATTTTTCCTTTTTTTTTGGTTTTTTTTTAAAAGGTCCAGATCTGAGTATCAAATAAATCATAAAGCCAGTATGTAGTAGAGTTAAATTATTTTATTAGAATATACAAATTCAGGGCCAGAAACACACGACGAAATTTGAAGCCACTTAGGAGGAAGACAAAAATCTTTTAATCATATACCTAGATTCCTTTATTCCCCTTGAAAATACAAAAATATTCTTTTCCTTTCTGGGTTATTTTATAAGGTCTTTGAGCTATAGAGTATTTTGTGTCTCACCTGCAGTGAGATTCCTCTCCCTAATCCCATTTCAGTTACCTGGCATTTTATGTTTCCAAGTTTTTAAAAGTAAAAAAGAAAAGAAAATGTAATTTTATACTATCTTGTGGAACAGGCTAAATCAGTATTAATCAAGTTTGTTACTAAAATTTTACATTGGCTGTTAAGAGAAAGCATGTGAAAATAATGGCTAACACAGGTAGTCAAATGTAAGGAGGGGTGAAGAACATGTGCTGTCATAGAAACATAGAAAGCCCAGTCTGAGCAGCAGAGGTTAGGTCCTGTCTGGGACTTGCCCTATGTCCAGTGGGACCTTCAGGAGTGCAACAGCTTTCCACCACGCCTGTGTGTTCTTGTCACTTTGGTAAAGGCAGACTCAGCCCTGGGGCAGAGGGAGGGGCTGGCAGCTGCAGCACTACCTGGTGAAGGGTCTTTCCCCTGTTCAGGAACTCTGCCTAGTCACAGAGCACATAAGCATCAATATGCTTGATATCTCCAGTTGAGGCAATGTAGACCTCTTCAGGCAAAGAATCATCATAATGCTTTGCAGGTTTCTAAGTTATTATTGTAAGAATCCACAATGCAATTCCATTATTAGTTGCATTTTTATTACTGTATGCTGCAGTCAGTCATTAATCAGTATTTACATCATTGTAATATTTATGAAGGCTATCTGTAGATCTGCAGGTCCAGGCATCACTTTCCACTCTTAATTTGAAAATTGTTAGTGATGGAAAGAATCCAGCATTAGCTTTAATAAGATAGTTGAGGATAAATTTCCACAGTTTTGGTTAACTGCATTTTTGCTTTAAATTCCAACTAATTTCTAATCTGAATTTATCTAGCTTCAATTTCAAATGTAAGCTGAATGAATCACATAATTGTTATCCAAAAAAATTCTCCAATATATTTAGCAAATGCATATTAAGACATATGCAGTAATTTGCTCTATTTAACAGATGAAATTAGGTAAGTGGGCTAAATTCTGTGATGTTCACTAATATCAGTAGAATATTAAAACTGACTGTAAAACCTTGCAGGCAAGGATCAGACTTCTGAACCATCTGCTGGTCTATCAAACAAAGGCAATGCAAAGCAATGTACATGGGAGGGCAAGGGGGGAAAAATACCAACTCTTCACACATAAATACAGACCTGAAAGAGATCTTGAAGTAACCACGAAAAACCTCTGAAAACATTTACTCAGTTTGCAAGTCAAAAAGACAAAGATAATGCTAAATTTTCAGGAGAAGAAATTGTGAGCAAAATGTAATTATTATGCCACTATATATATAGTGTTCCATATCTTGAAACTTTACAATTTCTGTCACCATTCTCAAAAGGATATAGCAGATAGAGGAAAGTTGGGAAAAGAATGATTCATTTCACAAAACAGCAACTGGCTTTCTTAAAAGAACAGGTTACAAAGCTCGGCACTCTTTATTTTGTAAAAAGGTAGTGAAGGTCTTTCAAAGCATGACTTTTACACCAAAAAAGTACTTGGAAAAAGTAACAGACACTGCCTCAGAGCAAGTGAACTACAAGAGTTTGAAGCATTGAGTTTAAAACAAGCAAAACATAGTGTCAAAGATTTTGTGATCTTTTGTAGGATTCTTTGCCATGGGATCCCATTGAGAAGTCACAACCTGGCAGATATGAAAAAACTAAGGTGGGCAATTGCTGTAGGAGGAGACGAGGGAGAGAGAGAAAGGAAGTTTATTTTTTCATGGCAGTGGGGGACTGAGGCATTTGCTCTATGGTGTGGTTTAGACTGACTGCAATGCAGAGGGACCTAGCAGGAAGAAGGGGAAGGAATAGGTTACTGCTGTGACAGGAAACAACTCAGAATCCAATTTTTCTTAACCTCAGGTCACATCACCTGCTGCTGAATGTTCTAATCACACTGGACAATGAATGTGATAATGGTATATTTATTGTGGGAAAAGAATACAATCTGTTTTGAATGTTTTCATGTATATACATACATATATATATATGCACATACATACTTATATAAATGATTGATTTTTTTTTATTTTCTTTTTTCTAGAAAAACCCCATTCATCTCATTGTTTTCCTGTGAGTGGAAGCTGGACCTGGATTTTCTCTAAGGCAGAAAATATAGAAACCCAACTTTGAAAGCAATACCTCCTCAATCTGATGTTACTAAACTTTACAAAAGGGATTTGATGATGTCTTCAGGCTGTCCACATGGGCAAAGTGACACACCAGGTAAAACTGATTGGTTTTATATTTGAAGGCAGGCTTTTGGAAATCAAGGTCAAGGTCAAAAGGTCCTCTTTTTCTTTAGGAAGAAAGCAGAATGAGTGGATTTGGAAAATATTGCAAAGGGATTGCCAGCAGGATTTAATACAGTGTCAAAATGAAGGGATAAGAAGAGAAAAAAAAAATATGACTCATGCTTACCCTCTTATCTGACATACCCTGCAATCTCAGTCTGCTCTAAGGGGTGTGCCTTACCTTCTGATAAATTCTTTTTCAAAGGACAAATCCTAGCATCTGATTATAGGTTAGATCTAAAGTAATTAACTTAATTGAAGCATCCCAGGGGCAGAAATACAGAGCTGATGTTCATGGGATTCTTTCACATTTCTGATACGACTTAGGATGAGAATTGTCCCCTACAGCCGGGACTACGTGTGAAAATACACAAGACCATCTAAGGTAATGTAAATCCATACAAACCCAGATGATTCCAGAAGCATGCTGTGCTATGAGAAAAACTTTTTCTAGCCTATGTTTCTCTGTGTCTGCCTAGTAAACCTTTTTTTCATATCCCAGATGTTGTAAATTCACTCATTGGGAGATTGGGAGTGGGGGTTTTTACTGGTGGATGAACAAAGCACAAACATTTGTACATCATATGTTCTGCACATCTAAGTTGGTAGCTGCAAAAATAAATGAAAACATAAGATACTATTATCCTGCCATTTTAGTTGAGGAGAGATGTGTGAGTGAGGGAATAGATGTGTATTATATCTGTTTCATAACATTTCTGTGTGTCCAACACAGCATGATCAGTGCTAGGCTGCTTAAAGTAAGGTTTATTTCCTGACAGGCAGAGCCCTCAGTTTTGTGCTCTCCAGCCTTGTAAACTGTTTAAAGTAGCTTGTACCACACCATGTGAATTATGATTAAAACCAGGAGGGGAAAAACGTGACTAACAAGTTTGAATTGTAGAATTATTGAGTGGACCTACAAGAGATTTAGATTATGTAGTATAAAGACAATAAGTTTAATATGTAAATTCCACTGTTTCTCTAAATCTTATCCTTAGTAAAGCTGTGGTCACTTCCCAGAGATTGCAATCTGTAATTTATTGAGGGGTTGGCATGTTTCTTGGGACAATACACAAGGTTGGAAAATTAACTGTATTTTAAGGCAATATGGTTCTTGTAGTCTTGCATTACATGTTGTTGACAATTATCAACCTCAGTTATTTTACATAATAAAATCATGCTGAACAGCTTTGAAATAGCAGTGCTTTCTGTACAAGGGTCTAAACGATATGTTTTCAATAATAAGAACCTAGTTACTTATGGAATCAGTCTTTTAAGGATAGTTCCTGGTACACTTGTAATACACAAGGTTATAGATAATTTTTTTCTTATGTTTATAAATTTGCTGTCAATGTATGAAAAGAATTGATTAATTTTGAGAGAAAAGTCAGGAAGCTATCATATTAAACTACCAGGTCTTCACTTGATTATTATTCTTTGTTATTCTTGCTGCATTTATATCACCTGATAAATAGAGAAACATTGGATCCTGAGGCTTGCCATGCTGGCAAAATTTATTGTTCTAAGTGATCTGGTATTTCTCAATAGTGGACACAGGCCAGAAGAAGAAGCTCTTTAGAGTGCAAAATTAGATATTGAATACTACAGAAAATCTTTTGACTTTTTTATTTGGATTTTTCTTTTGTTTGTTTTGGGTTCTTTTGGTTTGGTTTGGTTTTTTTGTTGGTTGGTTCATTGGTTGGTTGGTTTTTTATTGGCTGAGTTTTTGAGTTTTGTTTTGGGTGTCTTTGTGATAGGGGTTTTTTGTATTGGTTGGTTTAGAATATACTTTGAAATGTTTATACTCCTCTATAGTGTCTACATTCATCTTTTTGCTGCACTGCAGTGTGGAAGAGGGTAGCACTTGCGAGTAAGCTCACTGATGAATTACAGGACCAGGCCAAGGACCTCATATGTGCTTGCTTCAGCTTGTGGATAAAGTTGCAAGGATCTTGTTTGGTTGGTGATTTTTGCTTGTTGGTTTTTGTGGATTTTGTTTCTTCTGTTGTTTGTTTATCTTATTGACAAGATAGTCACTATCTTGAACAACAGCATTTTGAAACAAACTTTGCTGAGGGTGAAAGTCTTTCTTTTAAGACTGTCATTATCATTGCTTTTGTTAATCTTGTCACTCGGCTTCTTATCATTAACCTCACCCACATAAATACATTCTAAAAAACAGTGATCTTTGGGACATTATTACCCCATATATCCCTCTTTTAATAGTTCATCCCAGTTTAATTTTTAAAGGTAATTTTCATTTAAGGAAGTCTACTTATCTACTAAAGCACTGCTGTTTTTTCTGGGAAAGGAAAAAAGTAATCACTGACATTTTTCCTGTAAATGGACCTCATTACACCTGCTCTGCGAATACTTTGGAGGCATTGTTTGGTACTGTGTAATTTCTACTGTGCCGTTAAAATTGTTAATGCTGAAATTATTATCCCTAAAAAATCACTATGGGCTAACAGGGCCAGGGTTTATTACACTATTGTGTATGCAAATCTAGGCTTGGTTTTATATCAGGCATTATGCTCAGTGTCTGAACCTGTTCCCTACCCAACCCCCCCCCCACCCCAAAAAAAAAAAAAGCCAACCTAAAACTATTAAAAACAAGGCTTGTAATAAACATTCTAGGTTATTTCAATAAAAGAAGATTTGCAGGAAATTGTATCTTACAATATATTTCTGGTGCTTAAGGTATGTTGTTGCTCAGCAACAGCATCTCTTCAGACTATAGATTTAGACAGTAAATTAAAGGATTCAAAGGAATTAAGCTGTTGTTTTCATGCCAATAAGTGACTATTCTCTAGAAGCACCTCAAAGGATGTTGTATGTAAGTGGTCCTTCAAAAGTTAATAATTGAACCACAGCAACAAGTTTGCTATACAAAATATAAGAAAGATAATTCAGGTGATTAAGTCTATAAATCCTATCTGATTGTGGTAGACCTGAGTGACACAAAACAAAACAAAAATAGTGCTCCATTCTGTCTCATAAATCTCTTTGGAAATATTCCTATGAGTAAAGGTTACTATGTTTGATCTTAATGTTTTTATAAATTAATGCAGTATTTATAGCATAATAATAGTCATTAAAGAGGTCATAAAAATTCTTTTGTATTCTAAAAAGTATGAATAGAGCTTGAAATATAATTTTAAGAATTCTTACTGATACCTGCCATCTAAAAAAAAAAAAAAAAAGGAAAGCCAACCTCACAATTTTTAATTTATCACAATAAACTAGTGATTATTTATAAATTAATTTATTTGAATGTTCAGCATGTTAGGTGTTAGTAATAATCATACCTCTTATGCACAACTGCACTGAGCATACACAAGATTGAAAATATGATTCATACCCCAAAAGTTTTGCAACCTAAGCACATTTCAGGGCTGAAGAAATTGGATGAAAAATAAAAATAACTTTGGCATTTATTTTTCAGTGATCTATCACTGAGTTTTGAAAGCTGGAATAACTCTGAAATATCACAAAGTGTGCACTCTTCCCTGTCTTTCTTCACAGAAGTTAACTGAGATGTTTGAATGTCTGCTCATTCAAGAAAATTCCCATAATATGGAATACCTGGTGAAGATTAGTCTTCATGGTTTACATTAAAAGAAGATGTACCTCTAATATTTCAGAGACTAAGTTCAGTAAGGCCTTTTTTTTTCCATTTATGTGAAGAAAATAATGTGTTTTGATTTAAATCTAGGGAAAGGTTATTTGTTTCATGTCTTAATTATTTTTTGGGATCAGAGGTGAATTGACTCATATTTCATTCTCTTGAAATTACTTGCGGAGTTACTGATGGGGAGGCAGTATATGAATGAGATTTGAGTCAGATTATCATAGTTAGAAATCTTATAACTTTCAGTCATCAATACAGCTGAGCTGTCATGTGAATATCTAAAGTAAACTTTCCCTTTCTTATAAACACCTTTTAGCATGTGTATGAGTTTTTATTAGCTTAAGTTAATGGGATGAAAGAAGCCTTAAAAAAGTCTTGATCATTATATAAAAATTATGAAAACTGGAATAATCATATCAAGAGGCAGAAAATTATGAAAAATAATTACTCTTTGTTTGAATAAAAATGGCTATGTAATCATATGATAAGGACACACTTCAAACTTTAAAATTACTTCCAAAAGGTTTTTAGTAGTCAATACCTAAGATAGCTGTGCTCTATTATGCAGGCTCAAATAATATGCAATAAGGTGGTAACCAGTATTTCCTAAAGATAATCTCATAATCTAGGTACTTACAACAAAAAAGAAACACAAAAGAAAACAAACCACACAGAAGAAAATAATATTGGATGCTAAATTAGATACTAAAAAGGTGGTTGATATGAATACCAACCATCAAGGGTTTATGACAAATATAGTCTGTCAAACTACCTTGATATTGTTTTTTTTAGGTGATTATTCTGCTTGACAAAAGTAATATTGATGTAAGTCTCAGACTTATATGAGCAATTGACCTTGTGCTACAATGTATTTTGTTTAAGGAAGCTGATTGATTCCAAATCAACCTGGCATATAATCGGTGGATTAAAGGCTGTCTGAGGGACAGGTCATAAAACAAAAGTCTTAATGGGATATTAAGACAGTGCATTGTTCCTGAGATCATGCAGATAGAGCTTTCTGACATTATACTATAAAACATTCTTATTAGTTGTGTTAAGCTGACAAAAAAGGTAAAATGTATCTAAAAGATGAAGTAGTAATTAATCGGATTTTATTTGTAAAGATGACAATAAGCAAGCAATTAACACTTATAACTGCTGAGCAGAACAATTTCTCAGAGAAATGGAGGCCATTAATAGCACAAAAGGCTGTTCTGAGACACAGTGGCTCTGTGGGGTTTTGGTACTCATTGTCTGATGAGGGCCATTTTAGTTTGTGGCTAATGTAACGAAACCTACAGATTTATAGGTATCCATGACACAGGGACTCTTGAGGGGGGATGAAGAAGGTTGCATCCCATGTATTTGGAGAGAACATCATGAATGTTTATCAAACACAGATTTTAATGTAAAGTATGGAAAAGCCCAAGGGTTTGAAAACAAACCCATTCAGATGCAGAGTAATCATGATTTCAAAACCCCATAGCACACGGGAAGTGCTGGGGAGTACATCAGTGGAGTCCTCTTACAGCAGTAGCATCCATTTTGACCTCTTTTGTGGCCTTAAAACAATTGATGTGAATGCTGGTTATTAAGTTGCTTTCATTGTATTTAAAATTTATTTTGTTGTCTTCGAATGTAACTGTAATTTTTGATTGTAATAAGTAGATATTTAAGTATGTATTTTTAAGAAACGTTCAGCAGATGTAGCTGAAACCCAGTTCGTTGGTTTTTATTGTTTTTGTTGGGGGTTGTTGTTGTTTTTTGTTTGGGTGGATTTGGGTGGGTTTTTTATTTTTTTTTGGGGGGGGGGTGGTTTGGAAATAAACTTATGTAGAACAATGCTGGCTGAAACTCAGCCACTGTGCGAAATAGGCCCTTTCTGAACTCCTTCGGCCTTAGTGAAAAATTTTCATCATCTCTGTCTTTAATTTTGCTCTTAGAGAGTATTTTAATTTAAGACAATAAATTTGCTGTTTTGGCTTGTAACTAAATCCTTGCTAATGCAGCCGCACATTTTCTCTCTTAATTTTGGAGTAGAAATTAAACTCCTTATAATTTCTTCTATGGTAATGTTTGTAATTAACATATTAGACTTGACATGATGACTATGACTACTGAATGTTCGGGAGAGGATTAAATGAGTAGTGATGGCATTACAGTAATTTTTATGGATCAGGAAACAACAAATTTGCTTAAGATTGGCTTCCCTTATAATTTCCTCAGAGCATAAGCACACTACTTGTATAAGCTTATGCTAGAACTTTCTTGCTTCTCACCAACCCCCTTTGTTTGGACTCTACTAAAGTCCAAACATACTTTAATAATTTTTCTAGATTATAGAGTTTAATTTGCACAGAGCATGTCAGTAACACATTGAGAGAATTCTGAGAGCAGCATGGTATTATTTTCAATACTGATATTATTTTGACTAGACCAAGAAAAAACTAATACATAGTTTAGAAATAAACAGCCTTTTTTTCATTCGAAATAGTCACAAAACAGCCTTAAAATTCTCTTGAAACAATTTCTAGATTTTACTGTGCAGAAATCCATTTATTTTCCTGAATTTTTTAATTAAAAATACCCCAAACGTTTCCAGGCTGTATAGCTTCCCATTTGAACAGATAGTAGAGGGACTTTTTTGCCTTGATTTGGTATATATTGCAGATTTTAATGTTTTGATAGTGCCTAGAGGTGATGACCACCATGGAACCCATGTAGTAACATATTTGCGCTAGAGAAAATACAAAGTTATGTTTTATATATATACATTTGATCTTAGTTGGACTTTGGAAGATGGAAGTAACAGACATGAGAGAGACTATTCAATAAAAGATGTTACTTAATATCAAAATTGTGGGTAATACTAACATATCATGGAAGTATAACTTCAATCTCATTTCAAAGCATCATGTAGCTTTTCTGAAGACAGCCTATGGACCTCAACAGGTAAATTCTGAATCCATCTGACGCAAGAGAAAAGACAGCATAACTTCTTTTGATCTTTGACCATGTGTTTTAAGCAGTCTTTATTTTAACATCATGTTGCTGTAAGCAGACAGAAGACCTACCAAGGTGCCCCGTTACTGATCTGTCAGTTCTTTGTTGTTTTGGGAGATACAGCAGTGTTTATATACATAGGCCCAGATATATGCTGAAGTGAAGTTGCTGCTGGTATTAAAATATTAAGAAAGTAAATTATTCCTGTACAACAAATTCTTTGTCACATAACTATTCCTTAAAATAACCACTAGTAAACTTAACCCACCACTCTTTATTCAAGCAAGCCAAAAAGCTAGGACCTGAGTACAGCATGAAAGTGACACTTTGGGTTTAGAAGGTTGATGTATTCACTCTAGAGCTGTCCTACATAGACAACAGAGTAAATTAATCTCAGGTGTAACTCAGATAGGATGACACTGGAGATAAAATTTGTCCTATTGTATCATACTGTCTGATCTATTGTCTTCAGTAGACTATAGTCTTTCTTTTACAAGATGTCTTTTAGCATAGACTGAATTTGTAAAGGTTAATTTTCTTTGGCAAGGTACTGGAGCTATTAAGTTCCATTGTTCTGCAACAGTGAGAATTTAGTCTGATTAATTTAGCTTCCATTTTCATACAATGAATCCTGGTAAAACGATTTCTGTAAACACCACAGTTAAACATCCACTGAGTAATTTGTACGCTCAAGTGCATGTTTGCAAAGTGTTCGTCTTATTACTGTATTTCTTATGTCGGTGGCATGTGATTGACAGACATGTCTGAATACTTCAGATATTGTCTGCTGACTGAGCAGTTACAGCATTCATTTTTTTGATGGATAAGTGAGTGAAAAGTTAGCACTGACTATCACTGTGCATGAGTGCCACATCTCACTTGCAAAGAGGCATATTCATGGCTACCTGCCATCCCCAGACACTTTTTCAGAAAAGCTGTTACTGCTGATTTAACTCCCTTCACTAAATATCTGTTGATGCAGTGTTCTACAACAGAGGGAGACAATGACGATTTTCCAGTCCTAGTTTTTACCACTGGTTACAGGAATACATTTTTTAGAATCAATACTGTATGAAATTCTCTTCTATCTAATTGTGTGTGTGTGGGGGCATGTCTGTGTGCCTATATGCATGATATGAGGACAGATCACAGTTATAGATATTGGCTGTAAATAGAAAAAAATTATCTCTTTCCTAGTGGTTGAAGTAAAATGTGCAGATTTTCAGGTGTTCCACTACTGAGCCACCTGCTTTCTATTTACTTATTTTCAGCAACAACTAGCAAATATAGCAAAATGTAACATAAGCACAAACTGCTAAGAGTCCTTTTTCTCAGTTGGTCCCATTACCTGCTGTTCTATATAAACAACAAATTTCGTCTTTTAATTATTAACCTTTTAAATATTGATCATACCTAGTTCTGTGGTAAATATACATCTACCTTGTCTGAGGTTTAAGTTTTTGCTTACTGTTTCCCAGACTTTTTAATATTGAAGACAACCAATGAAGAATTATTATTGGGTAATACTTTTTCTTTCAACTCAATCTGTCCTTACAGAGTTATGGTGCTTCCTACCCTTTCCCTGTCCATACCTTTACTGCCTGCACTTCTGCTCCAGCTGGCAGTTTGTGAGGGGTGTTGTCAAGTGATATCCAGCTAAAGCATCCAAACAAGACACTGGAAGTATTCACACATATAAACATATAGATATAAGCCTGCAAATCTTCACTATATAAGCATATGCTAATTAGCTTTAGACTAAGTTGCTACCCACCAAGACCTTGCTGCAGCCCAGCTGGCAGGATGGCAGCTGCAGCACTCAGACTCTCCAGCAGTGGTTACAGAAGGGAGCTCTGCACCCTCAGAATATTGTACCTTCCTCCCAGTATGCTGTAAATCCAATAGCTTAATCAGGATGAGACACTTTTAACTCACATAATTGTGATCCATAAAGTTAATGTTTCAGCTTCTAACACTGAAAGAATTGAGGCTATACACTCTATGAGACTAGCCACTGGAAGACAGCTGCTGGTATCTTGCTTAAATCTTCTGGGAGCAGCATGTCTATGCAGCCTTTTAACTTTCTTTTGAAGTAAAGGTCAAGTATACAGTTTGCTTTAAGCTAGCCAGAAGACTCTGCACATACACATAAAGCTGTGATCATTTGTTAGAAGTACTTGTACAGTCCTTTGAAATTAAAGTACTGCATAAATGATTTGTTAAAAGTATTTACTGGCTTTAGGGATCTCTCTTCAAAGGTGGTGGGTCCTTTGATATCATGCATGACTTCTAATGTGATTGTTTATACCATAAATGAACACAAGTAAAGCATCTAAAGATGTAATTTCCTTTTCAGTGAAGCAGTTTAATTTTTCTAGATGTGCCAGTAGTTACCTGAAAGCCAATTTTATGGCAAAAGGTGAAAGAGACTATAGGAAAAATCAATTAGGAGCATGGCCTGGAGATCTTCCTTCTCCCTCCAGGTTGCAGTCATTTTTTTTACGTTTGCTCATGAACCATCACTAAACGATTAATCATTAAATGGAGAGTTATCACTTTTAATTTGTTAATAAATAAGCAGAAAAATTGAGTATGTCTTTTCTGAAAACCAGAACAAGACCAACTGACTGATCTTTTACATTTAGTTCCTCAGTAAGGATTTGACTTCATGTGACAGTTTGACCTCCATTATACTCAGTTTGTGCCTGTTTACAGAATGTAAAATGCATTGCAAAATCTTCATTATCACAGTACATAGTAGCTGGATACCACATTAAAACAGGTTGCCTGCTTAAGTTTTCCTGTGAAGAAAAGACAAAAGCTACTTCACTGTTTTTACACATGAAATAGATGTAAACAGATTTTAGTAATAGAGTTTAAGTGCAGATCTGAACTTTTTCTCAGTGGGAATAAAGATTACCAATATTTAAAATGGAGGTTTCAAGACAGGCTAATTGGAGTGGTGTAGAGATTGGTCTCAACTAGAACACTCTCTCATGATTAAGCTACATGAAATGTGAGGTTTGAAAAGCAGTAAGTGATGAAAGAGGCTCAAGTGATGCAGAAAACTGTTCTTTGGATTCTGCTTGAATTAATTCTTTGGCTGACTGTATGATCACATAATAATGTTGTTTCCCTCTGACAGAAGTCCTTCCTCATTCATTGCACAAAATTTGCCTGCTACCACTTGATAGGAAGCTGTAAGAATTTTATCATCATAGTTCACAATGTGGCCGAATGCTTTATTTCCTGTAAATCCTCTTCTGATATAAAGATTAATTTTCTTATAGTCTTTGTTATTGTATGGATCATGTTTGCATCTCAGTGATCCACAAAAGTCAATAATTACCCTTGCAGAAGTGGACTGTGCTGGACAAAAGGCAGATAAAAGATTAAAAGTTGATTTCTAATCTAAACCCCTGATTTTCGTATATACAAACTGTAGTTTGATGTTCATGGTTTCAACTGTGAATAGAATGGAATGAAACTTATTTTCTGTTTCAAAGAAAACATTGATATTTGAAAAATTAATGTTCTAGTTTAGCATGGAATGTAGATTTATATATTTGAAAAGAAACAAAAATCTTTATTGAAAGGAAAATTTGTATTAGTAAAATGTTCTGGAAAATTGTCATGTTGGATTTTCAAAAAGCAAAAGGGACAGTCAACTTCCCCAGCTCAGGAAAGATCTTTGAATTGCTTTGCTTCCAGCCATCAGAATTGGAGAGCCTATGAGCCATCAAAGCTTCTGCTGCAGCTCGTATGAGCCTCTCCCTGCCCCAGTTCTGCTTTCAGGTGGGCATCACAGTCTCCTAAGAAGCCAACATCTCCCTGGTCATCCAGGCTTGACACTTGCTGAAACAGCTCTTGCCCAGCCCTTTCACCTGGGTTTCTCTTTTTCAGAAAGCAAGGCATTCAGGATGTGTGGAAAGGAGGTCCAGACCACTACCTGATTTGGTGTCGCCAGCTCCTGATCCTTGTGCTTAGATGTAAGTTGAGGGTTTCTTAGCAGATTTCACTGCCTCTGGAAATGTGCATAATGTACAGTTTAGCCCTGAAAATCTCTGGGTACAGGGAAGTTTTGTGGAAATTACAGTTCTCAGACAATCCATAAAATGATATGACAGAAATATTCCGGTGTAATATTTATTTGCTTTACAGAATAAATTTTGGGAAAAATTAGACAAATATTTTAGCAGTTTACATGTCAATATTTCCACAGGCTTCATTAAGATGTCTCTTACTGTCTGAGACAAGAGATAGTGATACTTAATACTGCTTCAAAGAATGGACCTTCCAGCTGTGATTGAAATGTCTGCTGTGAAAAGGAACAAAGAAACAACTGCACCCTGAAGTGAGGATTCCCAGTTCCTCAGGAGGCAAATGCAATGGGGCCACTAGTGGTGTAAGCTGAAGGGCATTTCTGATAGCTGCAAACTGTTTCTCAAGTACTGGAACAAGAAATCAAGGTTTAAATTTTGTGTCTGTGGAGGGGAACAATAACCACTGAAGAGACTTTACAAAATATTTAAATACCCTTAATTTTTATCTACAGCTTTAATTCCCTATGAAATACATTCTATCAGTACGCACCTGCCACATATTCAGATACCTCTAGCTTTGTGTTTTATATTAAGTTTTTATTTCTGTCAATTTGTATTTTAGATTGCAATTCAAAAACCTTTCAAGATAGTTTTGATTAATTTCAGGCACAACGTGGCTTCATTTATTTTTTATGTTTTGATGGTAATTTACCATGGCATAAAATTGTTTTGCATTAAACTACACTCATGAATCAAGAGTCTTTTCCATTAACAAGATCCATTTAAAGAATAAGCCCATCTACAAATCAACTATTTTGTGTCAGTTTCTGTAATTATTGTTTAGCAAGAACTGGTACAATGGCACCGTGAATTATTTCAGTGCATAGATGACTTAGACAAATAGAACAGAATTATTAATATAACTGGTTCTGTGCTAAATTACCTGGCAGAGGCTATGGTTTAAGGTCTGTTATTCACCAAAGTGGAAAAAGAGTGCTTTAGTTTATACCGCTTTAGATTGCAACAGTGTTTTTCAAAGAGGCTTCTGTTCATTAGGAAATTACTCAGAGATACCATAGCTCTCTAGCTGAGAAACAGAGTGATATCTAATGATGGGAACCCCTAGGTGGTTTAACTCCAATTTATCTGTTCTTAAATGTCTATATGTTTATTAAATATTTATTAAATATATAGGTATGTATGAGTTTATATATGTATGTAAATAAAATATTCAAAAAAACATTCCCTTGTACATAAAATTGTTTAGAAAGGTGGCATATTAAAAGGAGATCAGCTAGCATCCACGGAGTTTACGACAGCTGTAAATAAAATATTGTAACACATTTGTCCTGAACAGCCTTGTTGAGCTTATTTCAGTTGATTTCAATGTTGACATTATTTCTGTAGTATATTCAATAATTGTGTGTTATTTACAGTAGTTCTCTATGTCACAAAATTATAAATAACAAAATTTCCCCATTAGTCAACTTGTAATTTTTAAAATTAGTTGTTGTCACCATGCTTCCAGCAGATGTAGTTAATAGAGCAGATGAAATTATCTGAAAGTATGGATGAAAATCAGACTGTGCACTTTTGGTTTTCATCAAATACCTGAAGATAAGTGGCTGAGGCACTGGAAATACTATTTTTATTCCTCTCCTTGCAAATGTTGTGGTCTTTTAATAGCCATCTTTTAAGTTGCTCTAATGTATTAATGAGTATACTTACAAGGCAGAGCATATATGGTAAAATTCTGACACCGAATGTCTTCCACCATAATAATGGTAGAGATAAAGCTGCTTACTCTAAAAGCAAATGACTGACATTAAGCAGTGGTATTTTAAAAGCTATGATGAAATGTGATATATCTTGCTGTAGTTGGAACGGTTTCAGTGGGTGATGGTCAAGTTAAACCCATTTGTTTTTGTACTGCTAATATTTTTCAATCATGTCAGCAATTCCCACCAGTCAAGATTTAACTAGAGCTGCCTCATGTCCTCACAATTGTCTGAGGTAATGGATATCTTTTCTTTACAATTAGTTTTAGTTTTCAGGAATAAGGCAGAAGACCATCTTTTCCTCAATGCAAGTGAAGCGATCCCTTCTTATACCTGCAGACTGACATCAAAGCTCTGAGGAATAAGAACAAGCCAATTTATCTCAGTAGGTGTTAATATACATGCCCCAAAATGATTGCTTTACATCAAATTTCTCAACATGCCTTAACATTTCAGTGTAGTTGAAGTATAGAAGCCCATGACTGCTGGATTAGTTGCTTGTAGTATAACAGGGGACTAGCTTAGGCCACAGAGGGTGTGGGGTCAGACAGTTTCATCTTTGAATCTAACCTGAGCTTCGATTTCTCTGTTGGATACCTTAGGAGAGGGGGAGCAAGCATCACTCCATTAGTTACTCAGTTAATTTTCAAGCTCTTAACTGGAAGAAGAGTGAGAAGTGTCTTCATTTCTCTTTGCTTCACTTCACTTCACTTCTTGTGTGGCTTTTAATGTTATTTTTTGGCTTGTCTGGAGTTGTGTCTGAATCACCAGAGCAGAGATCCCAAGACTGAGGAATGCTGAGGCCATATTTCTTGATTGTTGCTCAACATGCTTTTTTTAATTGCTTTTCTTTAGACTTTGGAACACATCCGATATGAGACCTGTCAGCCAGCACATGCATCAGAAGCCAGTCCTCAAGGGTTAGCGCTGACAGGAGAAACTGTTTCTGCATTTAGAGCTCCTGCTGTCTGTGATGCAGTCAAACTAGAAAATGTGTCACCTTTAGACAGCTAAAAAAGAGTAATTGATGTTTTTATTGGATTAAATTTGAAAATAAGAGACACTGCTTCTTTTTGTGCTAACATGTGAATATACACAAATTTCATTTCAAAAGCGACACTTTCAAAGAGAAATCCAGACATGAAAATTTGTGACCTCAGCCTTATCTTGAAATCTTTGTGAAATTTCAGACTTTTCTCATCTGGATATATATGTCTTGCTTACAAACTCCTGGAGAGGCTCACAGACTGACATCTTCCCAAAGCATGCTTCGTGCTGAAGGACGACGTTTCCATTCTGGTTTGTTTGGTTTTTTTTAAGTTGGCCTCTTTGATGGCTACAAGAATTTCTTGGTGGGAGAAGCACATTGCTTTACTATATGTCTCAACTGAGCTCTCAAAGGATTAATTGGAGCTCCCCCACCACTTTAAGTGGTTAATAAAACATGTATCTGACAAGTAAATCAATTCAACTGATCCCCCTGCCTAGGTAAAAGCTGCTAAGCACAAATTCTAGAAATTTGAGAAAACACTAGAAAACAAGCAATCTCCCTGCCGCTTCACTGTAAAATGAGATTCCTGAAGTGTATGACAATTAGCTATAATGGATGTTCTGCCAAAGCCTAATACAGACTTGTCGTGTTTTTTCCCTGACGATGTTTAACTGCGGTTAAATATGCCAAGTTGACATTTGCCTGCAATTATCATGGAGCCGTATTGAGATCTTCACTCTCTGAAGAGATTTTGAATGACTACAGCATCTTCTAGGATAACATGTTTTGTTTACATTAATCTTTGTAGTGACTTTTGCTGTTGGCAACCCATGACTTGAACTCAGCTTCTGTTTTACTTTGGGATCTTGCATATTTTTAATTTTTTTTTTGTAATGTGAAATAAATGAAAAAAAAAAAAATTAAAAAGTCCTAAATGAAAAAAACGCGGAATGTTATTAAATAAGGTGGTTTAAGGTCCTCGTACAATAGGTCTTTGTTTCATTCAAAGTTGTTATTCTATGTCCTTTGCTGCAGTGTGTTCTAAAGAAACTATATGTATATCTGAATATGATCTAACACAAACCAGCCAAAAACTCTAAATCTGTGTATATTCTGACTGTAACCGAACTCAAGACTGATGTCATATTCTCAAGTTTTGAGAAGGATGTAGGGAAAGAAGCACACATAAATTTTCCACTTTCTCTTCTGCCCAGACAAGCTCAGTATTTTGAAATATGACAATTACTTTTTAATTTACTGAAAAGTCATACTACTTTTGTGGCAAAACTTGTTGTTCACCCCTTGTAATACCTGCCAATATGTGTTTAGTCTGAATTCATAATACCACTGTGCAATATCACTGTCTAGGAAAACCATTACCACTGGATTTGTATTTTAAAAAAAAAAAAAAAAGAAAAAAAAGGTAATAATGTCTTGGAATTTCCTAACAGATGATTGTCCATAGTGTTTGTCCTTACATTTATAATTCTTTTTGAAGGACAAAATACAGGACAGCTGCTTCTAGTCAAGGATATTAATCAGAAATCTATTGAACCTGGTAACAAACTGCAGATATAGACATGAGCTGTGTAATAGAAAGATGCACAGTTGAGTAGGCCAGAGGTTACATTTTGAGAAAGGAAGAAAACACAGTGTATGGGTAGTTGTATCACATATGTTATATATGCCAGGGACAATTTTTGAAAGGATACATTCACTCTGCATTAACATTTGTCTATTTGGAGTTCACTTACAATTTCCTTCCCCTTGTCCTGATTAGTTAAAAGAAAACAACAGAGCGAAACTCCTCAAAATATTTGTTGGCCTCTGCTTAAGAGGAAACCCAGACTTTACAGAAGCAAGTGAATATGTGGTAGAATTTATCTGTTTTATGTACTACAGACTGTGCTTGGTTTGTACTTTTTATTTTCCTAGAGGTAAAAATAGGAAGTAAATCATAGCAAATCTCTACCTTGCTTCAAGAAGTTGTAGGTAATATGTTAAAGAGAGTGAACTGCTCAGGTAGTGATATACAGGCTGTCGAAGCAACAGAGAGATGATCCTCATTCTCCTCATTTCTAAGCAGCACTTTCAGCACAGTCATCACACACTGAGGCAATGACTTTTTTACTTAACAAGTTGTGACAAGACCCCAGTCTAGCCAGCTCCTTGATGTGGAACCATCTGCAACTTTTTGTTAAAGTGATATTGTGGAAAATCACTAATGACTTTCCAATTACTAAAACACTATCTTATTACAGCAGAAGGAACAAGGAGGCTTTTGAAATAGAGAGAAATCAGAAATCAATTGCTGGGTAAGACGCTAAAAGTTCTGACAAAAAAAATAAAAAATAAAAAAATAAAAAAATTCCCCTACCTTTTGTATATTTCTAGGGTGGTATTGTTCCTCAAGTCCTGATCTAGCAATTTCCAGTTACTTTCTTTTTAACTATTAGTATGTGTCATGCAGTTGGTTATGTTATTGCACCCCAGTTTTCATCTTGGTCCAAAAGCTCTCTCTCTTACAGTCCAGAATGGTTCTCTGAGCTGATCATGCTCAGTGGCTTCCAGGGACAGCTTCCATCTTTCCGTCATGCAGTTCTGCAGTTTCTCCAGCTCTAGAACAAAATAGTGAGAGACAGATTTCCTTGCTGCTGATGAGCACCTCTTAAAATAAAATAAAGAGTAAACTGTAATCATGCACACTGTCACTGTCAGAGAAACTTTCATGAAGCTTATTATTTGAGTCAGCCAACAATAGCAGCATCAAGCCTCTTATAAGTGGGATGGGATGCAGGTGCACAGGGAAACTACTAAAGCTACACGTGGCCTGGAGTGGATGGATCACATCAGGCAGAGCAAATTTAGTGTGCATAGAGCATATTTCCTAAGTAATCATTCCAAAAACATTACTAAACTTTTCTTTTTTAGTCAAGTAACAGAAAAAATGGTTTTATGATCTAGTCATCCTGCGTTTTTGTATAGGCTAGCTCTTCTGGAAAAGCTTTTGTATGATCCTATATTCTACAGAAGTGTTTTTAATATGCTAAGACTTGTGGCACTACCTAAATATATCAAAAATCCTTGGTGTGTGAAGAGTTGAAACATGAGGATGGAAGAAAAGAGGTATTAAGAGGCAAAGTGAGCTGTCTGGGCTGGCACATGAGGTTGGAGACAACAGGTAAAATAAGAATCAGTATTTTCTGCTATATACAAAGTTATTTCAGGAAAGAAAGTCCACCTGTGTCTTGCCACTAGCCTAACTGTTTCATCCATAAGAATGCTTGTCGTTTTTTATTTTTTTAATCCCAAAGAAACATGAAATTTAAAAAGTCCAGTATTAATAGATTCTATCTTTTTAGAGGAATACCTTTGCTGGTGAAATAATCTGCTTTGTAAGGCTGTATAAATTCAATGTCAAAATGGCTGGGAATCTTGTAGATTCATCCCCACTGGCAGCGCCTGTTACAGACCCTTATATCAGTCTACTCAAAAAATGTGTTGGTTACTGGCTCTTGGGGCAAGAACTGTCTGGTCACTGTTTATCAGTCATAATGAGCTCCTGAACACTGTGTGCAGTCTGCAGAAGGAGATATAATTGAAGTGGAAGAATACAGAAACAAAAGTCATCTTTTGTTTATGTGCTGTCATTGCTAGGGAAATTTTTTTGTGGTTTTTTTTTTTTGTTTTGTTTTGTTTTGTTTTTTGATACATTGTGGGGGCTGTTTGTCTGTTTTCGAAGCAGAGATTCTTCAGTGTACCTGACCCAAAGTCTCTCAGAAGCATAGACAGAATTAATTTCTTTTTTTTTCCCAAGGATGAGAGCTGGTTCATTCCTGTCACAGAAAGAAGGGAGAAAGGTAGAGAAAACTGTCAGGACTAAGATCAAAATCTTTTGCAGAGCAGGCTTTATCTCTTGTGTGTAGAGAGAAGGGAGAGGTTTCAGCCTCACATATCCCTGCCCTTAGTTACCCACACTGTATGAGGGGAGCAGTGGGAATCTATTTTTATTTTCTTTTTTTTTTTTGTATTTCAACACCATGATATAGACAAAACAGAAAGAGGAATGGTAATTCTCCTAGCAACTGCCTGATTTTGCTGTATTTAAAGTTAATCCTTAAGCAATTTTAATCAGAATGTAGAACAGTGGAAGGTTTAAAATTATGATGTGCCATAAACATAGGATATTTTATGTGTTATTTATATAAAAATATATACTTATGCTGATTATTAATTATGCCTCCCCCACAGATTTTTTTAAGTTTTCATTTAGTGTGTGACAAAATATTGTGATAGCTTCATTCTCTATAGACTGGTAGATACATATCAGCCAAAGAAGCAGCAGGTCCCTGACCTGAGACCAGAGTTGGTTTTCCTCAGTTTATAAAACTAATTGTCCCACTCCATCCTAGCTCTAAACAGAACACTGAATATGAAAAGAGAACTTTGGTGTATATATTAGATGCACGATTCACTATCCAATTCTACAGTTACATGGGGAAGGGGCGAAATGTGAGAGAGCCTGGACTCACTCCCTGCTCCATCCTCTGTGCTGACCTGCAAGCTTTGCATATACTGGAGGAGTACCGTGTACTATGATAAATTCAGGAGTACATCATGGGGAAGTTATTGTATAGTGTTTTCCTGCATGTATTTAAAAACAAACAAACAAACAAAAAACATTTGGACACCCCACCAATTAAAAAAAACCAAACAAACATATATGATTACGCAGCTTTATAATTCAGACACCTCCTCAACCTCTCAAATTTAAATGCAGAATGAATAAAATAAAACAACTAAAGATAATCTATTGCACAAGTGTGTGCAGTGTGTTGGGAGTACTGAAATATGAAATGTGAATACATTCAAAAATACATTATGCATTATAAATTAAAATCATAAAAATGAGATCATTTCATACTTTCCAAATAAACTGCAATTACAAATAAACAATAACGACACCATCGTTTTAAATACTATTTTATAGAATTTGTAGTATTTCCTTTTGTGGGATGAATATTTGATTAGAGACCAAGCTTGGCAGACTGTTGATAAAATCTTCATTGAAAAATATGTACATTTCTTGGGCCTCAGTGGGGAAGAAGTGTAGGTCTCAGTCTGTCCATAGTTGTTGGTTCCTCAGCTGGCAATCTCAGCAGGCACATCAAGTACAGAATCAACGACTCACCCCTAGAGGTCTCCCCAGGTCAGAATTAAGAAACAATGACAGAATAATGTATAGAAGTTTATATCCTACATTAACCATTCTTATGTGTGTTACAGAGATATATCATCAGCCACTTTCAAATGTTTGTTGTAAACAAAGTTTTTCCAAATATACATAGCTTAGGCTTAATCATATTCTATTTATTATGCATGTGAAGGTCATCCATGGTCACAGTTTACAGAAAACATTACATTTTAAACTTCTGGGGATCCTTCTCTTTCTCGTGTAACATAATTAGTTGCACTTTGTCTGCTAAGGGTCTGTTTTCAGTAAATCATTAGGATTACTCATTTCAAGTCTAAATGTAAAGCATATTTCAACTTGGTTTCCTGTAAAAGGAACATATAGACTGATAGCTCATTAAAATTAAACAAAAATGTAACTGAAAACCTTAAAATTCATATTTTCTTTCTTCTCAGTTTGTCTGAAGAATGTTAAGTATCCACATTGGATCAGAAATTAAATGAGAAAAATGTTTCATTCTGGAAAGTGCTCAGATGCTGTCATCAATGTTAGAACCTGAAGATAATGGAAAATCTGTAACTTTTACAAAACAGAAGGGACACAATTTATATTTGTTATTAGAAAGATCAATTTTTGACAACACATTGCAGAAGAATAAAGTTAAAAATAGTGTTAGAATGTAAAAACCAAAGCAATAATACTGATGCCTGTTTTAATATATCAAATAAACCAGAAATTATTTTAAATTTACTTTTCACTGTCTATTGAGTCCAAATCCACAGCTTTCAAAAACATATTTGTTAACTCTATAGCCAAATCTGATTTTTTTTTCTTTCATGATCTTCATGGTTCTCCACTTGCAGGAGGGTTAATTAGGTGAGACCTCCCATCTAGTTAATTTATTCTACTGAATTTTCTAACTATGTGGTATTAATGGTCACAGTTTTAGATGTAGGAAAAGACCCACACCTTGAGCTTTTCAAGGTACAAAAAACAGGATGGGAGAGGAGGGACTCCCGGTGTTTGTGAACCTTGATATTTTAGCCCTACTTTCCAATCAATAGCTTAATAGCAACTACTGCAGCCTTGAGATCCCAAAGTGAGAGTTGGCATTTAACTGATCTAATCAGTTGAGAACATTTATATCTGTGGAGTCAGAGCTATTACACTTACTGAAAAACAGAATATAGACTTGGAGCAAGGGACAAATCCATCATCAAGAGCGATGTCTGAGGTAGGGCTCTGGATCTCACAAATATATTATTGCTTTACATGGTAAACTTTATTGCTAAATAAAGGCAAGTTTATTCTATCATGAATTTTACTTACCAAGTGCTTCTTCATAAGGTGAAGGAAACATTTTTTTTTTATTATTATTATTATTATTTATTTTTTTTTGTGGGGGCAGGGCCTTCTACTTTCAGAGTTTTCCTGACAATGAAGAAAGTATATTATTGTCTTAAACACAGCTGGGGTTTAGAGGCTCATATTTAAAGTGTTACTTCCCACATCTTAAGTGGTTTTCACTGCTTAATTTTCATGTTATACAGGATGCAGAAAAAGGTTATCTTTTATTTCACTCAGCCCCCTTTCCCCTCAGGCTGGAGGGGGAACAGACACAGGGAAAAGAAGTAAACCAGTTGTTGTTTATCCAGTCTTCCTTCCCAATGGCCTGAAAAGTTCATAAGAAAAGTACAAAACTTCATTTAATAGTGCAAAAAATGAAGGCACAAATTCTTTGAATTGTAATCTGTCTCTAGGAAGAGCAACATAAGGATCACAGCATCAGTCTTCTGTTAGTATTGGACCAAAAAACCCCTTATTTTGTATGTTCTACAGTATTCACCAAAAAAACCCTTATTTTGTATGTTTTTACACTACTCACCAAAAAAACCCTTATTTTGTATGTTCTACAGTACACCTTCCTATATCTAATTGGTTTGGGGGGGAGATCTGTAAAATTTTCTCTAGGCCATCTGTGTGTGTGTTTGTGTGTGTGCTTTGGTATAAACTTTGTGTTTGAATTTTTGTGGGTATTTTAGGTTAGTCAGAAGAAAATGCTGGCAGGCTTCAGGTAGTCTAGGCTATCATTAATCCAAATTTATCCATTTTTCACTTTTGTGTTCACTCTCTAATTTACCATGTTAAAGATGCACAAGTGTTTTAGAACCTTGTTATCTAGATATCACTGTGAGGCTGCACTTTACCTCTCTTTCTCTGCTAAACTCATAGGGTAAAGTATTAACAACAAAAATAGAGTATGAGTACTATAATATATTATTTTTTCATTCAAATTATATTTTTTGTGCAGCTGTACATAAGATGTGCCCACTTGTGAAATACTCTAATATAGTTAGTTTAAACAGGCTTGATTTCTGAGCAGGCCGAGTTAATGCTCTTTTAAGCTAGATCTAAGACAGAGAAGGGATATAGAATTTAAATTACTTACTAAAGTGTAGAAATATAAAAAATTGTTTAACAAGTTCTCAAAACTTTATTTATGTATATTTCATGTCAAGTTACTGTTAACCTTTTGCCATGAACAAAATAAATATGTCTAAAGATTCATACTAGTTTTCACCATAGACCTGGATTCTTCTAATTCAAAATCAAACAACATTTGACATACTGCCATTATGTTTTGTTGTTCTGAGGCAATAATTACACTACTGTCCTTTGCATCTTAGGAAAATATAACCCAAGAATTAACAGAGAACATGTTGATTATAATTTCCTGATTAGTCATGCCCATGCTGGTAAGAATGCAAATACAATCAAATTCTCCTTCTCCTGCTGCAGTATACCTTTTGGAGGTCTTATTTTCCAATTCTAAGTGATAGACTAAAACTGCTTTTGCCTTTTGTGTCCTGTTGAGAACAGGACACAGCCTTTGTCTCATTTATAAGCTTTGTCATTCAGTACTACTTTATTTGCAGGGGATTTTATGTCAATATTCTTTATTTGGAATCCACAATGTTAAAGGAATAAGCAGATAGTGTCAAATGAGGAAACCTGTTAATTTAGCCAGTTCTAAGGTATGGGAAAGGTTGTGATTGCTAGCAGCAAACCCATATCTTTCACCATCTATTCTCCTTCAGCATTTTATGTCTGTGTGTGCATATGTGCAAGTATTAAATAATCTTTTCCCCCAATTTCTCTAAGTTTTGGTGTTTTATTTTTTTTGCTTTGTTTTTGTTTTTTTTTGTGTTGGGTGAATGATCCAGTTTTCTTTCAACAAGTACTGGAAGATTTACTAGATTTACCCAAAACATTTAACAGGCATTGCCAAAAAGTTTTTTGATGTTTTTATTACATTTGTCTAAAGTATAGGCATTTTTATGAAGACATGCTAGTCAGATTAACATAGTCATACAAAGTAATGAAAAAAATTCATTTGCATAAGTAATCATAGTTACTGAATGTTTCTATGATATATTCTCATTCATGGATCCCTTTCCTAATTTTTTTGGTCATTGTGTATTTTTGTTTATTATTATTATTATTATTATTAAAGTTTGTGTTGTTTTTTTTCTTTTTAATTCTGTCCTAGAAGGTTCATTTGACTTGTTTAAGGAAACTTCAATGCCACTGTTAGATATCAGGAACTCATTTTGATTAATTCATTACTCTAAATGGTTAGTTTGTAATTATGGTAATTTGGTAATAATGGTTATTTTTTCCTTTGAAACAGTCTATGATATTCTTTTGCCTTTGATCATTAGAAGACATCATCATCGCCAAACTAAATTTATTCTATAAATTCTGGTATATGTTAAGATCCATGAAGAGTTCAGGGGCATATTTTAACTTTTCTACAGCAATTAATCAAAAATGTCGCAGTCTGTTGTCTTTTTCTCCACGGATCCGAGCCACTTATTGATTTTTGCAGTTCATTCCTGTGTGACTGCATGATTCTTGAGTTTGATTCCTAAAATGTAAAGTTTCTGTTACTTCCTTGAAGTAACAGGAATATCCACTGCAGGCACGCTTAATGGAAATCACAGAATATGCAGAGTTGGAAGGAACCCACGAGGATCACTGAGTCCAACTCCTAAGCCTGCATCCATTCCTAAGAGTCACACCATGTGTTTGAAAGTAAATTCATTAAAAAAAACAAAAATAAAAAAATAAAAAAAATTTCTAAAATCAACCAACAAGGAAATTTTTAAAAGGGCATAGCGCTTCTAGATTTAAGCTTGTAATCTGTTTGCCAATCGCTCTAGGTCTGAACTGTCTTGGAAGGGCATTAATATGGATGTCCCAGTGCTAGTGCACTTGCCTAACATGAAATCAACCATTTTAAAAGACACCTGGAACATCATCCATTGCTCCAGAGTATTTGCACACGTGTGTGAGGTGAAACCCACCAAGAGGACAGAGGGGCCCAAGAATGTTGGATGAATTTCAAGGATCACCTCCAAGGTCAGGAGTAATGCATCCTAACAAGGAGGAAATTGGGCAAAAATGCCAGGAGACTTCCATAGATGGATAAGGAGATGCTGAGCAAACTCAGAGCTTCAGTGGCAGGGAGAGTTGGGACTACATGATCTCTAAGATCCATTCCAACCCTTTAACATTCCATAATACTCTCATTCTAAGACTTAAGACTGTGACAGGGAAGTGCAAAAAAATGAGGAAGGAAGAACAGATGAATTGGCCCCAACTGTACAACAGCACTGTAACATCAGGACACAGCCTGTGCCTGGGTCCCAGCTGCTGCTGAGGGGACACTCGTGTGCTGTGTTACTGAGGCAGGTGTTTGTGCTGGTGTTTGGTGCATGGGGGCTGCAGCTCCCTGAGCTGCAGGGTGGCTTCATCCTGTATCCCATGATAAACGTCTAATAGATGTTATGAAAATGTGTATGGATTTTTTTTTTTTTTCCTCAGGAGAGGGATAGTAAAAAGTCAAGACAGTGGGTATTTGAAGTCTTTATACAAATATTTTCAACATCTCAGTGGAGGAAAATTAAAAAAACAACTAAGAAACATAGTGTAATTCAAAGAAATTTTGTGATGCTGCTTTTCTGTGGTGAGGTAAAAAGCACACTGTCAGCAATTTGAAAATATGAATATATATATATTATATAATACATATATGTATAAGTTTTGAAATCCCTAGAAGATAAGGCATAACAGCAATGTGATGTTGAACTATACCAGAATAGGTTGATAAACTTATGACTTGTTTTGAGGTGTAACCGAAGTTTCACAAAGTCAGAATAATATTTTCTCCCATTTGCATTAGGATTTAAAAACTAAAAGGGAGGAATAAAAAGAAAAATAAAAGGAAGACAAAAAATAAATATGGTATTGCAGGAAAGTACAGCTCATTTGTGCTTCTTATGTGCACTTTCTTCAGAAAAGAATGGCCTAAGAATTATGTTCAATCCCAAAGTGAAAGCTACTGTATTTTATAGCCCTTTCAGTGATAAGAACATCAGTCTCTGAGCAGATGCCCATCATGCTCTGCCTTTTGCTATAAATATTTATCACTTAAATGTTGTCTGTATAATTTAAAAGGCCAGTATAAAAGGCAGCAAACGAATGTGCACAGCTTCAGCAAGAAGGTTACTAAATAATATCCTTCTGAACTTACAGATGTGAAAACTGAGGTGTTACAACCTTTCTCAGGTCACAGTCAGATTCAAGACACCTGGGCTAAAGCTGTTCATTTATATTAACAACAGACTTAACACACACATAATGATTTTATGAAGTAGAGATTTAACCTCTCTCTTGTTTCAACTGTTAGGCTGCACTGCAGTCAGGGATGCATTTTATGCATGGTGTGAAGAAGCTGCATATGTCACAAAGTGAGTTGGGTGATGCATATGTAAAAACACATTTATTCTGGAACTGCTCACCACATGACAGGGCCTTTTCTGAAATTTAACATCTAGGAGGAGAACTGCTTCCCAACAGCTATAAGGGTCCAAAGACTGGGGAGGTTGTTTGCTTTTTGGGGCTTTATCTTTATTTGGGTTTTGTTTGTTGGGTTTCTATTTGTTTGTTGTGAGATAGTTCACTAGAATACTCAGCTTCTTGGAGAATGTTATTCTGATATTTAAAATTAGTTTAAAAAATGGCTTCTTATTTAATTTATTTATCATGAAGAAACAATGAAAAACAGCAGTCACCCTTCTTTCTTTCATCTTTTTATTTTGCCTTACTACTTTAAGTATCATTTCAGAATTATATATAATAAAAAGGCTGTTATGGTTGATGTATGTATTTTTCAACCAGTGAAAAATAATGAAATGCCTATTTACATTAAAACTTTCTGGGAAATGTATAAATAATTAAATTTATTTAATTGAGAGGTAAATAATTTATATGTTCTTGTTGTTCACCTTTACATGCATTTATATTACTGCAGCAATTTATAGTATGGAAATTCTACTCTTATCTTTTAACCTTTTTCCTTTCCCCTTGTTTGATTGTATTCTTTTAATAAAGAGGAAAGGTAGTTAGATATTTAAATTTATAAATCTCATTCATTTGACATCCATTGTGTCATTTTGTTTGTGACATCAGGTTTGCCTGTTTGGAATTTCATATTTCCAAACAGATGAGAATGTAAGAGTTCTAATTCAAAGCATCAATCACAGAAAATGAACATAACCTAATGTCACTGCTGAATCAGGCCATCAATTTATTGCTTTGTAAAAGCAATCAGCAAGCTATCAAGCAATAAAGTATATGGGAAAAGTGCTTCTTTTGAGACAGAACAGCCATTGACAATGATATACTGATGGAGAATAGCAACTATTTTATAGCATTGTGTGTATATTACTTGTTAAAAGCTCTGAACTGTTCAACAGATGTGAAATATGTTTCTTCTTACTATGGATCAATCTAGCTTGTTTAATAGTCTTGTATGCCACTTAGATTCACTGTCTTATCACTGTCTTATTTAATGAGGTTATATTTGCACTCTCTGGCTCTTTTCTCTCTCTTTTTCATTCAGTTTTCCAAGGTATAACAAATACTTGGACAATGTTTCTTTTTTCACTTGCTTATTCTGGCAAGTGCAACAGAACAAATTGCAGACCCCTGTTACTGTACCCAAAGAATTTTATACTGTGCTAAAAAGATGCAATGGAGTTTTTCATAAACATCTAAAATGTCTGCTTATAAGTAGTGGTTTGTTGTTTCTGTAGTTAGGTTTTTCCCCTCTTTACTCCCATCTCCTGTTTGTGATAAAAGAGGGACCTAGAAAGAGAGTAGGATATCATACAGTCAACTGATCCAATCTGTGCTGATGAGGTGCATATGTTATATTTGTATAGTGAACCCTGCAACTGTTATCTGCTCCAGGCAGGAGGTCTAAAACTAACAATCTCATCTGTGCCATTGATGCTGGGAAAAGCTGATGTGGCCTCAGGGACAATGAAATGTTAGAAATAAAGTATTAAAAAAGTCTTTGCTACTCTTGATAGGTCCTAAAGGATTGCTGTGGTAGTTGGTACCACACAGTTAAATTTACTAGCCTGCTACCAGAAGTTTTGATGAGATTTCCAGCAGAATTTTTAATCACTTAACCTTTCCATTGCATTAAGATAATCTATCAGGAGCCTCTTTTCTTAATTATTAATAAAAACCTCCTCTGACTTCACATTTTCTTACCTTTTAAACACCAATATATTCCTAGAACTCTTTTGTTGCCCAGGGAATTTGTAGCCCTGTGTTCAGATCATACCATTTTGTGCCATCTTTGGTAGGATTTAATTTTGGGGGTTCTAGATAAAGAAAGTCTAGCTTTCACAATTACAAATAAATTAAGGGGTTTCCTGTATAGTCATTCAATATATGAATTTATTGTTGTTTTGTTTTTTTTTTTTTTTACCCAATTCTGTTCTAAAAAGTATATATTCAACTTCCATTTACAAAATATGAATTAAATAAACATTACAAAGTTCCTTTGAGGACAAAAACTATGGTTAATAAATTAATAAAAGAATGCAAGCTGGAGAATTGATGTGGCAACATTCTCTTATGGTAACAAAATAGAAGCGTGGTAGTCTAAGAATAGGAATCACCTATCTCCATGCTAAATTGTGCTGATTTAAAGGTAAACTGTCAGGAGAAATGAACCCAACTCAAGAGAGATTACACTTCAGAGTTACAATTTACTCAAAAATTTGCAATAAATGCAATGATACAGAGGAAAAAAAAAAAAAAAAAAAAAGTTTTAACCAACAAAAACCAGATTTATAACCCAGCACTTTGGGGCACAAACAGAAAGGTGTTTGTTAGCCCCTGTGCTGAGTGCAACATGGCCCCCTGAGTGCAAAGTAAAAGGAAAAGAGAAACCTGTTGGTGAGAATGATGGTCGCAGTCTTGTTGACAGTGGCAGTCACAGTCCTGTTGAGGTTTTGATCCTTCTCTGGATCCCACAAGTGGTACCAGAAGTCCCAAAACTCAAAGATTATATATGCTCAGGTTCAGGTGGGAATGCCCATATATGCTCAGGTTCAGGTGGGAATGCCCAGTACCTCCATCCAGGGTGGATACTTTCACAATGCATGATTTAACTCTGTGAGTCATGGGCTGTTTTTTTTTTTCAAATCTTTGATGGTCTAGGCCATTGCAACTGCCTATTGTGCCCCTCCCTAATGATCCATTAGCAGACAAGACCCCTCAGGCTGGGTAAGGAGGTGCTGATGCCTTCTCAGAGGGGACTTATCACAGCTGAGTCACTGGTGTGAAGACTGAAACATTCTCATGCCTAACAGAGTTCTTTAACATCCAGTTTGTAGCCTGAGGGGTCAGGTGTGCCCTGAGCAGCTGCTGCAAATGATCCATTATTAGCAGTTGGTAAGAAATGACACAGAGGGTGTAGAATACACTCTCACAGTGAAACTGGTCCTGGCCACTGTAACTAGGACAAAAGTTTTCCTCTGTTGCAAAGAGTTTTTAAATATAGTCTTTATGTATCATTTGAGCTCTATTCTGTGGTAGATAAGTCGATACAGCCAACAGCTTTATCATACTGTTCTGTTTCTCTCAGGAAGTTCCTGAAATTTTGCATTGAAATGTGTTGTGTCCATACTTTATTTAAAGAAATGTGCATAATACTATATATCTACTCTAGGAAAAGTACAGTCAAATATACACATTTCAATATTGCCTCTGTAAATGATGGTTGGCTCTGATTTCCATGCAATGTCACACAGTTTTTTGGCCATCTTTCAAAGAAAGTTTATATCTTGTACAAATGACTTCTTTTGTGATTATTGTTCACTTCTCTTATCCCTCAGTGTTGAATCTCCTATTTTGATTTTTTTTACCAACCTGTAAAGAAATTGCTAATGAACACAGGAGCAGAAAACACTTCTCTTGTTAAATTCTGGACATGAAAGTTCCATAAATAAAGGTAATTAAAATTAAATTTCATACTTCCTGTTTTCAACTTCTATTATATATGTGCAATTAAATAGCATTGCACTACTAGCATATCTGCTTTATAAAA
Organism: Anabacerthia variegaticeps; assembly: GCA_035583185.1. Classification (NCBI taxonomy): domain Eukaryota; kingdom Metazoa; phylum Chordata; class Aves; order Passeriformes; family Furnariidae; genus Anabacerthia; species Anabacerthia variegaticeps. The sequence goes on from JAWWEW010000078.1 coordinate 93,283,733, forward strand.
TGCTGATCAAAAGACTGAAAAAAATAGAAAGGCTAACACTAGCAATTTTAAAAGCCAGTACCTCTTTCTCCAACCCTTGAGTTCTCTGTAATTGCCTCTCTTTAGAAAGAACTTGCTCCCTCTTAACAAAATGACCCATTTCTTAGGTGACTATGAACTGACAAATACAAATTTTAGAAACACACTTCCCATTGTACAGGACCCTTGTTTTTACAGTACCTCCAGTTTATATTTCAATTTCTAATTGTTAGATAGGTAACAAAATTAGGTAAATGACAGGTAGCTAGCTAAGATAAGCTTAAAAAAGCTTTAAATACACAAGACACTTTGTGGTCCTGAACAGCTCAGTCTGACTTTGACAACTCAGGCATTTTTGAAGTTATTGCTCCATTCACTCATGACTTTCTGGAGATAAATGGTTTTATTAAGAAGTATGCTGGCTGAAGCAAGTACATTAAATACTGTGGCTTGATGTCAGTAAACCTCCTGCAATGAAGGGGAAGTTATTCAGAAAAGTCTTTAATAAATATGTTTCATGATGTTCTTCCTAAACCTCTCAACACAAATATGAGATATGATTATGTGACCCTAATAGACTTTGCATTCCATTAAATTTTAATTCATTTGTTAAAAAAAAAAAAAAATATACTTTTAATTAGCCTCTATGGGATATCAATAGTTTTATTCCTCTGATGTTTAACTGCAACATTTATGTTTCTGCTTGATGGCACAGGTCAGCTACATTCACACTGAACATCTTTTTAGCTTGTTATGTGTTCAGAAATCTTACTAAAAACTCAAGTATGCTCTCAATATAGACTTTGAAACTTCAGTAATGAACACGTTTCACAAAACAGGACTAAGAAACAGACTTTGGAGAAAGAAAGGAGGAAATATATTGTTTAACTCCAGCATTATCTTTTCAAAATACTAATTTTTCAGTTTTATCTGGAAAAGAGGTTTAAATCACATACAAAAGCAATTCTCTTTCAAGAATAACACAGCCCACAGAAAGCTATTACATATTGCTTTAGCATCATTGATAATTTAGTACTTGTAAACATTTATGATATGTCCTGACATTACTTGCCTCTCCATCTTTACATTAAACACTAAAATCTAACAGGATCTAGATCGTTTTACTGTGAGACAAGGGGAATTTTTGCCTTTTTCATGTTTTCTTCACAATAAGGTGCACTGTGAGAGACCAGATTCATATCTCACTAGATTGCTTGCTTAATGTGTCAGATCAGCTATTTTGTGTGCGTGTGGGGGGGGAAGGGGACAGACTTCCAACATGAGTGTCCACAGGGTAAGGCCTGTAGCCAACAGGGCCTCCAGGATTGGAAGGCACGTGGCATGGGAGCCACATGGGGCACCTCTCAATTAATAAGGCCCCCCTGGTAGCCTGACAACCCCACGCCCCCTGGAGCCTCTGGCTATGGCACCGCTCACCTTGGCAAAGGGGACAAAGAGTGGTCAGTGAACCAAATGTCCCGCCTGGGGGGAGTGGTCGTGGTGGCCAAACCCAAAAAGCAGGGACACAGAGGCCCTCCATTTTGTTCAGTCTTCTGTCTGTGGACCTGCCACCATGTGACCACTTGGTAATAACGATTTCTCTCTTCTATCTCTCTCTTTCTTTACTTCTTTCTTTTTCTTTCTCTCTTTTCCTTTCTTTACTCTTTTATTCATCTTGTAGGTAACTTAAAACTGATTGAGTTGGTGTTTGCTGGGTGTGGAGTAGCCTGTTATTTAGTGTCATTGTTTTGTGGAATCCTCTCCTTGGCTGTACATTACTCCAGTATCCCTTTTGCTAAAATACCTATTTTCTCACTGAATTAAAAGAAGTTCTCATGGGAAGCACTTGTAGTGTATTCTCTGTATGTGATTCAAGGTATGAAAGAACCAACGACTTTGCAAGATTTTGTGTGGGCGAAATCTCTTGGCATCTTAAAAGTCAAACTCCTGGAAAGCTTGAGGTTTGGGGGCTGGAACTTTACACCCTCTGAAAGCAAAGGAGTGAGCATAGAAGTGGTTGTTCTCCATTCTGATGAAGCCATCACAATTTTAACTCCTGGATTTGTTTAGAAAGCACTTTTACTCACCTACACACTCTCACAAGGAGAAGCCAGGCAAGTTTGAGCATTTGTCCAAATATTTGTCTGCATGTTACACTTTTGTCATGACTCAGGATTGTGGTTTCTTATCTTGTGTGCTCGATTTATAGTTGTTGCTTTACTGACATTATATAAACAAATTTGTAAGTTGGAATATTCATATAATTTGGAAATCCTTTTTTAAACAGCGATTAGCTTCCTGTAGTCATGGATACTTCTCAGCAAGTGCTCTGTACTCTATTTACTTACTATCTTTTTGAATGAAAGTCCTCTGTGAAACAAAACAAAGTAGTCTTGTTTGCTCCAAAATTTACTACAATTATGCCTGATGCCCCAGTAACTGCTACAAGAAAAAAAAAAGAAACTTTAAGTAGCCATTTTCTGCTCTGAAGAAAACTATTATTCTATGAAGAAACCTGAAACAAACAAACAAAAAACATGAGTCATGTTCTATGTTCTTTAACACAACCAGAGGGAGACTGTGTGTAACATTTAAGTTGTTGAAGAATTACTTGCTGATCCAGATCAGCAGAGTAAAATTTCTACAGTATTTATGCTTTTTTTCCTCAGCCTGTAACAGAGATTCACAGGGTTTATTTCACAACACTAAAGCATGCTAAACATTGTACTTATCAACTATATGAGCAGGGGATTTTTGCAATATTTTATAGAACTTGGGGTTGGACCAAAGTAAAACAACCCTTATGGCTCTCTTTGTGTTTTGTTTTCGTTTTTTTCATGACTGAAACTTCTGAGATGTGTTAGTGTCCATTAGAGTGTTACACACTGTACTTTCATGCAGAATTTTTCAGATTTAGAGGCAGATACCCCATTTTAAGATAATTTATATCTAAAGTACACTGTTGTATAACAGCAGACTTAAGTGATTTAGAAAAATGTAATATGATGCCACATCTGTCACAGCTCTAAACAACTTCTATGCCTCATAATAAATGACTACTATATTTAAAGTCAAAATAATTATACGCCTGAGAAAATGGCCTGTGGTAAACAAACTTCTATGGCATAAGGAGAAACGCAGATGTCTAGTTAGAAAATTAAAATTTCATGCTATCTGGTATGCTAGATAGTCAAAAGTATGTCTTCACCACTTCACCAGAAAATTATAATGTACTTATCTTAAGATCTTTCTTCATAGATTTAGGAGTCAATGCACTTTTCCTAGGAAGGTTCATATAAGGGGAAAATGATTTTCAACTTTTCCTTAATCATTTGTGCTTACAATTCACTTGTGATCAAAATTTCTATATCTCCTCTTTGATATCTATCTACATTTTACTGAATTGTGGGTAGAGCCTAAACAGCAAGACTTTAAAAGATATGATGGTGGTTGCTTCTAGATTAATGTGTAAGGTTCATCTTTCTTGAGAGTACCTCTGTAATAAAGCATTAGAAGTGATATTTCTGGGTTTTTCCCCTTCCCTCCCCCTATTCCTTTCCTGAGTAAGACACCTTGCTCAGAATAACGGCTTTTTAATAGCTAACAACTAAGTAACCAATTACCACAGATTGGAACTGACACAGACAGGTAAACCAAGACTAGATCTATTTGTGAGTTTGCTTTATTTGCTAAAGGTCTAATTATAATTGAAGATAGACACAGCTTTAGGAGTTACAGGGGTTTTGTAACATCCAAGGTAATTACTTGTTTGAAAAAAATGTGCACAAGTGAAATTTGTGCTACTTCAGGGTCTCTCTTCATTAATATATCTATTTTATTCTACAAGGATTTCTTCTCTGCTTGCAAGATTGAAGACCAACATCTGCTTAAACAATTTGCTCAATAGAGAAGACAAGCATTCACTTAAAGCTATTCCAAGAACTAGTTGAAATTTAGCAAATGGAATATACAGCAGTAGCTAGAAGCAAAGATTTTTGGAGGTTTTTTTTTTGGTTTTTGATGACTTTCTATAAGAAAGACATGTTGGAGATAGATTTTGGTGTTTACAGCAGGAATATTATCTCCTTGATAGGTGACCTATATTGGGTCAGGTGACCTCACCTTTTAGAACTATGAGATGCAGATTTTATTATTTTTAAAAGACAGATTCCTTTTCTAGATGATTTTTACTTTCTCTTAGATCTGTTGTGTAGAGCATTTCTCATTCTCACAGGACCCTACAGAGTTGTGGAGCTGCACTTGCTCTTCTACCGAGGTCTCATGAGTTGAGGGTGTAGGAACCAACAACTCTTTATTAAGTACATGTGCATTAGCCTATACTGAAAGACTTGAAGAGATTTCTTAGAGCTTATTATAAGAGATACACATAATGGTACCTTTTTCCCTTGCCCAAAATGCCAAAACTATCACAAAGCAGAACTTGATATGTAGTAAAAATTTTCTTAATGCAAACATTTAATACATATTTATAAACATTAATAGTGTCTGAATAACATCAATTCTTGCATTCTTTCATTCTTTTAAAATATGTTTGTAGTGAGTATTTCCTTATTTTTTTTCCCATATACTCCCTCATCACATGCAAAATCTCTCAATCTTTCTTTTTGTCATATTTCTCTCCATCATAGACAAATACAGGCTTTGTTAGATATGCCAGGAAATGAAAGTGGTTGTATTTGCTGAAGTAGAGTTTAGCCAGTGATATTTATCCTACATTGCTGAAACCCATTCAAAACTTCCTATACCAATAGTTCTGCAGCTTTGTGTATGGATAGAGAGATTCTTATACATAATAGAAGAACTATAATTTGGAGCCTTTCAACAGTACACATTAGAAGTAGACAATATTCATATTTTTAGTCTCTACCCTGCAAAGAATGGCTAAGAGTACTCTTAAATTATGATCATGCCTTAAGCATTTTAAATAAATAAATAACCCACAGGAAAAAAAAAGAAAAAGAAAAAGGATCAAGAAAGTGTTTGAACCTTACTTTTCACCTAATGTCTTTGGATGAAGGAAGATAGGGACTTTTTTTTCAGACTGTAGTTGAAAAGATCCACCATGATCCTGCAGAAACAACAGAAATGCTGAAAATTATGGGCTAACAGTCTTCTCCTTACAGGCCTTTGTCTACCTTGCAACTTTCTGTGGTAGCACAGATAAGATGTGTTGTAACATTGTGAAACACATAATTGAGATATAAGATCATTAAAAGATGATCATTAAAGTCTTTACAGAATTGTTGCTATTGCTTTTGTCTGTATCTTCATGATTGTTTTGTTTATTAAATGCTATATCTTTATAGTATTAAAAAATTTCATTGCACAGTTGTAAGATAAATATCAATCAAACAGACGTTATGAAACATGTCATTATGTTCTGAGTTACATAATGGCAAACTAAATCTGACTAATTAAAAGTCTTGTTCTATTACTAGTTGGTACTGGGAAAAAGCATATTACAATTTCATCAACATCTGAAGTTTTTAGGAAGTCAAATTCATATTTTTTTTTTTGTTTATCAAACCCTTGAGACTTTCATCCTAACTTCAATCTGCCGTTAGGCATTGCACAAGTTCTACTAGAAAGGCTGCTCTTAAGCTACATTCTGCTCTCCTTTCTATACTATAAGACCATATGTTTACTATCATGAACTTATTGTATGTTCCTGTACCATGAGTGTTCTATGAGTGGACATTTTTTACCAGTAGTTCGTGTAGGATCTAAGAAATGGGTCACTGAACTTTTGGTCTCTATTAAACTATCAATGACCAAACAGTTTAAAGCAATCTGTAATGCAACTCTGTAAAATGAACGAAAGACAAGAGCATAGACCATAGACTTCTTCATGCATTGCCTTTTCATCAATCATCTCCCATTCAGGGGAATCAGTGCTGTTAGGTACTGCTCAGGTACTTTGACATTCCAACATTCCAGTCTAAAATTATGCCTTTTTTTTTTTTTTTTTTTTGAGGAGTGGGGTGGAAGTGGATGTTTAACTCCCACTGATTTTGTAGTTCTTGACCTGACTGTAGACTGCACTTTGAAAGAAGCTGTTAAAAATGATTAAGGTGTATTAGACATGGTAGGAAAAGTAGTGCTCATTAGATGAATCCTGATGGAGGTAAACCTGATTCTGTTGAGTATGATTTAACACAAAGTATGAACATAACAGTAAATACATTCAAGAGATTATATTCCTTCCTTTCTTATGTTGAGGTAATCTGACATCTGTGACTGCCTTACTGCAGGGACCTATTATAATTTAAATTTCAGTGGTGCACACTCTGGGATGCAGAAAAACCAGTAAGTATGTTTGCTTTGTAACAACATTGGATATAAAAGAACTCATTTCTCCTACTTGGTCTCTCTCTTTGAGCATATTATAATATACTCCAGGGGAAGTGTTTCTAAAATTTGCTGACTGCAGTGCAATATTCTCAAAACTATAGAAGTAAAAGACACTGACTGGAATTTCTAGTGAGCCATTAACTTCTCTTGCCCACCTCTGCCTAAAACTGTAAGAGGTCTTGAGGACTAGAAGTTCTCCTGCTAATGTAAGATTCCACGTCATATAATAAGAGAACTATCCTGTGCATTAGGGAAAGATGATCCCTTAAGATCAATTTCCCTGTTTTTGTGGCTTCTAAAAACCCACTGAAAATGTTTTTTTTGGTTGGGATTTTTTTGTTGTTTTGTTTTGTTTTTTAGCTACTTCATCATGTTTTCAAAACTTGGGGAGCAGAAATGTTTTTCTAGCCACTCGTAGATTCAGAGTAATTCAGTGGTTTTACTCTCATTTCTCCATTATATTTCATTCCTTATTTTTCTTTTATTACTCTCTTTTCTGTGTTACGTGCCCATTCATGTTTTTCTTCTTTTACAGTTACCATGCCTCTATGTCACTCCTCTCTTTGTCCAGACTAAGTCATATCTGGTCTGGAAATGCTTACGCTTAGCACCTCACAGTGTGGGTTTTCCCTCCTTTTTTTTGTGCGGGGAGGAGTTTTGAGTTTTTACTTTCTTTTTTATCTCTCATTAATAACAGTACTCACATCCTGCATTCTGCTTAAACACGCAGCCCTGAACTTTATATCCCTGCTGTTCAGACTATGATAGATTTGAGAACTTTAACATGAATATTAACCTGAATACTTTAGACTGAAGCAGGGACAGCTATTCTGTTTACTGTTATTTCTATTGCACTAAGTATCTGCTCTGATACGTTTACAGATGATGGTGCTTTTGGAAGCTGTTAGTGCTAGAAAAAGCTGTCATGTTTGTGGTACTGCATCTTTTTCAAAGAGTATCTCAGTGCAGTTAAGACAAAATCAGTACTAGTGGAATAAAAGTTTGTGGTGTAATGTAAAATAGTTGTGTTAGTCATCTGAGTAATGATTGGATGTTTGTGTTTTGTATCTGACACCTCCACATCTTTCTTCAAGACAGAGGGAAAATGTATCAAAATTTCATCTATGCCTAAACAAACTAGGGACTTCCCCATACATTTGAGAAATTAAGAACTCATCAGTCAGAAAATGGCTTAAATCCCAAAAAGATCAATATTATATTTTCACACTTTGTGAATACTTTTAATAAGATGAAAATAATCATAACTGTGTTTCAGTTCAAGATATTTTCTATTGCTTTGTTGGGACTGCCTGAAGGACAGAAAATTTGCAAGCACTATTTCCTGAACAAACTTCAAATGAGTTATCAGAAAGTGTAAACAACTGTAAAACCAAACAGTTTATACTACTCTTAATTTCACTCAATTTGCTTATTATAAGTTTAATCACATAATGCTTTTTATTCCTAGTACTTATTCAACCTTATAGTTGGAAGAATTTCCTCTTCCCTAATAAATTAAATGAAGAATAAAACCAGAAATGCTCATCTAAAGTGATGTGATCAAGTTGTCTGAGTATCAAAAAGGAGACATTTTATGGAGTTTTCTCCCTATGCCAAGTAGATCTTCTTAATTAAATTGGAAGATTTCTGTAATAATAAAAAGATGACTGTTTACCATCTTGACGTTGTATCATCAGTACTGTCAAGAAAATAAATTCTAGATGAGTATTGAAATATTTCAGACAAAGTAGATTGGTTTGTGAATTAAACTGTGTGGAACATGCCCTGTTGCTGAGGTATCTGTGACACTGCTGTTAGGTGATCTTCTTCCTCATAGAAAATATGAGTAATTTATAAATAATCATTAAAATAATCACATTTTAATAGTCTGTGGTATGGCCTATGTTTCAGGATATTTTTTAAATACAAATTACAATTCTTCTGGTGCTGTGATAGTGTGAGAAAAAGGGTACGGTCAAACAGGTTTTCTGAAACCATTTGGATTAGGTCCAATCCTGTAGAGTTAAAACCTGGAAAACTGGATGTTTGATCTTACTGATCTCACTGATAATGTTTACATATATATATTTGTTGCTGTTTTAATGAAAATATTTATATTATGAATGCCTCTATTTCTAGTTTTCAAAAGAATTTTCTTTGGCTTGCTCTTTCCCCATACTATGTATTGCTCATCAAAATATGGTCTGTATTCTGAAAAAAAACAAACAAACATGCACAGTTGGAGTTCAGTAGTCCTGCTATGCTGTTGGTTGTTTCAATGAAAGTAAAAAATGCCAGTGTAAGGCAAAATACTGCCTTACACATACAACTTAGTATGTCATATGACTCAACTCTTCTCATCCTTGCTTTCTACAAGCCAGAGCATCAATAATGTATTTTTTTCAGGCTGACAGCACTAAGGAATATGGTACCTGATTGATTACGGGACAAAAAACCCTTGCTGCAAATAAGGGTCAAGTTTTTGTGTCAACTTCTTAAACTGATGTTGGGCAGCTTCTCTGATAAGCTGTGTGCTGCTTACTCTATGAATGGAATAGGATCTGTAGTTTTGCTACCATTTCACATTTATCTAAGCAAGATGTAGCTTTTCACAGAAAAATTAATTGGGACTAAATAAACATCTTTGGAAGAGACAGCGCTGAAATTAAGAAGTCCAGATTTTCTCCCTGCAATTCCCTGTCTGTTTCAAGTGAATATTCCTTTTAACATTGCTATTTGCCTTCTTCGAGAAGTCAATTAGTTTTAAAATTGTAAGCCTTTTAGTTGTCTCATCAAGCCCCATGACACTGAAGAAGAGTATTTCAGTACGAGTTATAACATTAAGCTGCTAAAGCAATGTGTGGTCCTTTAGGAAGGCCTTAGAGGATGTTTGATTCAGATTAAGGGAAAAGGACAGTAGCTGAATGGCAATGCCCCCAAAGCAAATACTTTAACAGGAATAGCAACATAAAAGATCTCCTGTCTAAAGTGCCATATAAAGCACATGCACTGTCCAGACACTATTCAGCCTACCTAAAGTGATAAAATGCCATATTTTTAAAAGTATTTTTGCTGTTATGGTTTGCATACCAACATAAAATGGCATCAATAATAACTTAAACATTTTATATCATTTATATCCTAAGAATCAATTTATGAGTTTTAATGGGTAGTATTCGTTTATTTACTGATTACTCAGGAATATTTTCCTAATTGTGCACACAGAACTGCACAGGCCTTACAACTTTATACTATCATCTAATTACTATATTCAGATTCTGATTACAATATTTGGACATTATTGTTACACCCACTTCCAAAACTCTCCCTCCCACAGTACCGCTCTCACCACGTCCCTGCTACATCTCCCAAATTTGAGTCGAAGGTTTCAGAAGTCCCGTGTTTTCATCTTCTCTTCCTCATCTTCTTTGACGCAGTATCACCAGTATTACACCTTCTGGAACAGTTTCAAGGCTCCTGAGTAGATTTGATTGGCTTTGCAGTTATGTCTCTTTCTCAGCATATTCCATAGATAGAGAAACCCTTTGTCTTGTTATAACTGCTGTCTGTTGAAGCTCTTAACAAAGAATGATAAACTACATTTTAGAAATCATGTACAAAAGTAGTAGTAAACTATACTAGAAACTTATATAGGTTTTATGGCTGCATGTGAAAACACAAGTCTATGACTTCAGTATGGGTAATGGCTATTTTGCTACACGCTGCTCTCTTCAGGCCCATCTGTTCTTTAGTACTTGTAGGCCACTATGAGGAGAGCATTTATTTTTTTTAACAACTGTTGTTTATTCTGTCAGCATCTTTCACGGTATCTCTAAAGTCAGAGACATGTATTTCTCGCTATACAAACAGTTTCGCAGAGTAATTAGTGGAGAACCTATTGTCAACAGTTATGAATAGTGGAGTTTTCTTTACCTTCGGAAATATGCATATTATTGCTAAAATTAATACTATAATCCTTTATAATAATATAATATAATCACTTTTGGCTGTAAAATTAAAGAAGATTTTTGGAGTGAGGAAAGATGTGCAAGATGTGTGTGAGGAAGGATTAAAGAACTAACACTTCAGTTTTATTTGCATGAAAAATATTGAAGTACTAGAAGCTCTGTTCTGTCTTGATATCATGTATTAACTTGTATTAATGTGATTTCATATGACATTGCACAATATAATTAATCATGACGTTAGTAAGCCAAGCAGTTGGCAAAGGAGACAATATCCCTTTAAAGATGTATAAATGCAAAAGGATGGCTGATGCCTATAACAAACACATTTGAATATCTTGTTTTTCTTCCTTTCTCTGACTAATGATGAGCATTCGTTGCTCACAAATTAGCAATTTTTCCTGCTACTTTCAAAAAGAAGCAGATAGAGAATAATTGGTCTTTGGGCCACTATACATCTCTAGAGCCAGCAAAGTTTCAAAGGAATTCATACACAGCTATTATTAAGGAGAATAAAAGAAAAATGAAAGTCTTTTGCATGATCACTCTGTTTATGTGCTATAGGAATAGAACATAGATTCAATGTTGATAAACTCCACCATGAATGGCAGAAAGACCAGACAATCTTGGTAAAATGAAAGGAATTACAGGAGCCCAGTGTGTCTCAGTGTATTTTGTATATGTGAAAATTAATGAACCATTAGCCATCAAAAAATTGTTAGTTTCAGTGGTAGAAAAAGGATCTATTTGGTTCTATTTATGTCATTTAGTGATACCTAGGAAAGGGATGGGATACATCCGTCAGTCTCAGACTATACATGACAATGTAGTGCGAGAGTTATCTTTATCACATATTTAGTTCAACCCGTAGACAGTGTTATCCAACTGAAGTGTGCTTCACACAAGCAGTACATCTGCCTTCACTTGGAAGCACGTTTTTTTTTCAAGGAGTAAGGAAAGATATAAAAATTCTCTGTTTTCAGATTAGAGCATCTTCATGTGTTTGCTGTTGTATAAGAGCAATTAAAGCCTGGCACAGCTGCTTTTTTTCTCAGATGTTCATGCATTTGCGTTATTCTTGGTATTTAACATAATACTTAACTTTGTAGTTTCATAGTTCCTGTTTTGCTTGTTGTGAATCCTCTTCAAGTTAGGTCATATAATTAATTGGGAGGACTGAGTCTAACGAGTTAGGTAATTGATTTTACAGGCCTTTAAATTATCAAAATATGGTTTGCACACAACCACAGTTCTATCTATTATTTAAAATTATCTATTTCAAGTTGCCTTGTCAGCTCTTTATTCCTAATCCTGTTCTTTAACTCACCTTGCCTGTGATATCAGATATTTTAACAGAAATGCAAGGTGTAGTAAGGACAGTAAATAACATTCAGCTAAGAGGGGAGAGGAATTCCATGAGTAACCTTGCTGTTGTTTTTTGTTTGGTTGGTTGGTTGGTTTGTTTGTTTGGGGTGTGTGTGTGGGTGTGTGGGTGGGTGTGTGTGGTGGTGTTGTAACCTCTTTTGCTAAATGAGCAAAATGGGCATTTCATGACATGCTGCTGAAGAGTGGTATATTTAGCCCATTATAGATGTACCGTCATTACTACAAGCTCAATGGACCCGACTTTGTCAACCAAACTGCATAAGGTACAATGCAAATGTCTTACTGAAGCAGGCTGGTTACACTGACTTCAGTCAAGTTATTCTGGACTTCTGATGATGTTGGTGATTTCTGAGCAGCAAAGAAATCTCAAACAGCGGGCACATAGCGTATGTTGTGTATTATCCCCTGTTGGCAACTAAGAGCCACACGGTTGGTCATTCACTCCACCCACTGGTGGGATGGGGAAGAGAATGCAACATGCAAATTTGTGAGTTAAAGATAGTTCAATAAGCAAAAAAAGATCAAAAAGAAAGAAAACAAAACAGAAAGAGTGATGCAGAGGCAATACCTCACTACCTCCCACTAGTCGATCGTTACCCAGCCAGACTCCAAGCAGTGGCTACCTACCCAAACTCATATCCCTCAGGTTTATTGTTGACCATTATGTTATATGATATGGAATATCCCTTTGGTCACGTTGGTTCAGTTGTCCTGGTTGCATATCCTCTCAGCTTACACATCCTCAATGTACTCACTTCCTGGACAGAGTGGGGGAAAAGAGAAAACCTTAATGCTGTATAAGCACTGCTCAACAATAGTCAAAGCACTCATGTTATCAACACAGTTTCAGTCACAAATCCAAAACACAGCACCATATGGGATGCTATGAAGGTAACTCCATCCCAGCTGAAGAGCAGACCAAATTTTATTTGCAATTGCAATGCTTATAATAATGTATTTCTCCATGCTAATTAAGTTGGTAGATCTGCAGAGAAATTGAAAAAGAAAACTCAGCCTTTATGCAGCAATTAAATATAGAAATGATTATTTTTGTTTTTCACTCTTGCTCATTTTAAATATAGAGGTTTTTTGTGAGCCTACTTTTTCTTTTCCCCCATTCCTTTTCCTTGTTTTTCTTGCTAGTCTTTGCACAATTGTCCTTCATTTTTTAATCTGAGCCAAACCTTATAACTTATTCTTAACCTCTCCAATGAACCTCAGATGTTGAAATGACCTTAATGAGCTGCTTTTTTCTATTACTGGTCTTCTAAGGTCCAATTACCTTGTTTGTGCCTCTGTGCATGTATTTCTTGCAGTTAGCATTTCAGGCTACCTACTTCAGCAACTACATGAAAAATTCTTTTAGACTTTTGTAGAAACTATGAGAAAAGAGCTTTACCTTTTAACATACTGCATATATTTTAATGTTATTATTAATAAATACTTCCTGGTTCTGATATCTCATTATAAGTGCATCGTATAGCTTAGTCTATAAATGCTAATTATGCGGGGGTTTTTTCCTGCTCCAGAGTTTTTATCAAAACATTTTTTGTTTTCATTTTTTAAACATTATTAAATTACCTATAAATATTTTACAAACACTATTTTTTATGAATTTGTGAAATAAATTGATTTGTACCCATTTAGGTGTGTATAGGATTTGTAAATCCTTTCATATTGAGTTAAAATTACTTCTGGATGAATTTGTATTTTGTGATTTTAAGATTTAAGGCTTTATGAGCTATTACAGATAGAAATTAAAGTTAGTTTTTATTAGAAAGCTAGAATGGCAGCTGATCAAAGGACATTGTTTATTCTGATACATATATTGGACCTTCGATGAGAAGCTGTTCAACGACAAACTATAACCAGGTTTGGAATCTGAGTTCCTTTAAATCCATGTTTAGGGGGAAAAGTTTCCAAATATGGTAATTCCTCAATGTGAGCAAATTTTAACCTCTAGATAATAGACTGCAGTGTAAGGAATTCAGATTTCAAACAGATTAAGCTGTTCTCTTCACCATGTATACACTTAAAAAAAGCATTGTACAGGCTGCTGGTATTCTCATGTTGTCCTGAGCACCCATAGGCAAAAGCAATGACTTTCAGAGCTAATGGGGTTATGTTCTGTGCTAAAAGATTTCATGGTGTCTACAAAGCTCAAACTCTTTTCCTCTTAACTCTCTTTAATTGGACAGTGATAATTTTGAATCCGATTGGCCTTGGATGAGTGACTTACACAGTCCATTGTGTCAGAATGGGTATTTTTGCTCCTGTGAAGCAGCCTGTATTTTTTTTTAGATGAGCATTACTGAGGACTAAGCAAGAATAGATTCAGATTACAGTTGTGATGAATTATTGAGTTCTGCTTCTGCACTCTTTCAGCCCAGAGTAGGATTGAGATTTTGGTTTGGATGTGCTTGACTAGAGAAGCTGTGATAAGGGAACTGAGGAAACATTGGGTTAGGCTCTGATGTTTTCCTCTGTTTTCAAGAGTAAAGGCTGCATTCTTTTGAAAGGTGTCAGAAAAAAAAAAAAAAGGAGAGAAGTACTTTGTTTCTGTCAGTGACATGAGTTTGTTTCAATTCTAGTCTTTATGTGTAAAGTGCTATAGACAATACAGTATATGTAACTAATTCAGAAAAGAAATATGGAAATCAAGATTTTCAATTAAAATTGTTTGATCCCTTTTGGATGTTGAGAATAGTCATTTGAGGGTCATAGGCACAACCTGTTATTTCTTATGGGAAAGTTCCTTCTCATTAAACAGTGACAAAGTAAAACTACTATGCAAATAATATTTTAATCAGGAACCAGAATCCAGAAATTTTCATCCTTAATGAGGTTCTTCTGATGATTTCTCTCCAGTCCAACAAACATGTAATTTGCTTTTCATTTAACAAGAGCAGAGTTCTCTCAAGAAAATCATATTTGTGGTTAGGGCAGTGTATCCACTCCAACAAGAGAGTTCTAGATGTTCAGTATTTGCATTATCTTGAACCCAATGCAGACCTCTGAAAAAAAGAAACTTTTTTTTTTTTTTTTTTTTTTAACAGAGAAGAT
>JAWWEW010000078.1:93305320-93347483 GCA_035583185.1 Anabacerthia variegaticeps
TGAAGCATGACAGAGCATGGTTGCTTATTCTGGTAGTAATAAAAAGATTAAAAAAAAAGTCCTTTAAGAGGATTGTTTCAACTTTGGTTGAAAAACTAACTGTTCAAATATTTTCTCTTTCTTACAGATATATTGACCTGTGTTTACATAAAAATCTTTACATTTTAGCCCTTTCTTTTTATCTTTAAATGCCTTTTTTTAGAAACTTTAAAATTTTTTGTCATATTTCAACTCATTTATTTTCATGTGGCTTCACAATTATGCCAAATTTTCACCATACATTGTTTGTCCCAAAATAAATTACCAGACCTTCTTTTCCCTTTGGAGAGGAATCTAGAAAAGTTACAGGTTTATTTTCATTTTCTTCACCTTCTACTGCAAATAAGTATGTCTGCATTACTAAAATACCCTCAATTTTTTTTTTTCAGGAACTGGTTTCTACACACTATGACAGCGTGTGGCATATTACATACCTATTTTCATTTCCCTGGGGTGTTTGGGTTTTTTTGGGCACCACACTCATTCTTGTAACACTTTGGGTCACATTATGCAATCTGCTTCTCTTCCTGATCAAATATTCTTCTAATATGCATAGTTCTAAAAGACTCCCTGAAACACACGTTCTTGGCAGGAGTTAGATATCATGAAAGGAAGGCTTAGTTATCTTCTTCCTAAATAGTTCCTGAGACTGTGAATCTAAAGCACAGGAAAGTATTTAAAGCTCTGAGAGAAGTAAGTTCTGTCAAAGATGTCTTTCTTGACCTTTTCTACTAAATAACATATTGCTTATAACGTTTTCATTTTCTTTGGAGACACTATCCAAATTTTTGTTCACTTTACCACACCATAGACTCTAGAAGACACCAAATAAATATTAACTATTAGAGCATGATAGAAATAGAGTAATACTAATGGAATTGAAATGGAGCAGTACTGAGGCATGCATGCACCAGGAATTTGGAGTTGCACTTCAAACAACATAAAAAAAGCTAACACAGTATACAAAATATGTGTCAATAAGAGGTCTTTGAAATAGACATGAAGGTGAATGTTTTTCCCTGAATCAGATTAAGTGGCAGGAATTAAATGTAAAGCTCAAACCCACAAAAACATTTAAAATACTCCTTTGTGCAATCTCTCAATGTAATAGAACTTCAAGTAAAGAAAAAGATGCTAAGTTTCAAGGTACAGCGAAGAGAACTAATGCTGAATTACTCCTTCAGAACAAAACCAGTAAAGTTATTACTTTATTGTACAGTGAAACTTTTAATTGCAGCACCACAGAACACATTTTATATCATTAACATTCCTTATCTCCAATGTTTAATTCAGGCAGATTTATGTAATTGTGCAGTGCATTGAATTGTCTGGCTTCTCTCAGATCCAGTCACAGATGAGCATTATGACAGTCCAGAGAAGTTGAGCTCTTTACTGTCATTTTAGGTAGTAAAGTGAAAAGATCTGCTGTCTTTCTAGTGAATTCACTTCTCTACTAATTGCCCCCTGAGGAGCAGAGTGTCAGCAACAAATCCTACCAAATCTTGCATAATGATTAAAAACGGAGAAACCAAGGCAGCTAAAGTAAAGGTCACTGTATAATCTCCATTTATTGAAACAAATAGAGTTAATCACAGTACTCCATCTCTTGGAGATATCTTGGAATGAGGGGTTTTTTTGCCTTTTTTATTTTTTTTTTCATCAAGAACTGAAACTTGCAAATTATTTTTATTTTTATTTTTTTAACATTGGGCTTAGTTTTATGTTTATGAGCTTTCAGCATTGATAATAATGAGATGTGTTCCATGAAAATTAATTTTAAAGCAAGGTTTAATTATACTTTTATTTATCAATGACTATTGAAACAGCCACTTAGAGAAAAGAGAAAAACATGGTGAGTGAAGTTATTGTGAAAGTATATGGTGATTACAGAGTGCAGCATCCTTCCTGTACCATCATAAATTTGACTGACTGGAAAAAGCAATGCTATTCACACTGTAATAAATTTGGAATAAATGCAATCATATATACACATATATATATATATATATATGGAAATTATTGTCTGAAGAGATTTAGTTCAATGGTGTTATTCAGAAATATAGGCACTGTTGCAGTACAATTCTTTTTTCTAGTTTCTACATTTCTGTGGTTCTGTGCTGTTGTTTCAGTTTTAGCTAACTGAATTGGGAATTTTCATGTATCAGGATTTTTTTTTGTTTTGGTAAAAATTTGACTGGAGCTTGAGTTGAACAAAATCCAGGAGTTTTCAGCATTTCACTGAGCTGAAATTTTTAGGAAACTCTTATTTCTGAGGAAAAATTACTATTGGTTTGGAAATATGAAAAAATATCTCTTCTTTGGGGGAATGAAGGTGTTTAGATGGAAACTTTTGTTGTTGTTGTTGTTGTTGTTCATTTCCATGCTGATTCTTTGCAGTCCTGACAAGGTAGACGTTTATTTGCTAGTTTCATGCATATATAGTTAACCTGGACACTCTAAACAATTGAATGAGAAAATACAAAGCCTTTAAAAACTGAAGATAGCAAACAGAGATGCTAGCTGGATAACTTGATACTGAAAGCTGAGTGGAGAAACTAAACCATAAATTTTGCCAGCACTATTCTTAAACAACTTTCTGAACTCCTCTAAGTGTGTTTCATTCTGAACGCAGTTTCTGAGAACCTAGATAACCTTGAAGAGATGATGACTCAGTTTTTGAGTTATCTGATCACTGAACTCAGGTTCCTCACTGCAGCTCAGAACTGGCTAGCTTCTGCTTGTTTTAGCCCATAATTGTGAAAGACTACACTGCCTGCTTCTTTTAAATGCAAATGTTTCCTCTCTGTGACTCACATCTCCCACTGCAGGTTTTGTCCTCTCTTTTCATCTGTTTTAAATGGTTTGTCTTAGAAGTTTTGTAGGGGAAAAATATTACTCCCACCTGGAATCATGATAGGTACTGTCTGTACGTGTGCATAGTCTGGTGTCCAGTGTGTTTCTTCAGAATAGTTTTCAGAATAATAGAAGAAACTGAACAAACAAATTTCAAAACAGCTAATTCCTTTTTTGAGAAATTTCAGGGAGTACTTTTCCCAGACCCACTCAGGACCATCCTGCGGCTTCTTTTTTCAGTGACTGTCATGTTGGGGCTAACTGCTGTCTTTTTTTACCAAAATAACTCCCGTACGAAGTATCTGTTGACGACGTTGGATCCCGTATCTGTTTTATAACAGTTGATAGTTACCATCGACATGAATTATGAATTTTACCAGGTCCAGGAAAGCACAGGTAGCCCTGCTGTGGCAGATGCTTCTGAGCTATAGAACTCTTTTTGAGGCTACACCTGTACTTTTGAACAAAGCAGGAGCAAGGTCTTTTCTTTGGTCCTAGGCTACATGACACTTGTTTCTGGCTCTTTATTAAGATATTTGGAACCATTAGTCCTTTGATAATACACACATGCTTCCTTTTTCTCATGCATAGTACACACACACACACACAGACACACACACACACATACACACATATCATTCCACTATATGCTAGGAGCAGTCCGCTAGTGCTATTTCAGGGGTCACTTGTTGCTTTGGTGCAAGACCACGCCAGGGAGCATGCTAGTAATGCAGTGAGAGTGAGACAGACATGGCAGAGCTGTGACTGAGCTTGTCTGATTTATTAAGCAGCAAAGTCAGAAAGCTATTGCAGTGTCAGAGTTTGTGGCAACAGAATTTTACTGTCTCCTCCTGTAGAGAGCTAAACAGCACTTTGTGCCCCATTTCCTAGGGTTGTTGCTGTGAGGAAAAGCGCTAGGACAGTCTGGCTGAGCCCTGCTCCAAATTGCACTTGTCAGGCAAAGGGCTTCTGTGTACTCAGAGGTAAATAGGTGGCTGCTTCCTCTGAAGGTGATTTGTTGTGGTGTTTCCCTGAAAGGCAGGAACTCAGAGCTGCCAAGATCTGCTTGGTCTGCACCAACTCCTGGCCAGCAGTTCATTGATCTCAAAATATATTAAATTAAACATTTCAGGCTCTCTGAATCAGCAAATTCAGCTTTAATTGTATTTTGTTTAATTGAATCCTCTAAACAAATTAATTCTTTCTGCAATGCATTACCATTTGCAGTACATTTTAGGTATTTATTATTATTCCTATTTAATTGCTGTAACTACAGTGCTGAGACAACTGTAATAGTTCACAAAGCTATGCTGGTTTAATAGAGATCTTTATTTTTGGAGGATTTTTCCAGTTGTCTGGGAGCAGGGGCTTTTTGTTTGTGGGGGTTTAGTTGTTTTTTGTTTGTTTGTTTTGTGTGGGCTTTTTTTGCTTTGTTTATTTTGTTTCCTTTGGTTGGGGTTTTATTTCTTTTTTTTTTTTTTTTTCTTTTAAGGTGTGCACGTTTTATTGACAGTGAATTCCTGGTTTATGCATTTCCATATCATCCAGAGGTTGAATGAATGGCAGAACAACAGTGGCAGCTTTTTCATACCTGTCAATGTGTATTTTTACATTTCATAGTAGTCCAATTGAAACGAATTATTTTGCTGAGACAATGTATGTATATGACTATCTGTAAGATAATGTCTATTAGTTTTTGCCACCTTTCTGGAAGGTGTCAGAACATCTTCTCTCACAGACAACCTTGGGCTATTTGGAGAGGTTTTTTTGTTTTTGTTTTTTTTTTTTTTGGTTATGTTCACAAAACGTTTTAAGATCTTTAGATCTTTAGATGAAAGACAGTAGAGATGGTCAACTCATTCCTGCCCACCACCTCCAAAGCAGCCTTCTGCGGCAGCCTTTCTTGGCCTGCTAATGGCTGGCAGGGGGCCAGTGGCTGTGTAATGAGATGTGTGAAGGACAGTTAGCCCCTGGAGTTACAGAAGAGATTTGTGGCAGAATAAAGTCAAAGACGACACTCCCATGACCTCTGCTCATGAAGAAAAAGGCTGCAACACTTACTCACTGTAGTCTATATTGAATAGATTGAAACTTGACCTTAATTTTAGTTTTCTTCAGTTTGGAAAAAAAAAATCCCTTTGGCTATGCTTAAATAAGAGAACAATGTTATTTCCAGGAATTGAATAGATGAGAATATTCTTCATCAGTAGAAGAAAAGAGTATACTGGTGTTGACTCTGAAGTAACTCCTTTGTTGTTTGAAGTCACAATTATTTCTTTCAACAGGATGCAAAACTTTCATATTCAGAGTTTCAACATAGCAAAATGACTGATAAAGCAGGTAATACTAAATAAAGGTACACCACAGGGCAAATACAGAGCGCAAGATGGATCAAAAATTAATGGTCTAAGAAGGTCTGTCGATATTGTGGGTAAACAAATGATTCATAAATCCCCCTCACTTTTCCTTCTCTCAAATTTTTGTACACAGCTGTGGTCATCTGTGCTAACAAGTGATCTTCTAATTTTAATGTGTTACTGTGCTGAAAGGTTTTTTATAATAATGTCATCTCATGGAGAATGTTTCAATTCTCATTTTTTCCATCTTGCCACTGCCTTTCTTTCAGTAATAGGTATGTAAATACCTAATTTTGATTCAGCCATAATATGTTGGATCAAACTCTTGATGGTTCAAAGTTGATTGCTTAATATGTAATATAAATAAGAAATGCAATAGGATTCTTAAAATTGTCCCTGTATTTAAACTTTCTGGTAGCACTCTACAAAATCTTTGGACACTGAGATATGCAAAGAATTACTTCAGCCCCATTGAATGTGTCTCCTGCAATACTGTCGTTGAATCACTGCATTTTTACTCTCAGAATGTGATTCGGTACATCTGGAGATGACACTTAAGTCTTATTTGACAAATTAGTTGATGTGTTTGTCAAAGTTTGAATTAGATGATAGAAATCCAGCTTCCCATCTGATCTACATGTCTTCTAAATGAATTATGTGAAAGACATGGTGGGCTTCATCAAAAGTTTTTGCCTGGGGTACAGGGCTAGATTCACAGAATATTATGGGGACGTGCTGTCCCAATAACTCATTGAAGCTGAGTAAATCCACAGACTCTATTAAGTTCCCATCTGAAGTTGTTTCAAATATATCTATTTTCATTACTGGTTTTTGTATTACTGCTTGAAAGACTTCTTAAATTCTGTGAGTCCTGTGCAGGTAGACATTGATTT
Source organism: Anabacerthia variegaticeps (assembly GCA_035583185.1). Taxonomy (NCBI): domain Eukaryota; kingdom Metazoa; phylum Chordata; class Aves; order Passeriformes; family Furnariidae; genus Anabacerthia; species Anabacerthia variegaticeps. The sequence continues at coordinate 93,311,463 of JAWWEW010000078.1, forward strand.
CATCAGACTTCTCAGGATAACAATTGTTTGCATTGTTTGTTTCTGGTCTCAAAGCTTAGCTACTAGATCAGCCCCAGAAAAAGTCCTGGGGATAAATAGAAAAAGATAATGGTAATGTAATTGATTTACTCAAATATTTTAGTCTGGTGTAATCAAATAACGTAGTATAGAATAGAATATATTCTGTGCTCCATTTCTATGCTGTCTTGGTAAATTTCCCTTAATCCCTCCCTGGATGCAGTTCCATTATTTGTGAAATGTAATAAGAAAGAAGTATTTTTAAATGTGGTCTGTGGACCCAGTCTGACCACCAGGTGCCCATTAAAGCCCCTATATCACTTCCTTCCTCAGGTGGACAGGGGAGAGAAAATACAGTAAAGGTTCATGGGTTGTGATGAGGACAGAAAGAGATCATTCACTGGTGACTATCGGGCAGAACAGACTTGACCTGGGGAAATTAGTTTAATTTATTAGCAATCAAATCAAAGTACGATAATGAGAAATAAAGCCCAATCTTTAAAATCCTCCTTCCCCCCCCTCTCCCTTCTTCTCAGACTGAACTTCACTCATGATTTTCTCTACCTTCTCTACCTCATTCACCCTTCCTTTTTCACTGACTTTGGTGTCTACAGGGCTGTTTCATTCACATTTTGTCACTCCTCTCTCCAACTGCAGTTGCTGTTGCACAGGGTATTTTTGCACCTTCTTAAACATTTTATCCCAGAGGTGCTACCACTGTCACTGATGTGCTTGGACTTGGCCAGTGGAAGGCCTGTCTTGGCATTGGCTCTGTCTGACATTGGGGGAGCTTTGGGCATCTTCTCAGAGAAGCTACCCCTGTAGTCCCCCCACTACCAAAAGCCTCAACAAACTCAATACAGTGAGTCTGTATGCTTCACAAATACATGAAATATACTCCAGGTCTTGTATTTCATACATTGCTTTTATATATTAAGTATTTCCTGACACAGGCTTTGAAACCTAGCCATATTGACTTTCAGTTGTGAGCTGTACTAGGGAATCTGCTCTCTTTTAGTGCCAATTAGTATTTAAGCAGTCAATGTTTTAAATAGTTAATGCTTTAAAAGAATAGTGTTCTCTCCAAGTCTAAGAGAAAACAACAAGAGTTTTGGGACCACCTTTTCTCTCCAAATTAGTCTTTCCCCTATTGATTGAAGCACGTTATATCCTGTGATGGAAGAAAAGGTGAGAGCTGAACACAGTTTTCTGCTACTTTGACAAACACTTTGAGCAAATCTTATGTTTCCTTCTCTTTTTGTTCCATTTTAAAAAGAAGCTTTCAGTGAAATTCAGAGGAGAAAAGGAAGAGGCATTTCATTCACCCAAGAACTTCTGTAGGATTACTGTATGAATTCACTAACCCTACTACCCACCTCCAGCCCAACATTCATTTCCAACAATACTCTGCATACCTGGCTCTGGGCTGTGCATTCTTCTTTCCCTCCAGCTGGTGCTGAGTGATTTCATACAAAAGACTTTCTTTGAATTGCACTGAAAAATAGCAACCATCTGTGTTCAGAGGAAAAGAGGAAGGTTTTTATTCTAGGAAGAGGTTTTTTACTCTGTTTTGCACACTCACAGAATTCTTTCTCTTTAGCTTCAGCAAGTACTGTAGGTGCAGATATAGCATAAAAATACCATCTGCTATAATTTATCCAAACAAGAAACTAGTTTCCTCTTCAGCCATGTTGTGAGGGGATTTGTGTATTTAATCTGGTATTGTAAATTTTAATTTGAAGTTACACTTATGTATCACTGTACACAGAGCCTTTCTCAGTTTAGCCTGACATTCATGTAGATGGCAGACTAGCTGTGGCAACACCTACAGTGCTCCATGCATAGTTTATGAAAATCTGTGTCCCAAATTATTTGATATCCAAAAAACATGCTATCAGTGTCTGTGACCTATCCCTAACCTTGTAAAAGCCAACCAAACAATTAAGGTGAGGAGTCCGTTGGGTTTGAGAGTTGTATCTTGGGTCCAGTGAAAAAAAGTCTTACTCCACATCTGTAGTTCTTCTGGGTCTTAGCTCATAGGCCTTCCTGGAGTTGTGCCATATAAGCTCACATAATGACTTGTATCAGCTCTCCATCTAAGCATTATGCAGGGCATGATTGAATATTTTAGGTCAATTTGCAGAATGTTGCTGTTCATTGGATATACTGATCGTTGGATGATTTATTAAAAACTAGAAAAAGACATTAATTGTAAGTTTGGTCACAGAATGTCAACCAAGATTCCCAAACATCTGGTGTACATCAAATTTCTGTTTGCGTATATAACTGGAAATTCTTATCATTAAAAAAAAAAAAAAATCTCTTTCTGAGAAGATCAGATGCTTTGTTATGGAATTGGTGCTAAACACTAAGCTATTTAATAACACGTTGTGTACAACTGCTTCCTCCGAAGGATGGAATCCCAGCAGTTCCAAAGCATGCGGTGCTTCCCTTAACCTGCATGGAACCTGGCCTCCAGGTGCCTCTGGTTTAGAATTTCTTGTCAGCCAAGTATCTTCTTACTGGAAAGCATTATGACTGGAAGCATGACCAGTTTTCCAGATTGGGATAGCGGCCTAAGTAAGGGTACATTAAAGTTCAGAAGGGGCAAAATGGCTGCAAGGTTCACATAGATTTCTGCACTTGGAAAAAACAGCTGACAGTCCTTCTAGAAAATGGTGTCTCCAGTTTATTTTGCATTAATCCTGTAAACTTCCAGTTAGCTTTCTTAGTATTTCTTTCATTTAAGGATTCATATGTTTGCATTTTGAAAGAAACCAAAACATTTCAAGAATGGAAGGAGTCATAGTAGAAAAAAATCCCTGTTGTTACATTTGTCCAAATGAAAAAAATAAACTAAATACTCTCCATTAACAAATTCAGCAAATCACTTCTCAAAACTCATTTAGCTAATGTCTATTAAAAATGCAAAGTATTTCAGTCATATAATTGATTATAATGGTAATTAGTTTATTGCCAGACACTGCATGTCCAACTCTTTTCCATTCATTCTTATATTTCAAAGAAGATGCTAAATGTTTATAAATACAAGCTGTCTCTGTTAGAGAACTATCGATAAACAATTTTCAAGTCATCCTTTTGTTCATTCTGTCACTTATCATACTCAAGAAGCAAAATATTTTTAGATACAAGCTGTCTCTGTCAGAAATTACTTTCATCTGATGCTCTCACTGTTGCATTCATCAGGGAATCAGAGAACTGGAGAATGCTCAGAAGTGGCTTAAATAATAAAAAGCTGTGTATTGCAGCAAGGAGGCTTATTTTTTTCTACTTCAAGCCTTCACTCTGAGTTTATCTGATCAGGGCATTTCTTTTAAATTCTTTCATTTACATTTTCACAATGGAGATGTGAAGCTATTATGCCACATTAACAGCCAAAGTCTTCACTTAGTGAATAAAGCTACTTTCTGTCTTTAAGGTATTTATTATTCCTGAAGAGAAATTCCAGTAAATGGAAGTTAGTGTGCAGTGCTACACCCTGCTCTGCTAGTCCCTGCAACTCTTGCAATTTATCCTGGATAGCAGTCAAATGAATTAATACTGATCCACTCACAATCCAGAGTTAGGGGAATATTCCAACCACAGTGGGACTTGTAATAAGATCTTGTCTTTCCTTTCTATCTGTGTAGCTTTGACACTGGCCTATATTCTAACTGAATAAAAACTTCATTATGATTATCTGATTCTTTCTAATGCTGAAAATGAAGAATAATCATGAAAGATGCTACATTACATTTTCTAATATGATTACCAATGTAATTCTGACTGGAATCTCTCTGCAGCACAAAGTTTGATGCATAAATGAACTGGACTAAAAAGACTCTGTCACAATTTCTTTTACTATATAGGGTACCTACTTGGAGCTTTGTGCATGTGTTTCATACCAAGTTCCATTTCTATCAGTAGCAGTGTAGGAAAGAAGAGTTATGACACTATAGCATAGGCTTATAAGCATGTGAAAAACTATTGAAATGCAACATATTTTTGTGTAGTGACAGTTTAGGAGTGGAAAAAAAACCCAAAACCATGAAGTGAAATCAAGACTGGCTGAGACAAGTAAATTGAGATATGACTACTTTATTAAATACTCAGGTGGGTTTATTTCCTGCTGCTATCTATGCTGTTACCACATACAGAGTGGTACAAAATGAAAAATAAATACTGATGCTCTCAGCTTTTCTTAAAGGACACTGAGCAGTTAAGAGTCAGAATAGAAGACTTTTGGCAAGGTTAGTAATCACAGAATTATAGAATGGATGAGGCTTGAAAGGACCCTCCTGGTCCAACCTTCCTGCTCAAACAGGGCCACCTAGAGTCTGCTGCCCAGGACCATGTCCACATGGCTTTTGAATGTCTCAAAAGATGGAGACTTCACAACCTCTCTATGTCCCCTGCTAGATCACAGACCCAGCTTGTATCCTAGAAACTTGTAAGTATAGTAAAATACACATGTGACCAAGAGAGATTCTCTGAATTGCTCTCAAGAAAAATTAACTAAAATCTTTGTGAGTGGGAGAAAAAAAGGAGAAGAGAGATGCACTGACATAAAAATAAGTAAATATATATGAAAAAATCCATTGGCTGTAATTGCTAATTATCTGTTTGGACCAAGCCATGTCCCAGCATATTCCCTACTACACACATATAGGGAATACACATATTTCAGTGTATTACAGAAGTTTTGTTAAAGGAATTCACCTGGCTTTATCTACGTGGCATACCACAGGCATGAGCTGAAAAAAGAGCCATTACTGTAATAGTATCCAGAGGGTCTTGGGCATAAACTCTATGAAGACAAACCACACACAGAAGCAGGGTATTTTAGCTCAGGTTTGATGTGGTCACATAGCTTTTGAATCAAGTCCTATCAGATTCTCAGAGAATACACATCCTATCTGTCTCAGTATCCTATGTAGGTGTTTTCTTTCCCAGTAAAAGAAATAATAATCCCAGTGTAATTGTGGAATTTATAATGAGGTATAATACCTCATTGATTCATTCTATCTGTGTTAGATTATGAGATTTTGAGAAGTCTAGAACTCTCTATTATGTTCAACTATGTCTCTCAGAGAACAGGATAAGTAAACACAACATTACATATATTCAACAGGCTGCTGTTGAACACTACACTGTCTAATTCTAGGTTACCTGCAAAGAACTTATTATCAGATGACAGACAATGATTTGCATTTAGTTTCTTGAGAGATTAAGAGAGTCTTAAAGCATCATTTACTTTTAGAGCAGAGTGACTGATCAAGTAGTAGTAATTTTCACCCCTGTGATGCAGAATTTTGGCTACTGAACTATCTAAATGGTATCCAAAATATTCCCACAGTAATTAATAATTTAACAAGGGGGGGGGGAGGAAAAAAAAAGAAAAAAAAAAAAAAAAAGAAAAAGGATGAGGATACCAGGGCTAAGAAATTCAGCTGCTGTAGGTGGAACATCTGGAGTTGTAAATAACTTTCTATGTGTATACAGATATATAAAATTTAGACTAGAGTTGATTTTATAATATACATACTGCCCAAACTCTAGTTATTTTCTGCTGTTAGAGTAAAAAAAGAAAAAACCAAAACAAAACAAACAAAAACCAAAACAAACAAAAAAAAAATGAAGAAACCCACCAAAATCCAAAATCAGTTTTCGTATTATGTTAGGCTTTACACTGTATAAAGAGTCATGGAGAGCTCCTATGTTTATAAAATATGCCAAGAACAAATATCCTAAAAGGAAGTGAAAGAAATGTGTGAAATACTTCAATTATTACTATTGTAATATCCATCCTTTTCAGGTTCCAGGCCTTTGGGATATTCTATTATACTTCTTTCCAGACTGCCCATTGGAAACATATACATATAATATACATATATGCATGTGTATGTGTTATTCTTACCTTGTTTGAAAGCTGCTCTTGTCTAGGAGAAACTCTGCAGAGCAGCAAACATGCAGACATCTCACAACTAGCAGGCAGAGAGTTTCCAAAATTCAGCAAACAGAATGGTGGAGAGACAGTGCTTTTGAAGCTCTTCCACTTAATGCTGAGTTATCAAAGCGTTTCTTCTGTGCAGTCCTTTGGATCTCATTGGATGCATGTAAGATATGGTACTCCCTATTTCATGTTTCTTTTGCTTATTATTTTAAAACCCCCATAATCTGCCTTTGAAGAGTTATTTTAACTAAGTCTATTTAACAGAGTCTATTTACATGATGAATGTAAGGAGTTATCACATTACAAATGCAGTTCTGTAGGTGGTAGTGTTACTCCGACCTTTGCCCTATGCTGCTTATGCAATTTTGCCTGTTAACATTATATATTTAAGTATTAAAGAGATCGGTGGTATGTTTACACTTTAAATGTTCACACCATGTCAACTGCTTCTGGGACATAAGGACTTAGAGAATCACCTAAACTGAAGATGTTGATACAGCTAAAGATCCACATTTTGCATTTAGAACCTCGTTACATTTTGCAACGAGGTTCTGAGCTCGGAGTGATTTAAGTGTTCACACCCTTCTAATTTTTTCAGGGTAACAGTTAAAAGAAAACTCAGAAAATGACATCTTGGAGTTAGGAAGATGCAAGGTTTCTCTGTTCCTTCCTCTATTCCTTTTAATCTGGTATCTTCATTATCTTCATGGAGTTTAAAGGTAACTTTTTAGTTTTATTTGACCTACAGAAACTGGAGATTGTCGAAGGACTGAGCAGTGCACATCTACCTGGATTTCTACAAAGCTTTCAGTATGGGTTCTCACAGCCTCATGCTAGAGAAACTGGTGTGTGACAGACTAGACAAGTGGTCTACACATTGATGGGAGAACTGAGATCTACCAGCTATGGAACAGCTTTGTGGAAATTGTCCAGGGGATTCTGATGGACAACAAGCTATGAGTGAACAGGGTGCTGCTGCAGCAAAGCAAGCTGACATTTTGTTTGTCATTGTGCTCTAGTGTAATGGCCGTCTTAGCATGGCATTTATGTTCCTTACACCCATTTTGGTAACAGTTAAAACATCATTCCCATCATAACCTAAGAATAGAAGAGAAACTATACTGAAAAGCAGATTCATTAAAAAGACTACAATAACAGGGGAAGCACGAATATCACCTTCTTTAAATAATCTGTGAGCCTCCGATAATTTGTGGTTAAATAACTTCCTGTACTTCCCCTCTACTTCTCCAGTACCTCACAGGTTTTCAGGGAGAGATTGTACATCGCATCTTCCTGTTCATCTGTTTTGCCATCAGATCTCTAAGGCCTTGGATGAAAATTATCTGCTCCTGGCCTCTCATTACTGTCTATTTTTTTGAAACTCTTCCTAGGAGAGCTTCAATTTGAAGCACATCTTCAGAAATCCATCCTTGATTAAAAAAAAAAAAAAAGAGGAAAAAGGTGTGGGAGGGGTGTTCTGGTGGGAAAATTTGTACATGTTCTTCAAGAGTGAGCACAGCCACAAAGTGTCTATTTGGCTTTCTTCTGTGACTTTATTTTTCCTGAAGGTTCCTTTTATAGCCTGATAATCTGTGGGATTTGAAGTCTCTCAGACGTCTTGCTCCTGACATGTTTGAAGAAAGACAATTTAATTTTTATGCATTTTGCTTTTTCTACCTCAAACTCCTCTTTTGCCCAGCTTTATGGAGTTTTTTTTAACTTTTGAGATATTACTTTTCTTCTATTTTCTTCATTTCAACATGATCCCAGTTCTTTGAAGATTGCTTTAAAATAACTCCCCTTGTCCCTGCCTTTTAGACAGGCTTGCTTCTTTTCTCAGGACTTTTATGAGTAGTATAGATTTGTTCTATGCTTCTAATACTGCTTCCCTAAGAAGTCTCCAAGATGCATGTAAGGTTTTAATTCCCTTAACTGCCCTTTTGAACCTTTTTTTTATACAACCTTTCAAATTCTTAAGCTCACATGGCATTACTTGTGGAGACATATAAGCGAAACTTGGTTTTTATTTCAAGAATTCATGTGTTTTAAGTGAGAATTTCTTTTCTTTTCCTTATCTCTTTTGACTTGATCTTGTTAAGGGTCAATGCCATACTGCTGTTATTAAATCAGAGTGATGTTGGGGAAGGAGGATGCTCTCAGTTTTTGCTAGTGCAGTTTCTTCCCCAGCCAGCTTATTAGGACTGGTTACAGTACATTTATTAGTCAGCCATGACTAACAGTGTGCTGCTGTTCTTAGTGTGCAGAAGATGATGACTGTTTGTGTCCCAATGGGGTATCTGTTTAACTTTTAAAATATATCATGTGTTCTTTAATGCTTTGCTTCAGAATCCGATTGTAGGTGGGAGATGGTATTTTTCAAAAGATTTAAAGACCTCTAGGGAAATGTTAAGAAGGAATCCTAACAATGAGAAGGTTTCCAAATGACACAAGTTTTGTTTTGAAAGTTCAGTTTTCATAAAGTAGCACTGAAATTCATTAAATTCCTTATTTCAAATTTGTCCTTGGCTCAAATAGCTCTTTCTAAATATTTGTTATTGAACTACCACTATGAGGTAAAATAGAAGGGATTTTTACTAACTTTCTTTAATAACAACGTCAGTGGTGTTTTGTTTGGTAGCAACTCATGAAGGAAGTAGGATTTTCTCCTTATAAGCTATCTTAAGAAAATACTCAAGGTCAACATGGTGATTTGGAATTTATAATTTCAATATTATTTTTCTTTTAGTCCCTTTGTTTTGAAGACTCTTTCTGTTTTCTGCACAGGCATATCCAGCATGGGGGAAGCCATAAGGCAGTTCCTGTGAAAAGTATTTCAGTATATGCTTTTGAATGACGCTGATTCTACTCTGCTCATCTGTCTTAATTCATGAGTACATTGCAATATTCTATTGCTGGTTTACAGTGCTAATTTCCTATGATATGCTTATCATTTTCTTAGAAATTTTTCGTCCAAAACACTAATCAGATTAACAAGCAATAATATTTAATATTCATTATCAAATTAATTTCCACCAATATTGATATACAAAATGTTTAGGACTTTTTTAACACAGATCTAAATAGAGAAAACAATGTCCAATTTGTATGCAAACCACTGAGAGCTTTGTTTTCCTGGCCTGTGAATATTTTTTATTCTCAGATAGTAAGCTTTCTGAAGAATTTCTAACATATTGCAGATGAACAACTGTCAGCTTTATTGCTTTGTACAATTCTGGATCAAACAGAAGAAAACTGAATCTAGGTGAATATAAAATATGATTTTACCAATTAAATCAAACTCTTTTATAAATAGAAATCATCACATGTGATGCACTAGACAGCTGTATGGAATGTACTTTACAACAATAATCTTCTTTTCTGAAGTGCTGACAGAACAAAATGGTTTCAGAACTTACCAAACAGTTGTAATAACATACACATTCAAGAGTTTCATCCCTTTTAAGAAAAGATTAAACTTTGAGGTGAAAAGCTGGTGGACAGTATACCATATTATAATTAGAGGGCATATACTAAAACTGCTCTGAAAGTCTTCTGTGAACATCTGCAGCATTTTAGACAATTTACATTTCTTCTAACATTATGTTCTTCCAGCATTATGATGATTCCTTTTCTTTTTACCCTCAGATCCTTACTCAGAGTGAACACTTCTTGTTCTTTGTAATCTCTCAGAGCCAAAGCTGTTCTATTTTAACATATTTATCATTAAAAAAAAAAAAAAAGTTTCTCTCTGCTTGATATGACTAGAACTCATACAATAATTTTAGTATAATGAGAATTGTAACATTTTAAAAAAAATCAAAACTATGACCACTGAATTACTTTGCTTAGGTAATTTAATCCTTTTTCTTGAGTACTTTCCTATAAAAACATCAAAAGCAACCATCTGCTTTGTGACTCACTGAGAATACTAAATAATGCTTACTCTAAGATAACAACTGTAGCTTGTCTACTGAACTAAACATCCTGATGCAGGCGAGTTTACAAGAAAAAGTTTTAGAAGAAAATATGAAAAGTATTGTTAGACATTATTGTGTATTGTCCTAAAAACCTAGTACAATTTTAGGCAGTGAATCAAATAAACAATCCTCATCATCACTCTAAGCTTCATTTTAATATTCTCTATAAACTCAAAGGACCATTTATCTTTCTAAAAGATTAGGTTACCTTGCAATAAATTTAAATGTACCATGTGAATTATTTATGCATAAGGCAACATAACTATATGATTCTGTTTTTCTCTAAAGGATTTTCTCACTTTAATGAAAGTTTATAGGTAAATGAAATGTATTTCCATGCATGGGTTTCCAGATGTCTTTTGTCCATATGTGCACTTTAGGTTACATCCAAAATGCAGCACTTCCAATTTGACTGTTCACTAGAATCTGTATTAAAACAAACAAGCAAACAGTCAAATAAACAAACTACAGCAAAACTACAAAAAACATTCACCATAAAGCCATATGTGAGTGATCCAGTGTTACTTTTCATAGTCCCACTAACTGGAACTTGTGGAAGTACTGTTCCAAAGAATGCTCTAGTACTGACCCTTTGTTCTGTTGGGATGTTTATTTTTATACTGGTTCTGCCCTGCTGCAAATTTGTGTGAAAGAACATATATGGGGAAATTTTCATACTTATATTTCCTGTAGACTTGGGACAGATCTTTACTATGACTACTAGGGGTGTGTGGCTACTAAAGACCAACCACTGACTTTCTGAAGTCCATGAATGGGGAAACTAGTTCATGATTCTTAAAGCACTTGCTCTGCCTTCTAATAATCCTTACTATCAAATTCTTACTATCAAAGCCAAATGTGAGAGGTACAAGCAGGTTCATAGCTATTCTATGGAACTTGAGAACTTGTTTATCTGACACGCTCTATTAAGCTGCATAGTTGTTCTTTAACAAACATACACTTAGGGCTCCCCCTCCTCTCCACAGTACTAGCAATGATTATCATTCCTAGTATCAAAATATGCCTTTGGCACGTTACACATGTTACTTGTTATAATCACAGTCAATGGTGATTACAAATTAACTTGTTTCTAAAAATCATAGTGGCTGATATTACAACCTGACATTAATATTAAAAGATAGAACTAATGTTTTTTTTCTGCAAGGGGTTTGACACTTTAAGGACTAATCCATTTTTATCATATATCAAAGAACAGTTTTTCTATTTGCTATCAGGTTTTTGGTTTTTTTCTCCTCTTATTCATTCTCTTTCTACTTTTTAAAAATTATTTTATTAAATCCATAATTACTCATTTTATTGGAATTTTGATCACTTATTTGCATATCATTTGTGTCAATTTGAAATCCAATTTCCTAGTATAAATTACAACGAATTTTTCATCTCTCTACCTTATTATGCAATAAGCAAATGACAGTGAACAGTAAATACATTTCAAAGTATTAATGATCTATTTAATACCGATTCATTAAGAAAACATGTTGAGTAACAAAACACAATATTTTAAAAGAGGACTGTAAACTTAAATATATAAAAAAATTATTACAATCTCTATTTGATTATGACAGTACTGTTGCAACTATTTATTGTATCAAACTGTATAAAACAATATCTTGGGGGAAAAAAAAACAAACCAACAAAAAAACCTTTATAACCTTTTTGCTTAAACATCTATTTCTTTATGTGTATAGGTTGTATGATTCAGTGTATGCCCAAATAGTATATTATTATTTCACAATCTTTTGCATTTTTTACATAAGGACATATATTTTGATTCTAGGAAATTATATAAGTGAAGGAATATTTATTCTTTCTTTTATCATTGTATATATTAATAGAGAATTATTTAACAAAGAAGAGCTTGAAATATAGCTCTTTGGGTACAAACTGAGGCTATATATACATCTTTTCTATCCTTAGTCTTTGAAATCTAGCAGAGATTACATCTACTCAGACATGCTGCTGCAATGTATCCCATTCTTATCAATAGAAACCTTTTCTCAATCTTGAATGTAAGATTTGTTCCAATGAAGGCTACTGATGACTTTTTCTTGTCCTTGGTGGATTCAGGAAAATAATGTATCACTGGCACTTTTGTAACAACCCTTTTAACATAACATACTGTAACCCTTCTATCCTAATCTCTTTTGTTCTAGATAAACCCCTTTCTCAAACAATGTTCCTTTTGAGATGTCTTAAAACTGTGTCCCCTCTCCTGAAACCCAAATTTGTTAAATTATTCTTTAACTGCAATCACAGTGAGTAGAACTATTATTTCCTGTGTTCTTCATCTGGCAGATTTACTATCATAACCCAAAAAAATGTTTACCTCATTTGTAGAACATGAAGTTGTTGACTTCTATCAAACCTGCAGTCTGCTCTAGAACATGACATTCATTTCCTTCAGTGTCTGCCAAATACTCTTTATTTTATATTTGTTCCCTTCTAAAGTGTAGTATTTCTGCACCTGTTTTTATTAGATATTATCTTGTTGATTTTGGACCTTTTTCCACTCTATCAAAATGATTTTCATCCTGTCCTGAAGAGTGTTTGCACCTCTACCTATCTGTTTACCATCTGTGAATGGTCTAAGTGCTACCTTTAGTTCATGATTCAGATTGCTAACAAAAATGTTTCAAAGCATTGAGCCGAAGGTCTTCTTGGAATATAAATTATAGCAGCTACTTCTGTAGAAATGCTTTAACCTATAATACACATATTTTTTCATGACTGAATGTGAATAAGGGAGTTGCTTTTAAAGTTTCTGTGGAAGGATGGCATGTCAAAAGTTTTATATGGCGTTTTCACTTCTGCTGCTTGTTGTCATATAACACTAGCTACCCTATGAAAGGAGTAAATTGGATTTTACTAGATTTTTGGGGGAGTTTTTTTGCTTGCATTTTCTTTTATGTCGTTTTTAAATCTTCCTTACAATTCCCTCAGTACTTTTAAATGAATATTTGATGCTTAGTTCCAATTCCATGTCTCATTACAAGTTAAGAGCAACTGCTTGATAATGCCTTGCTACTCTCCTCCCCTCACATACTTGAAAGACAGCTGCCCCTTTCCTGGTTCTTAATTACTGGCACTATAGCCACTATTTTGATGCAAATATTATTTTCCCTAACTTTTGTTATCACCAGAGATGGAATCACTTTGTTTAACAGATGGTGTCAGAGTTGATATTTGCTCATGGATTATCAAAGTCTTCCTCAAATATCCCAATTGGAATATTTGTCCTAAAGCACTTGTAGATGAGTTGAAAGCACATTTTCTTACATTATGCCATGAAAAGTGAAATATCCACACTGATTTATGTTTTGCATCACACAAAGACATAACAGTTTATCCATTATTAAACCCCTTTCTATCTAAATAAATATCATCTAAGAATTTTCCAATAGTTAACTCAGCTAGTACCTGCCACAACATTTTTCTAAACTCCTCTTAGAACTCCTCTCAGAACTCTACCATCTAGGTAGCTTATTGGTTTTATTCACATGGAAAAAGTGATTCTGTGACACACTTCTGATCCAAGCAACATTATTTCCCTTCTTCAAATGGGAATATTGAGGCACAGACTCTGCAGCTCCTTGTCACATATCACCTTGACAGAGCAGAACAAGAGAAAGGATTTAGAGCCTTCATATTCTGAATTCTCTTCTTCCATTAAAAGTAGAAACTCCCTCAAACCAACCGAGTCAATGTGTTGTCATATCTGGTGCTCTGGAAATTTAAAAAAAACAAACAAACAAAAAAAAAAAAAAACCACAAGAAAACCCCTACAGAAATCTATAAAAATAGACTCAGAAGCAATTAGGCAAAAGAATGACAGGAAGCTGGTTTCCTTCAGAAAGTATTGTGACAATATCTGGTGTGACAATGCCAGATTTTAAAGTTTTAAAAATTTACTACCTCTGTTTTTTATGTTTAGTACTGTGGATGTGAATGTCTTTCTTTTTTTCCACCTCAAGGTCTTATCCTTCATTGATGGTAGATTATAAGCTCCTTTTGAATAAATCATGACTATGACAGTAAGAAACTTTTAATGACTTACTGTATAATTTTATATTTTTATTATTTCACAGCCTAACTATGACAGCTAAAAATTTAGCACATTTTTTCGCAGTTTTAAAAATTCCTTTACTACTAGACAAATATTTTAAGTTTTTCCATACCACCCATCCCCTTTTGGGAGGCATAATTTTCCATAAGGATTTCAGAAGTTATCAAATGCATGGTTTCAATAATGTTGGATTTATAACATCTTTATTACAGATGAAAATTTTCCTTCTCACTTGAGAAGACAATATACTTTGTTTAGTAGCACTGTTTAAAATATTAACAAAGGATCAAACACTGTTAAAATTCCTCTCACTAACTGCCATGGACATTCATTACTGATTTCAGCAGCTTTAAAAATGCTGCTCATCAAACAGGTTAATCTCTCTCTCTCTCTATATATATATATATAAGGAAAATTCTTTCTTTTTTAACTCAGAATCACAGAATGGGTCAGATTTGAAGGAACCACCAATCTGGGTCATCTGGTCCAATCTCCCTGCTCAAGCAAGGTCATCCAAGAGCACATGGCACAGGATTGCATCCAAATGAGTCTTGAACACCACCGGTAAGGGAGACTCCAAAACCTCTCTGGGAAACCTGTTCTAGTGCACAGTCCCCAGGACAACAAAGAAGTTCTTCCCCAAGTTCAGATGGAACATCCTGTGTACCCGTTGCTGCCCATTGCCTTTTGTCCTATTGGTTGGCACCACTGAGAACAGTTTGGCTCTGTTTCCTTGACACCCTCCCTTCAGATACTGATTGGCATTGATGAGGTCCCCTCACAGATATCTCTTGAGACTTACAGGCCCACTTTCCTCAGCCTTTCCTCATAAGACAGATGCTCCAATCTCCTCATCATCTTTATAGCCCTCCACTGCATGCACTCCAGTAGCTCCATGTCTTTCAGGGAAGCACAGAACCAGACATAATACTCGACATGCAGACTCACCAGGACTGAGTAGAGGGGGAGGATCACCTCCCATGTCCTGCTGGCAATGCTCTTCCCAATGCA
Organism: Anabacerthia variegaticeps; assembly: GCA_035583185.1. NCBI lineage: Eukaryota > Metazoa > Chordata > Aves > Passeriformes > Furnariidae > Anabacerthia > Anabacerthia variegaticeps. The sequence continues at coordinate 93,326,506 of JAWWEW010000078.1, forward strand.
CTTCAGGCTACCATTGGCCTTTATTGTCTTTCTTGGTCATAAAGGCAGTCTGCTGGTCCATGGACAGCCTGTTGTCCACCGTGATCCTCAGTCTGTTTCCTGCAGGGCTGCTTTCTTTTTTTTTTTTTTTATTTTTCCATAATTATTTCTTTTAGTTATCCTTTAGAGGTCTAAAACTTGATTCTCAATTACAGAAAAGTTATAAATATATATTTCTGTTATTTGTCACCTTCAAAATAGATATTAAGTGGAAGCACTGCTACAGCTGGATATGGCAGTTTCTGAAATATACCCCTAGTTTAGTTATGCTCTTAATATTTCTGCGGTCTTTCCAAGTTAGTCTACAGACAGATCTTTTCTAATGTGCAATGTAAACAGTAGGAGAACAATGCAATTATCTATACTTTGCCTACAACTGTGTAGAATTGAGAAAAAGTTCATTCCTAGCTTTAGAAAATGTTCATTGCTAATCATCACAGGAAAATTAATAAAACATGGGTATGCTTTTGGGAGTTATATAAGACATACTGAGAAGTCAACAACTGACCTGAAAGTGGAACCCTGTAAACTAATTTCATAGACATATTTGTGAAATATTCCATCTATCCCCAATTGGCTTAATGTGTGAACACCTGTGGTAAGACAGTCAAGGTAGTGCTAATAAAGCATTAAAGAAAAATCATGTTGGCATCTTTATACTCATTGTCATGTGACAGAATACTATATCTATTTAATTGACAAAAGTTGTTCATCTGAACGAGATCCAGTACTTTTAGAATCATTGAGCTGAATTCCTTTTGACTTCAATCTGTACTGTCTTAACAAGATTAAAAAAAAAAAATAAATAAAATTTAAAAGTTACAGAGTTACTACCCTGCATTTTTAGAGTGCAGGCTTTAGTATGATCAAAGAAGATGTCAGTAATTTTCCCTGGAAGTCTGCTTTTTGAGTGTAATGGCATCCAAAAATAGTAGTAATTTTTTGAGAAACATCTTCCAAGAGTGCAGGAGTAGGCAATTCTGATGTGTTGGAAGTCAAGAGGGGTAGAAGGCTGGCTTTGCCAAACAGTGATCTCCTTCAGAACTTATACAGAAAAAGAAAGTGTATTAACTGTGGAAGCAAGGTCAGCTATACAATTGGATTGTAAATATGCTGTTAACTTCTATAGGAAGAGTTGAAGCTGAAGTTGGTTGGTATATTCATGGATAACAAATTTATGTTTAGGTATATTGATAGCAAAAAGATCTCTAAAGAAACATTGATTTGCTGCTTAAAGAGGTTGGTCTCTTCAGAAACATGGATGAAGATAAAGTGAAAACATTTAATGCCTTCTTAAGTTCTGTCTTCAATTCCAATAATGGGCCTTGGGACTCTTGGAGCTCTGGGTTGGAAGACCATAATTGACCATGAGTGATTAGCTCCCAGTAGACTTTGAACAGGTACACTATTTTCTGCTGTAACTGAATGCACGTAAGTCTATGGGACCTGATGAGATCCATCCCCAGGTAATGAAAGTTCACTGATGTTATTTCAAGACCTCCTGTCATTATATATCAACAGTCTTAGGAATCTAGACAAGTTTCATTTGAGTGGAAGATGTAAAAAGCTTTTCCAGTTTTCAGGAAGGCCAAGGAAGAAGACCCTACTAATTATAGGACCAATAATCTCACTTTTGTGCTTGGTAAAATTATGAAGATTATTCTGGGAGCTACTGAAAAACTTCATGCAGTGATTGGTCAAAGCCAACATGGGTGCATGAAGGGAAGCCTTATTAACTTAGTAACAAGGTTACTTTCCTAGAGAATGAAAGACATGGGGTTTTGGGGTTTAGCAAAGATTTTGATACTACCTCTCACAGGATCTTTATGGAAAAACTGTTCAGCACATAGCTGAACATGCACACAGTATGGTAGGTGAAATTTGACTGAAAGGACAAGCTAAAAGAGTTGCAGCAATTGAGGAAACATCTAGGTGGCAGCCAGCCACTAGTGGTGTTCACTCAGGACTTGATTTGAGAGACAGTTCTCTTCAAATATTTTGTTAATAACCTGGACACAGGAGTTAGGTCACACTGAGTTTGGTGAAGATAATAAATTAGGAGGAGTCATTGATTCTTTTGAGAGTAGAGAGGCCTCATAGAGCAATATTGATGGATTAGAGTGATGGGAAAACCCACTCACCTGAAGCTGAACAAAAATGGGTGGGATTCTACACTTGGGATGGTGTAATCCTTGGTGTCTGGGTGTGTGTATAGATTGGGGGACAAGAGGCTGGAATGCAGGCCTGCAGAAAGGGGTCTGAGGGATTTGTTTGATGTGAAGTTCAGTATGAACGAACAATGTTCTCTGGCAGTCGAAAGGGCCAAAAGTATTTTGGGGTGCTTTAAGCACAGTATAGCTAGCCGGCCAAAAGAAGTGGCTGTCCCACTGTATCTCAGCAATGGTGCTGCCGCGCTTTGAGTTCTGAGTGCAGTGTTGGACTGAGTCAGACACCAGCATCTGTTTAGGAAGTAAAGCTGAAGAATAATGAACAAATTACATAAACATTTGTGCTACATGAGCTCAGTTTGGTGCCCACCTTTTGACAGCTATTCAAGAAACTGCTTGTAAGAAAATGCAATCTAACTACCTCTGACAGGCATCTTGAAATAGTTGCAAAAGAAAGTATGTGAACTAGCAGCTGTCTTTTGGAGGAATTAGTACTTAAACTTAATAGCATACTGCTCTGCTTTGAGCTGCATTTCATGGTGTATCAGTGTGCCAAAAAAAAAAAGAAAAAAGGAAATGTGGTGAATGGGAAAACAGTAATTGTTTCCCCAAATCATTTTATTAATCACTCAGGCTTATAGGGAGATAGAATTATTAACTATCAGACATAGAAAATCTTTTAAAAAGTCATAGAGGCAAAAGCTTAATTCTATTTTCAAAGCATTATCCAACAGTGGTTTTCATTCTCTGTGGTTTGTGTTTTCTTCCCATCACCTTTGCTTTCAGCACAGGACTGCGGGCTGTCTTGCAATTCTATGTTCGTTGATATACATTTTTACCCATCAGTAACGCAGATTTTAAAATCAGTGTTAACTGTCAATTTTGTTGATGATGCACAAGGCAGAATAGAGCACAGCTTGTGGTTTTACAGCTTTTTGTCAGCAGTATTGACAGCAGTAAAACCCTGAAGCAGAACCTACCCAGGAAGCAGATAAATGCACTAACAAGATGTTATTTTTAGAGTTTCTTTTCTAGCTCATAGCTTTTTACTGGCAATATTTTAATTGGTCCAATGCCAACATAAAAAATATAATGTTTTGCAGCTGTAATCAAACAACACTTGGGAACTATCTGACCCAGTAATATAATTCCCCTTCTGTCTCAATACAAGTGCACCTAATTAAATAGGCTCCCAGTAAAAGACATATTTCAGCTCTGACCAGTCCATAGCTTTTACATTAAGTTCAGGCTTATACAGCAAAAAGAAATAATGAGAGAAAGAAAAGGGGGGAAGTTGGCTTTTTTTGTCCCTCATATTTTAAAAAGAAGTGTAGAATTAGAAGAAACAAACCACATCTTGATTTTTTTTTTTCCCCTCTTATAAAATAGCAACTTCAACTTTCTCAACTTTTAAGAAAAATACTGACAAGCAATATCATGGAATTTTCATTGTCGGCAACAGCAATTTTTAGGAAGGAATGGTGTTGGTATGAATTTCCACATACTTAAAAACTTCCTAACAAAAGTCCAAAAAGAAGCTCTTTTGTGAGTCATCAACAAATCTAATCTGGAAATTTCATTTTTTTGCTTATATCTGTTAAATATTTGATCATACCTTGTTTAGTCAACATGAGAATCCAAAAATACTTTATAATGTTGTCTACAGCCGTGCTTTTCTTAGGGAGAAGGATCATAACAGTGAAAACAGTATTGCATATTTTCACATTGTAGTTCTAGGATTGCTTGTGTGGGTATGATGTGTCCTAGGATTCTTTAGTCAGCACTGCTGGGGCTACACTGGAAGTGCCACGCACAGTTCTCAGTTCTTCAGTACAAGAGAGGCATGGATGTAGTGGAAAGGATCCAACAAAGAGCCGCAGAAGCAACTAAGGACATCTCTTCCATAATGAAAGGCTGAGACATAGGAATGTTCAGCCTGGAGTAAAGAATGCCTAGGAGTGGGAACTCATTAAAGTTTTTAAATACCTGAAAGGGAGGGTGCAAAGAGGATGGAGCCAGGCTCATTTCAGTAGTTCCCAGTGACAAGACAAGAGACAACAGGCACAAACTAATATATTGAAAGTTCCCTCTGTATATCAGGAAGGTTTGCTTTATTGTGACACTGACTGAGCACTGGCACAGTTTGCCCAAGGCAGTTGTGGAGATATTCAAAAGGACCTAGGTGTGATGCTGGGGAACTGACTCTGGGAGACTTTGTTTGAGCCAGTAGGTTGGACAGGATCAAGTCCATAGGTCCCTCACTCTGGAGGTCCCTCCTCAACCACACTATGATTCCAAAGTAATAGTCAAAATTTCCTAATATCTCCCTTTATAATTTCAATTTCTTTTTCAAACCTCAAGCATCAAGTGAAATTTTCCATGTTGAGATATCTGCTCCTGTATAATGAAATTATAACAATAGTAATGATAATAACAGAAACAGCTTCCAGCCTTAGCAAACAAAGTTAAAGAAAAATGTTCTGGTTTGCAGGGAGGGAGAGAGTAAGAAAGAAGCAGAGTGGGAGAAAAGGAGGGAAAGAAGGAGGAAAGGATTAGGGAAGGACTAGTAACATAGTAATAAGAAATCAGACAGGAAAAAAAACTCTGCTTTTGTTCAGATTTGTTCCAGCGCAGCCCCACAGACCAAGGAGGTCAATAACCTGAAAGAAGTCCCAGGGGTTGCATGGATGGCACAGAATGGGATGTTGCACTGCTTGATTTGTTAGGCACACAGATGGTGGCTGTTGAGAGTGCACTCCAGAACAACTTGTACAGTACAGTAGCAAGGCAAGCCACTAATCATATATTGCTCAGTAAATCAATCATTCACCTGAGAAAGAACAGATGGCACAATTCCGAGTGCGTCAATTATGAGTGTACAAAAGGGCTCATTGGTATTTCCGGCCTATCTTTTCCATCTATAAAAGAGACTTCGCTGGTGTATGGATTGGCTAGATGTTCACTGTAAAATTGAATTCACTGGCATGCTTACCTCTTCAGAAAGATAATTTAAAATTAATGTATTCATTATCCACAAGATAAGAATGAGAGTCAATAATATGCAATGTTGAGATAAACTAAATAAACTTTGGGAGTCTCTGTAAGAAATTAATAGTGTTGGTTCCAACAATTCTTACAGTGATAGCACAAAGATCAGTGATGGCCTTGACTTGATGTTACTGCCAGAGAGATTGCAAGGTAGAGAACCTTTTCTGTAGTCCATCAAAGCCCTAACAAAATGATGAAGAGACTATGGAATTTCATTTGTAGCCTTAGTTCTAGAGACCTCTCATGCAAGCTATTCAGACTCCTAAAACTCTGTTTCCAGACATGTTAATAATCAATTTAGTCACACAGAGTAACCTATTACCTGTCTTTCCCTCAATTATCATTGTGCTTCACGCAGTGACTGTAGGTCTTCATAAAGTAAAGCTTCCAAAAAGTAAACCCTACGACATAGTGGTTCACAAAATGTGACGGCAATGCATATTTGCCTTTGTGTGACAAAATGGTTGCTACTTCCCCATAAATGACATTTACGTGAAATAAACATCGGTTGAAATTTATTAAATGAGCAGGGATCATATTCAGCCACAAAAAGCAGAAAGCTCAACATAAATTATGAAATCATGCTAATTCTTGTTTCTCCTCTTTATCTGGGAGAAGGAAACCAGGATCAAGTTATTCTCCAAGGATTAATGAGGTTTCACCTTGAAGAGGGAAAGAACAATCATAGATTTCTTTAGTAGAGGCACTAAGTCTGGACATCCCACATCTTACTATTCTGTTCCATAGACTAATAAAGAAATATCAGGGGCTTCATCTACAAGGTAGATCAAGCTTTTGTGGTTAGAAAGAAATTTCCTCAGAACTTCAGGAGAGTGTATGTGACTGTAGATCCTGCCTTGATGTCATACTGATTGTCATACTAAATTTAACCAGGTCCACTTTCTCATCTTGAATAACAGTGCAATAACAGAAGTTGATGTTTGTTTTTTTGTTTTTGTTTGTTTGTTGTTTGTTTCTTTTGTTTTTGGTATTTTTTGTTGGTTTGATTGGTTGGTTTTGGGTTTTTTGGTGTTTTTGTTTAGTTGGTTTTTTTTGTGGTTTTTTGGTGGGGTGTTTTTTTGTTTGTTCTTTTTTTTTTTTTAATTTGTTTTTTAAAGGCAGAGGCAATTAAATTGTCATGCTTCCCCTAGACTCAGAGACACATGAGCTGCTTGAAGCCCTATGGCCCTATTAAGTCAATACAAGTCTTCCTCTGGACTGCAATGTGTAATAGCCTGAAATCTTTACAAGGAAGGTGGAAGGGGAGATTGAAACTTGAGTCATATAGTTTAATCCATCTTCAGTCCCTGTTAGAACGATTTATTACAACTATATTACACTCATTTTGGAAAAAATTACTTGCAAGGGAGTACATCTAAAACCTGCATTAAGAAGAACATAGGTATCATATGGTTTGTAAGTGGTTCATTTGTCAATGTATCTGCTCTTATAAGAAGTGTTGACTCAGTATCACCGGAACCTGAATATACCAGTATTTGAGGGCCTAGTCATTCCAGATGCTATACAAAGACTACTAAGATGTGCCCTTCAGCTGTATATATTAAGGCAAAAAGAGACACCGAATACGTTAATACAATTTTTAAATCTATAAATTAAAATGTGTTTTCCTGATTAATTCATATCTTCCTCCAAACAATTACCTCTAATTTTGAGATGCAAATAAAAAGGCTAGAGAAAAAAAAAAATGTTAACATTAATCCTGCAATGTAACTTCATCTGTCAGTTTACACTTCTCTCAGGTATTATTTGGTAAGTCATAAGTATGTATTTGAAAATAGAACTTAACATTACTCAAAAGTAATAATATCAAGGATCTTTAGAAAAAAAATATAATTTTTGAATTTATAATAATCACCATAGTCATAAAAAAAAAGTGATAACTGTTTTGCTGAGTTGTTATTTCATTAAGAACTAGTGTGAACCTACAGCATTATTATTTGGATTAATTATTCAGTGAGGTAACATTTGTTTTATAAAATTAATAACTTTTCAACATTTGCTATTTCATGCAGTTCATTCACCTTAATGATCATTGTTTTTAGTGCTGAAGAAACTTCTGTAGTTACAAAAATCCCTGGTATTGTTTGCATATCTCTGGGTGCATTTTAGCTATGAACAAGAGAAAATGGAGAATGAGTTTTAGAGTATTTTCCTTCTTTTTTTGCACTTCATTATTCTTCTAGGTGAAAGTACCCCCAATTACAGATTTCTTCTAATTGTCTAACTGAATTTTGCAAACCACTCTCTATGAAAGCACATTTTTCATTGTCTCTATTCCTAACCAAACCACCAATAGTCACTAAAGCAATTGATAAATAGTATTATATCCTTCTGCCATACCAGTTCTGCTCACCAGGGTGTCTGGTCCTGAAAACTTATGTGTTATGCGATTATTCTAGTCTGAGATCCATACTGATTCGAGTAGAATAAATGGGCAACCATCTGTGTAAGAGAGAAACAGATTTTTCATTGATTTTTAAACACTTGAATGATTGCCTAATTACAGTGTTGGATTATGGCTTCTGGATTTAGAAAGGCCAGTTTCTGTTGCTATAACTTCTCACCATTAAGTTCTTAGGACTTGATCTGAACTGGTTATATTCAACTGCCACAGTTCTTCTAAATTTTTTAATAATTTATGTTGCATGAGTATGTATGTGCCTACGTGTGCTTCAGTAAAGTCACTTAAAGGGAAGGGAAGGGAAGGGAAAAGATCTTATCATAAACATAAGTTCAGCACAAAATTTTATGCTGAAAAAAGATACAACCACTGATCTGCAATTCAGGTTTTGTCTTACTGAAATTTATTCACATGCCTACTTGTGTTTTCTTTCTTCTATGTAGAGATGAACAAGAGCCACAGAAGGCTTGTAGGAAGTTTATTCAACCTTGCTTAAGATGAGTGTCTCTCTTTTCTATTAAGGATGCAAGAAATGTGTTTCCTGTGTTTCCCTGTGTTTCCACCTGTGTTACAATTTAAAGCACATTTCAGGAGAATGCTCTGGCCATGTTGCCACTTTTCACCCCTCCTGCTCTAGGATGAGCAGCTGTATAGGCAGGAATACAAGACTACTTTTTCAAAACCACTTCAGGAATGTAGTTTAGCAATCATGCTATAGATGCTAAATTCTTTTTCATTTCACACCTCTCTCTGTCTTTTTTCCTCTATCCTCTTTGCCTGCTTTCATCTGCTCAACACAATTCTAAGATCAATTCAATTCATGACATGCACTTTGATACAGTCATGAAATAGATTGTATTTCTTTCTTGTACCACTTCTTGTACTATATCTGAGTGTACAGCCTGGAAAGCCAGGAAAATCAGCGGGCTGGATTAACCATCTGGGACACATAAGTGTGCCACGTAAGTGTTAGGCCTGTAAGTACAGGCAAGATTTGGGTAGATTGAATTTTACTCTCTAAGAAAGACATACATACATTTGCCATAAGAAGCTATGTGGGAAAGATGCAGTGTGTCATTCTATTTCTTTATGCAGCTTACTTCTATATCAAATAAGAGACAACCACATTTACACAATCCTTCTTTGGCTCCAAAGTATTGGGTTAATGCACTCTAGCCATCATACTGTAACTCCTCAGAGCCTTTTCAAGACACACCTTTCTATTTTTCTTTTTGTCTGCTTTGCATAATACTAAAACCAGTTCAACTTATGGTAAACACCTTTTATAAGGCTGCAGAAAGTACCAGATCTCTGAAACATCACATGATATCATGGATCACTTTTTGTGATAAAACTTGAGGCAGTGTACATTTGAAAAATGTATATGATTGTTCATACTTATCCTTTATCTTAAATGTGTTACTTTACATGTAAGATGCTGTAATATCTTAATAAATTACTTTAATAAATACCAAAAAAAAAGGTGTAGCCAGTATTTCCCTGTTTTATAGGCTCTCTGGTCCCTCTTTTACCTTGCAACTGGATGGATGAGAAGAATTTCTGTTGTATTAATTCAGACTTTGTGCATCAATTATCTTATGCATCACATGTCCTGAATTAGAGAACCTAAGTTTCCTAGACTGCTTCCTGCTGTCTAGCACCCTGGGCTCCAAAGGGCCATTTATGCCAATATTTTCCACATAATTTTATCCTTAAATTTAAAAATATGTGTTTAATAATTATATAACAAAATTAAAAAGTGATATTTTCTCCGTTTGATTCACTGCAGCTTTTGTATATAGGTATATCTGCTCTGAATACCATTTTGTCTGTAATTTTGCTCTTTTTTGTGTAGTATTTTCTCAGATTCTACATTTTGAGAATCAGCATCTACCACCCAACAGATGTTAATAGAGACTTAAAGATCACAATTGCCTGAAGCACTGTTGGGATCAACAAAGGACTTTGCCAGCTGCAGCAAACTGTGCAAAGAAGCAACTGTTCATCTGTAATGACCAAAACCCACCCCCAAATATGCTACCTGGATTTCTGGAATTTGGACTCTAAATTAAGCCATGTGACCAGAACTCAGGATAAAATATAGGTGGTACTATTGTCCAAATTATCTCAGGCCTAGCAAAAGGTATACAAGGCTGTGGAATGCTGGAAAGCAGTGCCATGGAAAGGGACCTGGGGGTCCTGGTGGATGGCAAGTTGAATATGAGTCAGCAGTGCCCCAGCAGCCAGGAGGGCCAGACATGTCCTGGGGGGCATCAGGCAAAACATTGCCAGCCAGGCGAGGGAGGAGATTGTCCCACTCTGCTCTGCACTGGGGTGGCCTCACCTTGGATATTGTGTGCAGTTTTGGGAGCCACAATACAGGAAAAATATTAAGCTATTTGAAAGTGTCCAAAGGAGGGCAACAGAGATAGTGAAGGGCCTTGAGGGAAAGCCGTATGAGGAGCAGCTGAGGTCACTTGGTCTGTTCAGCCTGGAGAAGAGGAGACTGAAGGGAGACCTCATTGCAGTCTACAACCTTCTTGTGAGGGGAAGAGAAGAGGCAGGCAGTGATCTCTTCTCTATGGTGACCAGTGACAGGACACGAGGAAATGTCCTGAAGTTGTGTCAGGAGAGGTTTAGGTTGGGTATTAGGGAAAGGTTCTTCACCCAGAGGATGGTTGTGTACTGGAACAGGTGCCCCAGGGAAGTGGTCACAGCACCAAGCCTGACACAGATCAAGAAGTGTTTAGGTGATACTCTCAGGCACATGGTGTGACTCTTGGGGCTGTCCTGCACAGGGCCAGGAGTTGGACTTGATTATCCTCGTAAGTCCCTCATCATATTCTTTGATTCTGTGATTTGGTGATGTGTCACTGCAGGTTGTCCACAGGGAAGGCCAGCTCAGCAACCGAGCTAAAAGTTGTCTCTGACTGGGTCTGGTGGGGGAAGGCCATAGCCAATGACTCTGAAGTAGGTCTGAAGGTATTCATCCTTTCTGATGGGGTGTGACTGGCTCAACTATGCTGGCATAAGAGTCAGCTGTCATATCTTAGAAAGTGTCACAAATTATCAAAGACCCCCAAGGCACCGCTAGACTCATTTCTGAGGCCTTCCACTAGAGGACTGCATGTGATCCACAGTGTTGTAACAGATCCACAGTGTTGCAAAAACACAGTGTTTCAAAAACACATTGTAAAACTCTCCCCCTCACACAGGGAAGATGCTTGGGCATTGCCACGTATGCCTGAATGTATATTAACCCATTGAACTCTAGGTTTTGAGGGACCCCCACCCCTGAGAGAAGCAGAAGAAGACCAACAGAACATTGGCTGTTCATATGATATTATCTTTCTACTTAATCGCTTTCTCTCCCTGTCACCTCTCTTTTCCTAATTCTTTCTGTCTCTCTCTACCTCATATTTACTGTTGAATAAAATATCTACTGTTGACTTTGGCATATGGTCTCATCTGGACCTTGCTTTGGGCAGAGGCTTCTCTAATAATTGGATCTTAACAGATGTATTATCAGTATTTGACAGAATAGTTAAACAGCAGAAATACTTTCCATGTGAAGATGTTACACTCTAGGCTGAATTAAGAATGGATAATATATTTTAATGTTGTTAAATTTATTGTCTATTCCAACTAATGCATATCCCGAAGAACATGAATGTTGTTACTCCTGCAGCTGATCATAAAAGAGCACACATTTGCTTGTTTATAGATGCTATATGATTCTTGTTTAAAGGCTGTTTAGGTGAGGGAAAAAGTATCATTAATACTAAGATAATTTGCATTTTCATTAGACATTAGGTAGTAGGATTTTTTTTTTTTTTGGGGGGAGCGTGTAGCTGTAGTCACTATAGTTAGTGCCAAATTCATATAAATCATGCAAAGTTTTAATGTAAAGTGTTTGGAAGGGGTGTTATAAGTCTCTGCTTTTCAAGTCATGTTTTGGTAAGCATATTTGTAAGGAGAGAGAACTTTGATTTCTTTAATGTCATGCATAAACTAAAATTTAAAATTAGTGTCATCTTACCCAGAAGTACACTTCAATATAGAATACTACTGACATTCTAATTAATTTGAGATTTAATAAAATAACACTCATTATATAGTTATACATTATGAAGAAGCCACAGTCCTGTCATTATCTTTGTTTTCATTAGACTTCAAAAATCGGTTTAAAAAATTGTTCCAAAACTGCAGGGATTGGGGTTTTTACTTCTACATTATCTTTTTCCTAAACAGCTACATTAGTTGAAAAATTATTGGTTTGGTTTGGTTTGGTTTGTTTTTTTATGAGAAAGGCACTTACTAGCATCACCTAAGAAATCATATATGTAGAAAACTTGTTACATGATAGTCAATCCATCATTAAGAACATATCTAACTTTGACTTATGTTCCTTGTTCAAGAAATATGTATACCAAAGGTTGCCTTTCTAACTACTGAACTGATCTATAACCATAGAAACAGCTGAACTGGCCACTAACTGGGATATTCGTTCTGACAGACCGCTCACCAATTCTGCAGAAATCTGGCTGTTTGAGGTTCAGCATTTCAGGTCCACAGATAATGTGTCTGACTTTCAATAATTCTAACTGCAAGGGGAAAGAAGATATATCTATGACCACAGATTCTCTTGTGATACACTCCTCCCATCACTGAGTTAAATAATGTGTCTGTCTTCACTTTCCTCAGTTGTTCATGAAGTACAACAATGCAAGTTTTGATTATGAGAATTTATAACATGAGTTATATTAAGGACTACTTAAGTTTGAACTCAAAACTGAAAATGAGTATCTAATGAGTTTCTATGAAATGAGTATCTAATGAGTTTCTATGAAAAAAAAATAAACATTTATCTTCACATTCTACTAAGATTCTGCTGAGAAATTTTTAAAGTGATATGTTTAAAATCTAGCACAAAAACCAGTCGGTGTTGTCCCTTTTCAAGGAGACCTGAGGCTTGATCATTGAGATATGCTGAATTTTAGGGGATCAGAGCTCTGCATTTATGATGCTGTTATTCAGGTTTCTTCCTTTGTGGGAAAAAAAAAAAAAAAAATATATATATATCTCAAGGAGTTTTCTTTTGTCTGAACAGTCCATCTCTTTAAGGGACACCCTTCTTATGACTTGTTTGTTTACTTCCTTCTTTTGATTAATGAAGATGTTTAAGTTCTAGAGGTCTGCTGGCTTTTGGATGCAGACTTGTTGCTGTTACCTAAGTCTTCTAGATACAGAATATCAGTATATACTCTTTTAGACTGACCTTCAGAACCAATCACTTCTAAATATTCCATCACTTAGTAAGTGTTAAGCAGTCTGGATTGCTCCACAAGTTTATAAAATTATCTTTGAACTTCTATTTGACTCAGCAACTAGAGTGCAAAAACTAGGGAGGGAAAAAAAAAAAAAAGAAGAAACCTCAAAGAATAATATAAGAAGTATTTGTGTTTCTGGCTTCATACTGGGTTATCAACAAAGGGCTACAGCTTGTCATGTGGTTTTACCCAGGGTATTTTATTTTTACAGTAAGGTAAAAGTCATGCACTTGATTAAGAAGGAAAAGATGAAGAATTCATTTGAGCGTGAAGAGAAGCTTAGGAAAAAACATTAAGCCATTTCATGTAGCTGACAAAAAGACATAAGATCATAAGGAACTGGTCCTCTCAAGCACGATCTTCTGTATGTGGATATGTGTGTATCTGTGACTGTAGACGTATACAAAATAATAATTTCTTAAAGTTAGAATTTTTTACAAAACTTGTTTGCTAAACAGGAAGGATCAATAGGGCTCAATTCAAGTATCTGAAGCTACCTTAACGGCTTTTTTTTTTTATTCTGAAATGTTAAGGTCCCCAGAGTTATCACAGCTACTACTACAAGGCATAGAAGTTGTGGAAAACTTTGATATGAAGTGGAAAACTTTTGACATGAAGTTATAAAAAAAAAAAATTACTAGGAGGCATTTATTTTACCCATGTGGGAGGTGTAAACCGTCACTGAATGATGGACCATAATTTAAGATTAATTTACCAATATTCAAGGATAGTCTCTAATGTCAGAATGCATTCTTGAAACTTATCAGTCCCTGGAGTACTTTTACAAGGGATTTAATGAGAAACAGAGCATGAGATTGGTTATCTAACTCTGATCTCTAATTTGATGCTTCCATTTTTTCTTATTCTTGTGATTTGTTAATGCAAATTGAAGACCCATTCATGTTCTTTTCATACCTACCACACTTTGAAACATAGATCACCCTAATTGATAGTCATAGGACACAGGAATTGGAGATTACTTTTCTTTGGGGTTTGATTTGGTTTAGTTTGGTTTGGTTGTTTGTACTGTTTCTTAGTTTCTTTGTTTTGGTTTGCTTGTTTCTTGAGTAGAACCAAGTGAAAAATTTGACTGTAAAAGAATGGCCTGGAAAATATTTACTCAATGTTTTTATAATTGAAGTTATTAAACAAAGAAACAAACAAGCATTTTGGGTTTTCATGAAGTGAACAGTTCTACAATGTACAGAAAGATAGAGCACAAGGTCAATGACTAAATTAAGTTCACCAATTTTATACTGTACAATTGCAGGTCATAAAATCAATCAGGATGCTGCTAAAGCTAAGGAGAGTAAAAAAATAAGAGCAATAAAATACATTCAAGTGGGGTTGTTGTATAAGTGCCTAACAACTATTTTGCTCAAGATAAAATTTGCTTCCTTATTGTGGTTAATTGAACTTTCGAAATGGGAATTGTGCAAAGAACTCATTCTGGTAAAAGAATGCAAATCCCACAGAATGGATCCACACAATTTATAAACAGGAGAGCAGTCTATGCAACTTCCCATGTCAAAGGAAAATTCCTGATTATCTAAGAACTTTGTCAACAATGCGAAAATCTTTTAAACTATAGTTGTTATGAGATGTATATTAAATGGAAAGACTAAAATTTCAGAATGGAAAGTGAGAGTTAGTTCCAGCGTTACTTCCAATAAGGATCTTGCAAGAATAAAGAGTAATCACAAACAGAAAGAACAACTCCCTGTTAAGTGCCAGTCCTTCAAGCTTCACAAAATCAAGCATGATCAAATATTAACCATCAGCATCTCATTTTGTCTAAGCAATTTGAATTTCCAAGGGACAATCTATTGTACTTGGTCAGGGTTAAGGCCTCAGTGCACCTGATACCTGCCCACACTTTGATATGCACTTAATTTTACCAATATTTCTCAGCAGATCTGAAGTATTCTGTACTTGATTTCTGCAGATTAGCAGCATTTCAGAGTTGTGCAAATGTCTGAGATATCTCTATTATTGTGTCTTCATAGATGCAATATGTATTATCTATATTTGCACCTATTTTTTTAATCGTTCTCATGCATATTTCAAAGTAGCTAATCTGTAGTTCTAATTAAAAAAAAAAAAAAATATTCTTGTATAGCCTCTGGTTGAAGTGACATAATTTTTGCCTGAGCCCTTCATTTAATAATTTATTCATTTAATTAATTCAATAATATAGATATTATCCCATAATATGCATCAGTTAATAGGGAACATGCTCACATAATCACATATAAATATTACCATGTTTTTCTCCCCTTGCTAAAGAGTCAGTGCTAGTTTTTACCTTTACAGAACAATTTTGGTTTGGTTGTGGTTTGTTCATTTTGGTTTGATTTTATCACAGAATATTGTTACCATGCTAGTGCATATAGTTACTAACTTTTATTCAGAGCTTGTTTTCCCTTTTTAATGGATAGGGAATTGCAGGAATGGATAGACACAGGATAGCAGTCTTCATTTTTCAATAGATTTGCTATCAAGAAAGAAAGAATACATATATTTCTCCTCTATCTAGTACATCATTCAAAGAATGAAATACTTGTTAAAAAATCTACAGCATCATCCACAAAATTTGTAATTGATATAGAGGCCAATTTATAAGAACATAATTCAGTGGCTTTAACAATGAAAATTCCTTATCTGTTCTTAGGTGCATATCTTCCAGTCTTTGAAAATAATTAACTGGAGATTCTATAGGGAGCAATAGTCCTTGCTATACAATAATCCTCCTGCTTTGAACACATAATGAGACTTGGTTCCTCTTGGAAAAAATAACACTGCTGAACTTGTTTGAACTTGCTAGAACTTCTCTCCAATCACCTAGATACTATCTTTGAGACTGTTACATATGTGCAGCTCTGTCATCCTCTTTTGCCTGTGAATATGTGGTTAAAGACCATGCAGATTATGAAGCTTTTTTCTTACTCAAGCTCTTGATTTTACACGATGAATAAAATATTTGTTCAGAAATACTTCTTTCTTTTGCAGATCTTAAAAAAACACCCCCAAAATAATAAACAAACATAACATCATACGATTTTTCAGTAGTGTAACCACTTTTAAGGCTGCAGCTTCTTGCTCTGATGTTACAGTTGTCTTTTTCTGAGTATACTAGAAATTAAAAAAGCTACTGTCCCCACAGACTAGTTTCTTCTACCTGCCAGAGTTCATGCATCTGAGGCTGAGATGCATATATCAGTTGTGTGGCACAATTTGAATTCTTATCAATGTCAGTATTTTTATCTGTTTTAATTGTAGCTTCAGCTACTTGTGCACAGAAACAGACATATGAAAGCTTCAGTCATGGAGCAGTAACAAATGACCATGGCACAATAATACTTTCTGTAGACCTTTCAAATTATAAAAAAAAAAAAAGTCCTAATTTTGTGAATGAGTGATGAATAACAAGGTGTCTTTTAGAGTTTTGTGGACTGTGCTTGTAAAGCTTTTTGCAGTAAGCTAATTCTGCCTGTCTTCAGGGCAGTGGACAGCCATGCAGAGTGCAGAAGTGTCAAAATGTGCACTGATAAACCTGACTCTATATGTACTCTACCTCAACAGTGCTTCTAGGTCAGGCACATTGCCATACATCTAAATGTTTTCCAGGTGCTTCAGAGTATCAGCAGATTGATTTCAGATCTTCTTGTAAATGAGTAAGACTCAGCTGCACCCACCTGCAAAAACGTGTGTCTACCCACAGATCCACTGCTGTCCTCTCCTGTTCATTCCCTGCTGGTCGTGCTTCCTGCCACGCTGTGGGTATAAAAGCTACATGCATCCTCCATCTCTTTCTCTAAGTCTTTTCATACACTGATCACAGTGCCAATCCCCGGTGGTATCAAGTTGTCTTTCATTGCCTCCATATTTTAATTGGTGCAGGACCAATGGAGGAAGAGATCTTTTCTGAACTACTTCTCTTCCAGCTTTGTGTTATTTTCGTATGACTTCAGGTTCATCCATGTCTGATTTTTCCTTTTTCCCATTTAAGAAGTGAGGAGAGTAAAATATGCTCTGATTTCAGAGATACTTGAAGATACTGTTTTCAAAATCTAGTGGATCTCTTTGTCCTTGTGGTAGCTGATATTATTCCAGGGTCTTTAAATTCAGATGTGGATTTTTAATCTAAAAAAAAATAGTTTAGTATCTGTTTCATGGCATAAGGATGATAAAACTATTTTAAACCCTCTATATTAATATTTTCTAAATATGGCAGACATAACTGGTTTTATTCAATCTTGCTTTTTTCTTAATATGCCTCAGTTATCTATGTTGAAATACACTGAATTCACTTCAAGCATAAATCTTTCACAGCTTTAAATGGTTAATGTTTAAAAAACCTAAACTGTGAAAAACTGAGCAAAAGGTTTTTAATATAGAAATATGCAATACATTAGTTTTTTTGCTATTATCATGGACAATATCTTCAAATTTTTATTTGTTCAAATAAACTCTTTGCTTTAGCAAAAAATTACTAAAGTTATGGTAGAATGAGAAATTTACATTTGATATATATTTTTGTATATGCATAGATATATGCATATACAAAAACATCAATGTTCATAGAGGAAAAAAGAAATATATCCCAGCTTTTCATATAAAACTATGGATCAGCACGAGTCCACATATTATTGAGAATTTATGTCTTTTCTAAGATATATTACCCTAAACTTTGAACTATGCTTAAAATTTAATTTTTTAGGTGAATGAAGAAAGTACATGTTAGATGTATTAGTTTGCACCCTCCTGTCTCCCTAGAATGTGAGTGATCTCATTTTGGAAGCTTGATCATTCTTGTTCTTATCTAACAACATTCCCAAAATCCCTTTGGATAAGAGCAGAAGAGAATGATAAAACAAAGGGTGTTTTAACACAACTCTTGTTGAATTCAAAATAATTTTTCTTTAAGTAGAAATTGCTTAACTTCTCCTATTTGCATTATTCTGAATAGATTTTCCTTGTGTTTCTGCTGTAATTTTCAGGGAGGTCAATGGCAAAAATATGCAAATACCAGAAAACTGTGTTATTACCTCATCAAGAATGAAAGTCTGAACTTTATTTCAGTGACTTTTATATGTGATTAAAGCTCAACTTTCCCAACAAGGTAATGGTATGTTTAATTAAAAATGAAGTTCATAATAGCCAAATAAAGCCCACTAAATTAAATTAAAACATAGCTGCTTTGTAGCCTTGTGTTCCAAAATTACTGATAAAGCATGAAAAAGAATTTTGACTTCTCACCTTTTGCTTCTTCAAACCAAGCAATTTATTACTTGTTCGCTTCAGGAAGATTGGTTTCAGGCTTAAAAAGGAAAAATCTGTATTGTGCAAATATTACTTCACAAGTCTTGTTGTTGTTCTTTTTTTTCCAGCAAATGATCAAAGAAGGCTAAAAAGTTGATTCATGGCCCACAATCAAAGCAATTAGTATTAAATTAATCAATATGCATTGAGTTATGTGTACACTGATATTCACAGGTGTTGTGGGTTAAGCGCCATAGGCAGCTAAACCTCACCCAATCACTCCCTCACGCCCCCCAGCAGACTGGGGAGGAGAATCAGAAGAGCAAAAGCACAAAATGACCCAAGCAACAATATTAAGACACTTTAAGAAAGGAAGAGAATCTGCACCTATAAACAGAGAAAAAAGGAGTTCATGCACAAGTTGCCATTATCAGACAGATGTTGAGCCATTTCCAGAAAAGCAGGGCTTGATCATACTAACAGTGACTAACAGAGTGACTTGTGAAACTGGGAGCTGCAGTGCACATCTTAGCTCTAAGATCTCAAGCTGTCCAAATAAACAGGGCAAAATTAGGGGGTGATTTAAGAAGTAAGACACAGGACTATATCTGCATAGTACGAGCCCCTAAATCTGCTACACTTGAGATTGTCTTACCTCTGATATCCAAAAAATCTTTTCTTAGGTATAGGTAATGTGTTCTAATATGAATACCTTCTTTGAATATTTAATGATATTATATGGTTCCATGATCTCTCAGGTAGTGTACTTGGTGTCAAATATAGTTTTAAATCTAAACAATAAGGATAAATATTGCACATTTCTAGTCTGCAAAACAGTAAATGTCAGCTGCACTCAGACTGTAACTCAAGACAATTAACTGGAAGACAAAAAATTGCTTTTTCTTTCCCCTGCTGCCAGAGCTGTAAAGCCTTTGCCAAATTGCATTTATAAGATTTTAACTTCCTTACTGATTAGTTTGACTCACATTACTTAAAAAAAAATAAAAATGTCTCAACTACAACCTACCAGCCTATAAAAATATCCCTTTTCCTAGCAAGAAGGCATTGTGGTTGTTATTTTACTTTGGTTCAAATATTTTTTAAATAAATAAATAAATAACTCTGAAATTCCAATACAAAGAATATTTCTACATGATTATCTTCTCATTAAAATCTCCCTGTGGTATTATAAGGTAGTTTTTAACACTAAAATTTCTTTTTACTCTCCAAAAGCTATCTTAGCTACGATATTTATGTTTACAAAGGAAGGAAATGTTCTACTTTAGATTCCATATTTAAACCACTTTTTTTATTTCTATTTTACAGTTTCTATTTTAAGACTAAATTAGTCCTTTCCAACTATGTCAAGGAATATAAAAGCTGTTTCCTGGCTGGTCAATTTTTTTTAATATTTTATTTGTTTGTTTGTTTGTTTGATTTTTGTTTGTGTGTGTAATGTTTTAAATTAGTCATTAACAAAATCAAAGAGGCAATAGAATAATGTTTTCTGTGCATCTTTGTGTAATATTAATAATCAGCATTTTGGAATAAGCAGAGGAAGAATAGCAGGAAAAATTCAAGCCATAACTTCCAATAAAGGAATACAGGACAGAGTTAGATGATGTGATGATTAATAAATGATTCAAATTTGTAATTCAAAAGAGAAGGTAGAGACAAAGATGTACAGAATCTATAATTTTATATTGATATGCTAAAATATTTGGAAATTGAGGAGAGTGATCAGTTAAAAGTGGGTTAATTAGTCTGTACTGTAGGCTCAGGGGTGAACTGGTGGCCTTGGCTGGAACTACACAGCCAAGCAGAAGTCAGGGGAAAGAAAAAAGGTCTGAATGCACTGGGGAAACAGTGGAGAAGTGATTAGGTCAATGGTTAGTTCAGGAATGCACCATGTAATGTCTTTGTAAACTGATATGCTAGACTGGGCAATCTCTTTATACTAAAGACAATGTGATCTTAGTGTACTTGTTCTCATTTTTTAGGGCTATTTTTTTTTTTTTTTTCCCCTTCTAGGAGAAATACAGTAATGGATTCAAGAGCTTCTCTTTCTTCAGAGACAATGCAGTTGTTTTGCAATATCAAGTTAGGGTGTTTCGAGGAATAAAACACAACACATTTTACTGCCCTTTAAACATAATTTGACTGTTTTCATTATCCTTATCAAACTTGACTTGTAAATAGCAGTGTACTTCATCACCAGGAAAGCTTGCATAAATAAAAAACTCATGAGTCTAAAATGATAATTACCACAGTCTAATGAATCACATAAATCATTTATAATGAAGGGAAATAAACAACGACTCAGAAATGAACACATTAATAACTTAGGGTGTGTTTATTTTTTTCTCCATGAGCAATGAGTAGTTTTATTTATATGGTGTGTCCATAGACAGTATAGCTGGAATTCTATCAGTGAAATAATTAGTACTTAATCTAAAGGGATAAACATATCTAGCAGAGTCTAAATTGAAAAATGACTATTAAAATGATCATTAAACTATGAACATTCCTATAAAACTAAAGTAAACGGCCCATATGGCTTTAAAGAAAATGTAACATCTTGAAGAGATCATTTACCAAACATTTCACTCAGTTCCTCATCAAACTCCCCCACCAACATAATTTAAAAAAAAAAAAAAAAAAAAAAGAAAAAAAAAAATGTGGGGGAATCCCACTTGCAGAACTGCCAGA
>JAWWEW010000078.1:93347583-93361115 GCA_035583185.1 Anabacerthia variegaticeps
CCCTAACTCCTCCCAGTTCCCAAAACCTTTAAAAGTCTCAGGTGTTCCCAATAAACTCATTCCAGCTATTCACCCCCGCCCGGCTGAGGATCTCTCCTTTGTTTCCCCTCGGCGCGCGATTAAAAAAAGGTTCCTAAATGGGAAATGGAACCTATTTAAATAAAAATTTTCATGTCGGCAAGAGAGAATTTAAAAAAGTTACTGGTATTCTCTTTTCCTAAATTTCTTATTTAGGTATTTTGGATGAGGATGACCTGGATATGACCCCAGCTATTGGAGATTTTGGCTCAGAATCATTATATGGCATAGTGATGATGATTCAGAAGAGTGTCTATCTTTCTCAGTGAGATAAAGAGATGGAAAGCAAATACCTACAACTACAGTAGTGATAGTGAACAGCTGGTGGATTGAATTTCAAATATTTTATATTTTTTTTTAATGTGTGTAGACGAACTAGTTTCAATGTATATGAAACAGTGACTGGACTTCCAAACCACTTATGAATACCCAAAAGGAAATAATAAAGTTGTAGAACATTTTAAACTTATGTATATCAAAAGATTTTAATTTACTGCCCTACAATTTCTAGGCCAAAAATAGTATAGGATTGCTATATTACATGCAACAATTCAGCATATTATTTTAACTTAGAGTGAATGATAAAAATATTGTATATTTACAACATTAAAAAATCTATCTTCTGATTCACTCTTGGGTTTAGTATTTATCCATATTTTTTATTAGATTTATTGTCTTCTTCTCTATTTTAGCTATATTATTTTTTCTATATTATTTTGGCTTATTAGTTAATAAAAGGTCAGATTTCTTGAAATCCTTCATATTACCATTTACTTGAAATCATAAACAGATTACTCAAATTCCAGTTCAAATGAGATGGATGATGAGAATGTGTAACTAAGTTAATCTGTTAGAAAAAAACCAACCTGATACGATCTATCTATAAAATATATATGCACATATAATATAAAAATACTTAATATTTAGTAAATAATATATATAATGGAGAGAGAGAGAATGAGAGAGAGAGAGGGAGGCAGATATATAGATAGATATACACATATATATAAAAATGTATATGTATATATGTTTCTGGTGATTGGTAAGATGTCACAGAAGCTGATTTTTGCTAATTGAAATCACAGTTAGGCAATTTAAGAGATTTCAGGGGTCCTGGAGAGCACAAGCAAGTGCATCAGTGCTACTCTGACCCTTCTGTCATTTCAGCCAAGAGTGAAGGGGATAAGTGAGTAAATGTAGGCAACACTCAGAAGCCTATAAAGTGTGGAGATCTGGAGCAACAGGAAATCCCAGGAAAAAGTATTACATTGTCACTGGTCCAGTTGAAACAAGACTGAATTTGTGAGATTTCACTGCAGTAATGACCATCATCTTGTCTCTGCTTTCCAGCTCCTGACACCCGGCCACCACAAGAAAGCCTTCTCTCTTGCTCAGGACAAAGTTAGTTAAGGTTTTCACTGGGTTTAATATGTTGCTGGCACTTTATTTTGCTCTTTCTTCACCCAGTTCAGCTCTTTTGTCAGTTACTTAAATGTAAGTGATTAGGTTATTTAAAGTATATTGCTTTCTTTTTCCCATTTCTTTGAAGACATTTAAATGATGGATTCATGGTGTTGCTATAAAAATATACGATAGGTTTTTGGTTTTTTTTCCCCTCAAGCACTAGAGAAAATGTCTTTATTAAACAGGAGTACAGAAATCTAGAATAAAGATCTAGAATAAAGGTCTCAGTTTACAGGGTAACTGAGACTCTATGTTTCAGCACCCAGGAAGTGTCAACTGATAAATTAAATTGGCAGAGGACAATGATTGGCAACATCCCCAAACAAATCACAAAAGACCATAGGGTACATAACCTCTCTGTAAAGTTCTTGTGACTGCCAGATGTCATTCAGGTTTGTAATTAATAACTCATGGAAAACACTATGCTTTTTTTCTGTTCAGTAACATAATATAAATTTGTAACTCTACACAATTACCAACATTAAAAGCAATTAGGATATTTGAATTTCATGCAAGTTATTTTTGATATCAAGTAGCCTAATGAAAACTTATTGTCATTTCTAGTACACAGTATTTCTGATAATAAATGCAACCATGCTGGTGAAAATTTAATTAAGATAAATACCCATAATATATTCAGTTATATTACTATAAAACACATAAAATGAACAGATCTCAACATGGCTTAACTGCATAAAAACAGACTTTCTGTGAAATTTCCAAAGACACCATTTATTTTATACCCTGATCAGTAAGTCATATTTTATATTATTATTACCTCTGCAGTTCACTCTTAAGGTTTATCCTTATTTCTGCTTTTTGGATAACTTCCTTTAACAAATTAATATTCTTCTTCTTTAACAAATTAATATTGTATCTAAATCATGGGACCTGATCCAACACCAATATTTTTTTTCTTAGTTCACTCTCATCGTTCAGATTGGTGCTCATTGCATGGTGATTCATTCACACTTTTTGTTATGAAGTTCTGTTACACCATCCAATAGATGAAATGTCCTAAAATCAAATTCTTTCCTCAATTTGTGACGTGCCATTAAAAAAAACCTGTATGAATTGTTTGGTATATCAAAAAGTTTGGTGTCTGATGTAGCCATGTAGCTGTCATGTTACATCTTCATTGTTACATAAGTAATTTTTAAAAGTTTCTGTGCTTTCAAGAACACACATTAGTTTTGTATTATATGCTGAGGGAAGAGACAACGTCACAAAACAAATTGTTCATAGGAATAGGAGGTATATTGTTAGCTTATTTTTGCACTTTTGATGTCTTCAGAAATTACAGACATCTCACACTTCAGTTATGTGAGGACCAGATGGCTCTGCTTTGGGATAGCAAGAAACACAATCCCAAGACAACACTCAGCAGATGTCTAGGCAGCAGCTCCAGCTGACCAGACAGGTTTGCTCTTCCACTTCACACCCAGCCAAAGCCAGGAATTATGCAAGACAAGAAAATAAGCCAAAAATGCTATGGCTACTGAGCACAGAAAAAAAAAAATATTTAAAGACATAAAGCAAACAAATAAACAAAAAAAATCCAAATGTCAAATCCATCGTACTTGTGATGTTCTCTTTTTTGGGGGAGGAAAGGATAGGAAAATGGCATAGGGAAAGAAGCAATTGTTTTAATTAAAAGTATACTGTTTCCGTCCAAATAATATTCTGACTAGATCTCCAGAAGCCCTAAATCCACAAAAATCTGTTTTAGACTATTTGGGAATCACCTGACACCACTCATTTTTAACTTCTGATTTATTTTTTTTTAATATAATCAATAAAAAAAAAATAAAAACAAACAAAAACCTGCACTTTTACTTCTGTGACTGACATTCTAATATAATTTAGATCGTAAATAACAGCTAAAACACTGTAGACATACTAAAGGAAATAAAAAACAACAACAAATCAACAACAACAACAAAAACAAAACAAACAAAACAAAACAAAGAGGGATTTGGCAGTACAAGACTAAAATACAAGGGATTTGGGTTTACTCAAAATCTTCTTACATATTCTCTTGTTAACTCTGGCAAGATGCTCCCTTTCTCACCATTTCAGTTTCCTTTACTGCTGGATATTTAACAGATAGGATGAGGGCTAAATTGAGTTCAGTAGGATCTATGTCTGCTTCTCCCTTTCCAAGTCCAGCTGTGTCTCATGAAAGCCTTGGACACTCACCAAGCTCCTGTTGTTCTATACTTCATATTATGATTTTCATGGAAAGACAACAGAAGAGTATCTTCCAAAGGAAACTCACAAAATATGGGTCTAAATGAGCAGAGGAACTGTGGCTTTGTGATGGCCTAAATGAAGGTGAAAACGGCCTGAGAATGTTGATTGGAAATATGGAAGGGAGAATATGCCCCATATATTCAAAACGCAAGTTGTTTTTGCTGACATGGAGTGTAACATTGTTTTTCTTTCCTGCTCTCCATGAAGAAATAACATCACAAGTATCTGTGTGGCAGACCTTGTTTTACTGGCAATTCTACTGAAAACCCAGTGGTTAAAGAATCATGGGTAATAAACCATTTTCTTACTGTTATTGTTGGTCCTTACAGAATAGTCTGAAATTTTATTTTCAATATGGCTACAGAATTATGCAATTTCATCTTGCTGTCTTTGAACTTAGTTTTCTTTGTAGAAGTTTGACTTCATTGATTAGCAGTACTCTCTTATTTGCACTTTTTTTTTCTTTTCTTTGAAGAAAAAATAAATCACTCTTGAATAACAGCTGTGAGGGGGATCAGCTCCTCTAGTTCCCCAGCCTCTCGGGGTCTGGAGGGGATTGTGAAATCCCCACGTGGTCAGGAGTGAAGAGATGTAGCACTCCAAGACTGAGTGGTCACAGAAAAGCGTTTAATTACTTGACTCAAGGGTATTTAAACCCTTTGGGCAGGGTTTGGGAGGCAGGATATGATTGGGTAAGGGTTCAGAGGGAGTGGTGTGGTTTGGGGGACACAGGGGCCAATAAGGGAGCAGGAGGACCAAAACCCAGTGGGAACCCAGGAATAGGGAGTGACTGGTGATACATCCAATAAAGGCAGGGAGGGGGGCGGGGCTGGAAACCCTGGGAGAAAGGAACAGTCTATGTTCACATGTGTGCAGGGGATTCTAGGGATTACAATCTAAACAGGAGGAAACACTTACATAAAAGGTGCAGGTAATGTTGAATTATAAAGTCTCTGGGCCTTTGGAAGTTGTCACAGTGGTGGTCTTGTCTCCAGGGGGTTCCCGTTCCACAGTGTGTAATCTGAATGATCCTCTGTCCTTGTTGCACATGTGCTGTGGCAGAAGTCTTTCCCAACACTTGAACTCTGGTTTTTACTGCTAAATTGCCTTATGAGGAGGGATTGTTCCAGTCAGACTGGTTTGAGAATCCTAAGCCATCTGTTGATCGTGGTATTATGCATGCAGGATTTGATCCCCACCTCTCAGGCATGGACACATTACATCAGCATGATCAGTTCTGAAATTTGAGACAATAACCCATCCTGATAGTTTACATCAGTCAGTTATGAAGTTCTTAGATACTTTAATTGGAATGTTTGAACCATTGGTGTAAGTCCAGAGAAAAAGTGATTTTTCTGAATGGATGACACTCTTGCCAAATATATTTATAAACAGTATTTTGCATAGCATTGATTATTATTCATATTGTTATCCTCCCTCCCTCCTTCCTTCCTTCCCTCCCACCTGCCTTCCCACCTTCCTTGTAGAGGTCTGGGAGAACCCAAAAAGAAAATTGCAACTTTTGGATAATATGAAAAATTGAGTATGCTTGGTGGGGGAAGAAAAGGAACAATCAAGGCAGTAGTTTATTTATGAAAATTTGTATTCTGACATTCACCAAAGAAGATGTGATAAAGAGATGCTTGCTCAATACTCCTTTTTTTTTTTTTTTTTTTTTTTTTTTTTTTTTTTCCCCTGGCAGTAAAACTGAAGGAAAAATAAGCATATAAAGAAATCAACCTTGATTTAGCCCTGTGTTCCCTTAAGCAGTCTAAGATTGGAAGGCATATAAACAGTAAAATAGGACAAGATCATATCTCAAATTATCTCTTGCCTTTCAAACAATGTTTCTCCTTATTTGCTCACTTTTATAACCAATTTTATCTTTGTTATTATCCCTGTCTTCTCATATTTCATATTGACTGGGAAAATCACCAGTGAGTTAATAAAAGCAAAGGAAAAATTTCCAAGCAGGAAACAGTCATGCAATTTAAATCCTAAAGTAATGGGTTGCAGAATCACTGATAATCATAGATTTTGTTAGAGCAATTTATTCTACATAAGCTCCCAAAAGAAGTACCTGAACTATCTCTCAGGTTTATATGTAATATTGAGAATTTTTTAGAGACTTAATGTATTCTTTTTGACAATAGAAAGCCTCTGATCAATCTAATTAAATTTTCTCCCCTGTGTAAGGGGTCTCTATACCATATAAAGAGCAGTTTAGTCATCACTGGATTTTGATCCAGTCTTTGCAAAATTCTTACATTACTACACAGTACTTCTGTGTGACTGAAATCATCTATAGGAGGAGAGGCATGGTCACAAGGCAGTATGACTGGAGCACACACCCAGCTCTTAAAGGACAGACAGTGCATGGTGACAAGGATGTCAGAGGGCTGTTGTGAAAGGTTGGGTTGCCTGCACACTGTGGACATACCAAGGACCAGTAGACACTGCAGCTGGGACACTGGAACATGGTGGAACAACAACTAGAGAGGCATGCTGGGGTTATTATCACCTCTCCACCATTTAGGGTTATGTGACTTTCATTTTAATAATTTGAAGTAAAAATTAAACAAGAATAAATAAGCTAAGTAGTAACTAATCACACATTTAAGGTATGTGTCAGTTCAATAGTTCTGGCACAAGACGGCTTAGAAGCAGTCAAAAGGACTACATTAAATCTTATTGGCATCCAGGGAATTTTGCCAACCTTAAGCAATCTATATATTAACTGCATGTGCGCAAACTTAGTGAATCTTAAGTAACTTAATTTCTTAACAAATACCTTTTCAAACCAGACCTTCTTTCAGTCAATAGGCCTTTTTATATCTCACTACTTTTTCTTCATTTTAGAACTTGATTTGACAAATCTTTACAATAAGCTCAAGTCCCATGTTACTTACAAAATTCAGAGATAGAAGTTAATAGATATTTTAAAAAGTACATCACCATTTCAGAGCCCTGCATTAATATTCCTCCAGATGCAGACAGGATATTTTTAATTTTTTTTAAAAATGCAGTTCTGATGGAACAAAATCTGTAAAGAGAGCAAATGTTTTATCATCTCAACCTCAAGATGAGGAATGGCAGAATTTTCAAGTCTGACTAAGAGCTCTTTGCAATTCAGTAAGAAGCAGTAAGTCATTTTAGTAAGATTCACCTGGTTATAATTTCCGGCTAATTGCCAACTTTCAGTTGTACTAGATAATCTCCAGAGGTCCCTAATAATCCTAACAATTCTGTGATACTGTGATTTTGTGACCTTCAGATGTTAATTGAGATGTCAATAAACCGCATATATCACTTGCCCTTTTGGCAGACGATGCCACAAAAGTAATACATACTGTACCAGAATGGGAAATGCTTCTCAAACCCTGCTTAGAAGTTAGCTTTCTTTCTGGGTGGGGTGATATTCTTCACAAACACAGTTCTTGGAAGTCTCAGCAAAGATGGATGTAGATGCCAACTGTTAGCATATGTTTTATAACTTTATTGTTCACTGGAGCATAAAAGATCTAACAGGATGCAAATGATCATCCCTGTAGATAAGAATTGATCAGAAAATTCACAACTTGAGACCTGCTGGTGGGGAATGACTGTACAATGTCATTGAAACCAAGCAAGTTTTACTATAAATAAGTGAGAGAAGAAATATTGGGCTTTTGTGAGAGCTAAATTGCATTGCATGGTGGTTGTCAGCCTGTCAGTGAATGAGATTAAAGCAATTCCTATTGTATAGATCTGTCCAGAAACATAATCTAGAGGAAAATGCTTAGATGAAAACTATAAAAACTACAGTTATACTGTAAAATCTAATCAGCATCGATTGGCTGAAGGTTTCGGTTTTGTGCACAAAATTTTTTTTGTTCTTTTTTATTTTTTTCTTATAGGTCTTACAGTACGACTTGGAAGAAGCAGAAACACAGTCATTATTGATTTTTCTTTTTAACCTAGCATCTGTAAATATTTACAGATATATGATTAATTTATTTTTTCTTTGCTTCTAGTTATTTACTTTCAAGAACTTCTCCAGTATCAGCATCAACACATAATAAGCTACTGTCAGATTTCTGACTTAATTACAGTAATGGGGCAACACTTTGGTCTTTAATTATTATTTTTAGAAATATTAATCACAACATTGAATTTTGACATTAACAAGAGAAAGTATAGACATCACTTTAACTGCATGATTTATACTCACCTCTGAAGTCAGTTTTCTCTGCAAAGTAGTACTGAGGCTGTGAAAGGTTTTCAGCAGTAGGCAAGCGTCATACTTTATGGATTTTTAAATCATTGCTCTGAGTTTGTCTTCTTTGTTATATTACAGAGTTGATTTTTCATTCCAGTATTACATGTGCAACAAAAATCAGAAAGTTTCACAGATTAACTACAACAAATAGACAGTTCTCCAACGAAAGCCAGTAATACAGACTTTTCATTGACTTCAAAGGTTTTAGATGTCAGGCTTTGGCTACCAAGCCAACCAGCTCTTTGGGCATGAGAATAATCTTGTTGGCTTTAAAATGGATTGTCACATGTTTAAATAAAAATAAATACATAAGTACTCTATTATGTTAGGAATGGTATCGGTACAGAGCTTTGGACAAGTATTTCCCTATTCTCCTTCACTGAAGAAGATGTTTGTCACAATGTTACTATAGCTAGTGAGGATTCAGAGGAGTTCCTCTCTATAGAGAGAGGACCGATTTCAATCCGGTGTCCATTTTACTAATTCAACATCTGACACTTGATAATATTTACAAAATATTGAAAAAATTTTTCTTACTTAATTCAAATGATTAATTTTACCAGGCTACCCACATGTAATAAAATAGGTGAAATGAGAGAGAATAATAATTATTGAAGTACACTGCATTTTTTTTTTCTGAATTCCTTCAATCAGTCCAATTAAATACATAAGAGAAAATACTCTAAAGTTTTGGGTTTTTTTAAGAATAAATTATGAGGCAATCTGCTGGAAGTAGGGAAATAATTTTGTTCCAATATCATTTTTTTCCTGTACCATTTCCATTTTACTGTATTCCTGCTGTTTCAATGCTGAGCCACATATAGAGAGACTGAAAAATCTGGAGGAGTTTAAATATTCATCTACGTATTTTTATCAATATGGATTACTTACTAAAATGTAGTTTTAAAATTTGAAAGTGATGTACTAATGGCTACTCACTTATACCCTAAATTAACACAGGAATGCTACTGCATTGCTGAAAAGATTTTTTTTTTTCAAATTATTAGAAATGGAGAGACACTAAAAAGTAACACACAGAGTAGTGAAGATGAGAAATTCTCAGAAACATTTTTTTCTGATATGGTTTTCTAGCCTGAGTTTAAGCATTCTCAAAGTAGTCTTACAACTGAGAAGAAATGTTCAAAATGATTGATAGTCATAACAAAGCAGAAAAGAAGCTGAACAGTTGAAACAGGTAAAATTCTCATACTTGAGAATAAGATTTTCAGCTAGAATAACAGGCAGGGGCTAATTAAACCTTCATGGTGTTTAAATCCTTTCTGCCTGAACACAATCACCAAGAGCTGAATATTGATCTCCAGCACAACTTGATATTTTCTAATGTATTTTTATAAATCAAATTAAAAGAAGACTTTTCCACCAGTGATAAAAACAACCGCTGTCAAGAAGTAATTATAAATGCCAAATACAGTCTACCTCTTTTCCATTACACCTCAATACTATCTTTCCTAGCAATTAATCAGGCAAATACCCTTCAATGAAAAACAACTATGGAGAGGAAAGCCAAAACATGTTGGGATTACTTTGTCTTTCTGTAGTTGTAACAACCAAAACAAGAATAAAGACTTTTTGTGATCTACTCTTCAATATCACAATACAGTGGAAGACTGCAGTGCTGATAAGACATTGAATCCCTCAACTGCCCAGCTATAGTTACTGCAAGTTTCTCAGCTCAGTTCTGCCTGAACATCCCTAGCACTTCCTATATTGCTAGTGTAGTGTCAGACCTCAGAACTTTCTTTCTCCTGAATTCTCTCACGAGAGACATATTTCAAGAGCAGGCTATCTGCTGAAATGCTCTAGAGAACAGTGTAATTCAGTTTCTGGTATAGGCAGAAATTTTCATCAATTTCTCTCAATGTCTGTAGACACATGCTTCAAATAGCTTGTACTCCAGACCAGTTGTCCCTACAAATAGACCAAAATTATCTTTAAATAAGATGCACTTATTTCCAGTTTGCTTGGGAGACAGAGAAAATGAGCCCACAAAAGAAAAAGAACTTATCCTTCTATGACTCTCTAATTTCTTGCATAGTCCTCAAATATCCAGATAAATAATTAATTACATTATTAGAATAGTCTATTGATTTATGTTTGCTTTACATCAAGCACAAAACACAGTGTTACTTAGTAATTTTTATTTGGCAAACTTCCACATGAAATATGAAGTAGACTACGTGAGGAAGAGGGCTGTACTGCTTCTTTGGCATAATTGTATGTACTTAGAAATACTCTTTCATTAGCACTAATTAGACCCTCTGAAAAACCACACTGCAGTACTATGAGGAAGCAAGAGGTGCAAGTAAAAAGAGCAGTCGTGGATGACAAGAGCATGAAGATATTTTGCAAACACCATATAAAAAAGAATAGATATAAGTAATTGGCAGGAGACAATAGCTCATCTAAACAGAAAAGAATAATGAGGTAAAGGAAATACATGCCAGAGAAGAAAAATTTCTGAAGGAATGAAAAAGCAAAGAATCATTCTACTGAGATTTGACTACATTGGGGAAATGTGTGAGATATTAGCTTATTAGGTACAAAGACTATAGAAAGGACAAACAATGGTAGGAGGAATGATAATCTTTCTAAAGAAATGAATGGCTTATTCACCAACCAGACTGAAACCTGGTTGCTGGTATTCCTCAGAGCCCTATTCCTGGAAAAATAGTGCTTGCTGTTCACAATAATTCCTCAGCCAAAACTTGATTTCACAGCCTTGCTTAAACATTTTTCATCATTTGTTTAACAGCTCACAGTCTCATATGCCTTTTCTTTGAATAAGTAGTCAGCGTGATCCAAGCAGTAGATGGGAAACCTGAAAGTATTTTATGTACACAGTAAAATACATATTTCACTGGAATAATGTGAAAAAAATTAAGACTGGATATACTACAGGAGAATATCTTTGACTTTGATTGTAATGTCTTCTAAAGAAATACTTGCATTAAACTAACTTAAATCTCTGACTATCCCAAAGCTCTGTTTGTACCAATTTAATTTGATACTGCCATGGTGAGTCAAGACAACTTGCAAGCAATATTTAAAGGTCAGATTTTCTCAAAGTTCAGTAGTAAAAAATGTGTATGAAGCAATGTGATATGTTCTAGGTACAGTGGATGGTTCTCACAAAGCTCAGAGTTTTACAAAGTTCAAGGAGCTCAACACTCTTAAGTCCAATTTACCAAAGAGAGCACATGCTTTTGACACAGTAACAAAACTTGAAGCAGTATGGATCTTCTGAGAAGGGTAATACCCATACTGTGTGACATGGGGCTTTCTTGGGGATTCACCTGAAACCATGGAAAAGTTGCTCCTGACAAGTCCGTCGCAAAACAGGAAGTACAATGTGCTCCATGGTAAACACGGATCAGTGCAAGCATTTTGCTTGTTCTGTCCTGCCACTTCTCCTCATCCTCCTCTGAATATCAGAAAAATGAATAAGCAAATGATATCAGGTATGAAAGCACAGAAGAATAAAAATGTATGTATGGAGAAGTGTTTTAATCTTTCATAAATCTTGAAAAACTAAGAATACTAGTGGTGCATGTGTGAAGGAGAGAAGATACCCGCAAAAGCTCTAAAAAGTGCCTCTTTCAAACATGATTCCTATGAGTCCACTTTAGTGTCTGCAGCTTGTGTGATATATAATATTGATACCTCTGAGCATCAGTGACAGAGGTTATGCATCTAAATACAGAAAACGTTAGCCTTCAGCCTTGAAAACTGGATCAGATCATGGTAAGATATATAAGACTTTCTGGATTAAAGAAATAAAAAAAGTTAATGAAGGACCAGTAAAGTTTTCTTATAGATTGTCCAAGAAATATATTTTTTTTTTTACCGTTATTAAATTCAGAATTGCAAACTTTTTCTGTTAAACAGAGAGTCAAGATAGCAGAAATAAAGCTGGTAGCCATCTGCATGTCCACACATAGTGCTTTGAAGAGTGAAAATACAAAATATGCAGTAGATCTGCTAGACTTATAGAAAAACCACAGTGTAAGAGACATTCACAGTATGAGCATAGCATCTGATGCTTATTTACTTATATAATAAAGTTCCCAACCAGCTGGTGTGACGAAGCCTCGGGAGCCTTCAGTGACATGTCTGGAAATTAATGTGGTTTTTGCTAACTGGAAATAGAAAAACTAAACAAACAGAAATAAAGCAACCCTCTGAATTTAGCAGAATGGTACATAACCTTCAATTCTATTTTGCATGCCAGAGGAAAATACAGAGCACTTCATATAAACATAGCATGACTTCAATTTTTTGAATAGAAGAGTCATAAAAAAGTATATGGCTTTTTTTTTCAGACATATACAAAGTGAAAAAAATCTTTCTTCACACATACGGATGTATCATATTTCTACTTTCTATAATATCCATACTATTTCTAACTATTATACAATTTCCTAACCATGGGGGAAGCTGCAGTTTCATCAAAACAAGAGCTGAACCACAATCAGAGTTTTGCAAGATTTTTTTTTAGAACTTGTGGATGTTTTCATTTGTTATGAATTATTCTGTTCTACTTTTGTTCAGAGATTGTACTTTAGTTGCTCTGGCACTCAGTTTAAGCATGATCTTTTTCAGTCTTCATAGTTCACCTATTTATTATAACAATCTACTTGTTGCCTTTTCCATTCCTATATTTAAGAATAGAGGTATGACTACTACTGCTTCTGAGCCCCCGTATTTTAAAATATTCTATAACTACTCTAACTCACTTTCTACAGTGGCTTAAATCCCATTGACACAAGCAAAAGTAACTATCCTGTATATGTGTACACCTTTCAAGCCATTTAGAGACATAACATGGTGCTGACATTTAAGTCTCATTTAACCTCTATCTCAGCTATAAGACTCTCACACTGGTGTGACTGCACATCATTTAGTCCAACTGGAAATAAAATGTTATGGTTTTGTTGCTGACTGAAACATAGATGATGTCTCTGATACGACTGTTCTCAACCAGGGATGTACACTTGCTTATCTGATGTTACCTACAGAGCTTCAGTGAAAGAAGTGACTTTGTCCTGAGGGACTAACAGAGTGATTTGAGAAAGGCAGACTGCACTTTTAGGGTTAGGGCCCTAAATGGCGTTTATTCCTTAAGGTTTGTTTTGTTTTGTTAGTGTTCAAAAGTGGGTAGGGCTAATCCCTGTAGTCCACCTGACCTGTGGCAACTTGACCTAAAGACTTGCTTGTTAATAGCAGTTAGCTTTTCTGAAGAGTATACAGAATTACAGAAGGCCTCTTAGAAAAATACAAAAGAGAAGACACAAGGTGTAAAAACACATTGAAAAAGAAAATCCATAGCAAGGACAGATATAACAAAAGTTATCAGGTGGTTTAGGAAGAGAAGGGGCCCAGTGAATCCCAGATTTTATGTAGGACAGAGACAGAGGTGGGATGATAGAAATGGTTAAAAAAAAAAAACAAGGCCCGTGGG
>JAWWEW010000078.1:93370619-93415390 GCA_035583185.1 Anabacerthia variegaticeps
AAGGTTTTCATCCATTCTGAAAAGGCATAACTAGCTCAACTACGTTGACATGAGAGGCAACTGTCATGTCTTAGAAGGTGTCTTAAACCATCAAAGACCACCGAAGTGTCCCCAGACTAATTTCTGTAGCCTTTCACCAGAGGACTGCACATGATCAACAGTATTGCAACAGATCCACACTGATTTTATATTAATCCACTGAGTTTTGTGTTTCACGGGTTTCCCCCACCTTGGTCATAGACCAAGACTACGACCATCACTTTGACCAATGGACACCTGATTTGCAACACTCAAGTCTCATCTCTGGATCTACAGGTGGTAAGATCTTTCTACCCTTATCCATTTTTCCTCCTTCATTCTTATACATTCTTATACATAATAAAAGTGTTATTTTATGTGCTTATATTGCTATATTTCTAAAGATAATAACCAAAATGACTGCATATGGCTTTCTATTGCAACAAAATAGTTCTAAAATAAAACATATAAATAGATATGTTTTTTTATATATAAACCCACCAATCATTCACTGTCATTTCACTCTAATCCACTCCAGGGGGTCTATTAACAAGAACCTGAGTTATCCTTGCCTTCAGGTGTCATAACATGGGTTAAAAAAAAAAAAAATAAAAAAAAAATTAAAGCAAAACAAACAAACAACCCTCCACCACCCCAAATAAAGCAGTTTCCAGGACCCAGTCTACCTTTCTGTCTCTGAAGAGGAAAGGAGAAGAGTATTTACTTGAAAGCAGTTTTGTTTGGGAAGTTTGACTTATACAGAATTTCTCAAATTTCATGGTAGGAGGGGAAGGAAAGCAAAGAAATTAAAGGAAAATGTTGTGCAAAAGTTGTTCGCTATGTTTAATAATGCAGAAGTGCAATTAAAGCTATTAGAAAACTGTCTATAATACTCAAGGGAAGAAGACTAGTCAATATTTTCAGTTTTCTTACAGTATACTGACCGAAAAATAAAACATTAATGATGAAAAGCAAATCTGTTTATTTTGATCTACAGTTTATTTTTTAAAAATCATGTGAATAAAAATTTTGCTCCAGTTCTTACCTAAAAAAAAAATTTAACATGCATACAGCAGAACTATGTATCTATTAAAATGATATATTCAAATTGTCTCTGTTTTTTTTTATTGTCAGTTTTTAATGTAATCCCTGTTCAACACAATTTCATTAATATAGAGCAACATTTTGCATCCCTGTTTGCCATCTTGCTTTATATATGCTGCAAAATGTGCACTGAAAATTCTGGACTAACAATAATCAAAACTTCCAAAAAACATAGCCCCTTTTAAAGTGTGAACCAATTTGGAAATGAAGTGACTCATTTGTATGGCTGCTTGCTTTGAGGGTGAAGAACAGAGTCACGTAGAACACATAGAATAATTTTGCAATAAAAATATTTGAGTAGTCACTATCTCATTTTTTATTTGGAAAAAACTCATGCTGCTTCTCTCAGTAATATTTAGAATATGTGGGATTCTCTTCTACAGGATAATTTTACATCCTTCCATGGCAATTTGTTCCAGTACTTAAGTGTCACAGAGGATCTCTCCCTTGATAACTAACCTGTGTGTTCCTTAGTATAGCTTAAGTCTATAACTGGTTTTTAAAATTTTGTAAACTCATAAGGTTACTTCAGCCATTTTCTGTTTAGAACATCCTCTTCTATTTGAATAAGACAACTACTTTTCTTCAGTGTGGGCCATTCATTTATTCTTAGTTCCTGTCTTTTACCATTGAATTCCTTTGATTTCTTCATGTTCACATAGTAATCTGGTCCATACCATCACTATGGTACAAGCTATACTGTTGAACTCACAGTGTTTTGTTCATAATTTCACATACATATAGATGTATGCATATGTATAATTGTATAAAACAGATTAATTTACTACACATCTACACTGTCTTTCTGATTTTATGGTTGGGAATATTGCTTATATTATGTTTAAGTCTAACACTACTTTTAGGCATGGATTGGGAAGTTCACCTTTAAATATTAAACATTTACAGATTATAGCGTTGTCTCCTGATCACATTTCCAATTTTCTTATCTTCACAGATTTTCATATAATCAGAGAATCACAGACTCATAGGATGGTTTGTTTGTGAGCAGGGACGTCATGCTCAGGGTCCCATCCAACCTGGCCTTCAGCATTTCCAGGGTTGAGGCATCCAAAATTTCTCTGGGCATTCTGTTCCAGTTTTTCACCAGCCTCACAGAAAAGAATTTTTTTTCTAATATCCAATCTAAACCTACCCTTTTTCAGTTTAAAAACATTACCTTTCACCCTATCACTACAGACCCTTTTAAATAGTCTCTCTGCATCTTTTTAATAGTACTTTTAAATACTTGTAAGTATTAAAAGACCACAATAATTTCCCAGAGACTTCCCTTCTCCAGAAAGAATAGCCTCAACTCTCTCAGCTTATCTTCATAGCAGAGATGTTCTAACTCTCTTATTCTTTCTGGCCCTCCTCTGAAACTCTATTTTTGATTAAAATCTCATGTAAAGGTATGCAAAATACTGAACAACACCTATTATGAATTGCTTGAAATAGTAACACAACCACTAAAACAATAGCCTTGAATTTTTTTCCGCATTACTTTGATACATATTTTTAGACATCTTCTAATACCGACTTTTTTTAAAAAGTACATTGTTAGAATACTGACAACCAAGAACTGAAAAGTAAGAGAAAATTCAACCTCATTCCATGTACGTATTTGCATATATTTTCACAATATTGATAATTTTTTAATTAATTTTAATAATACTGATTCCACCATCATTCACAGAAACACTATTTTTAAGTATTTATCTTTGTTCTGTTCCTGTCTTTTTGATATACTACTTTGCTTCATATAAACCACCACAAAATAAAAAATTACCATGAGTTGGTTTTTTTGTGGTGTTCATTTTTGTATATTTTATAATGGCTCTTTCTCAGGAGCTTCAACATCAGTGTTCTTATTTCCTTCCAAAACCCATCTTCAAAACATCCATTAAGGTAAGGAATTATTATCCCTTTTTTCCATAACAGAGGGGTTATATCAAAGCAAGATTAAAATTCAAATTGTTAAAAGTTTCTAATGATTTTGAACACAAAAGATCCATATTCAGTACTTTGTGTTCAGAGCAGAGCTTTCAGTGACCAACGTCAAAGATAAAGTACAGTGCATTTCTGCATGTTGTTCCATAGGAATCTCAAATAACAACCATCTGTCAAAACTTTTTACATGAGTTATCATATATCACAGAGGAACCCCGTAGCAAATACTCCGTTTCTTCAGAATTACATGCTTGTTTAAAGCATTCATAGGCTCCAGTTTCCACAAGGAATTAAATGAAAATATTTCTTTCAGTGAAAACCATTTTTTTTTTTTTTTCTGAACCCAAATGACTTGTGAAGATTAACCCTTTTAAGAGTAAAGATTTATTCTCTCGGGTGACATGCACAGCCTGAAAAGTGCTTTATATCACTGGGAGTCAGCCCAGGAGAGCAGAGGTAAGAACACAAAACCAAAATTTTTTGCAGCCTACTGGTCTTAAAAATATTTTTGGCTGAAAATAACAGAGAAACAATCAGATAAGAGCACTGAAATTCTATTCATTCTAAGGGGTATTCTTCACCTGAGTTTTACACCTCTCTAAATGCCCATACTACCAGCTAGTGAAAAACTTACATGCAGAAAAATGTCGGACATTTCCATTTTGCATGAGTTTTTTCACTTCTCTGTAACCCTTTTAAGATGCCCACAGGACGGTGACAATTTAGATGTGTTCTTTAGAGATTTCCTCCATGTTTCTCAGATCTACTCAGTCTTCACTCATTTTTTTCTCCAATAGACTCTCATACCATTTCTGTATTATCATTGCAATTGATTTGCCTCCCCTGACTAGCCCAGCTTGACATTTTTTATAGGTACCTCACTTCAATTGCTTCTTGTACGAGGCCAACCAGGTTAACAGGAGAGAGCTCTCATGCTTGGAGAGCTTTTCTTTGTCACGCTCGCAAATCTTAATAGCAACTTGCTTACCACAGCTCTCCTAGTACAATAGGTTTTTTCTCTCTCATTAGAAGGCAGCTGGTACCTATCTTCCTATTTAGTTTTGTCACTGATGAATTATAGATATCTTAATTCTTAGGGACTCAGTTCAATATTAAAAATCTGACATAGGGTAAAACTGTCCAGTCAATACCTTTCTCATGTGCTTAATAATTTCTTAGCTCTGTGTCTTTTCTTATAACAGTCTTAAATTAAATTCATAGCTATAATCTGACATTATAAATTCAATTAATTTGGAAAATATGCAGGACATATCAAGTACTTGTAAATTGGTGTTAAAATGTTGTTACTGCCTTATAAAACACCAAATGATTATCCCCCATCCAAAAAATCCTATTACATCAACTCTCCTGGTTTTAAAATTATTCTCATGACTGTCATTCCCTGAACTATAACTGTTACACAAAATCTTATTATATTCCTGCTATGGACTTGCTTAATGGGCTTACGCTACTTGCAGCTTGGTTTAATCTCAGAAGTTATCGGTTGTTAAAGCTCTATTGTTCTGTCCATGTGAAAGCTGTTTCAAAGAGAATGTGGCAACTGTTCACTGTCATTAACTGAGCAAGCAGGAATACAGAGAGATAGGCAAAATAGTGTCATTTCTCAGCTGCAAGTGCCATAGCTATAGAAGGGTGTTCACAAAACCTTGTCTGCTCTGTTATCCACCAATACATTTTCTTATGTGTTTTAACATGAGGGCAGAAGCCAGTAACTTTGGTAAAGTTAGTGGAGGAAAAATAAAATGGTCTGGAATTAACTGTCATAGTACATTAATGATGTTTAGTTTTGATACATTGATCAAGTGTAAAGTCAATGAAGGGACTAAACTCTTCAAGGGCTTTGACAAAATAGAACTGATTGAAAAGTCTTCATTACTTGCATTTTTATATAGATATCCAGCCTTTTCTTGAAGTGAGCAGTTCTTGTTTTATTTTATTACAACTGCTTAGAAAAAGACTTTGTTTTTGGTTTTTGTTTTCTGTTTTGTTTTTTTAATCTGATGAGAAAGAATGCTGTAGCTCATGACAAGAAAAGTTAGGGAGTATTAAACGTAAACTGTGAGATGCATTTTAAAAAAATGTTCAAAGTTTTCCCCAAAAAAATACACCATAGACAGAATCGAAACTTATTATAAAACTGTTGTTGAAATCCAATTTTTTACGCAGTAGATAAAAACAAATGTGCAAGCAAAAAAACTTTAGTTGGAAAAAACTCAATTGACTAAATCAAACTTTCATATTTTATTTTACCTATTTGTTATGCAGTAAATTCAGGGTAAATGGAAAGCAGAACAAAATTATTTATTTATTCATTTTAAGAAAGCAGGGAAATCCATCATTTTATTTATTTGCATAATCCTGAAGTTTTTGCATTACATTTGAGTTAAAAAAATCCTTAAAAAGTTTCAGTGATTACTTTAAGAGCAAAAGACCTCGCATGAGTTGAATCCATCTGGTGCTCTTTAATGAAGAAGGTGACTATTAAGATGCTTGTGGCATCAAAAAGCACAGGTATCTTACAGGTTTATTAGTAAAATGACTCAGTAATTTTATTTTGGGTCTCCTCCTCAGTGTGCCAATGAACGCCATGGGAAAGCCATCAGTTGGTTATATGGGAGCCAAATAGATTTTTGGTGCTATTACAATTGCTTTTGAAAAACAGCCCCTCTAAGATATTTTGTTACGTGCTGAAGGACAAGAATGATGCTGAAGGACAAGAATGATGTCTGAAAGAATGATACTTGTGCCAAGATTTTCCCAAGGACTACAATGAGACCATTGAGCCTCTTGTTTTCTGGATCACCCTGCTGTACCTTTTGAGGACGGGTGCAACATTTGCCTTTCTGCCAGTTGTCAGTGGCCTCTCCAATCTCTACAACCTTTCCAAAATAATGGAGTGAGACCTGGTAAATACACTGGCCATCCTTCTTGGAGTCAGCCATGGGGGTCTTGCACAGACCACTAATCCCTGCTTCAATTCTCATCCACACCTGGTCATTGAATCCTGCCTCTAATCACAGGTGACTGTGAGATCTTGCCTGCAAAAGCTCATGCAAGGAAGGCAATGTGTAACTCCCTCTAGTCTGTGCTCAAAGGCACTAAATCACCACCCTTGCTGAGCAATAAGCTTCCATTTTCCTGTCTCAGACATCTGAAATAATGCAGTGGTAGATGGTCTTGTTTTCCACAGTGTCCCTTGCAAGTCTTAATTCCAGTTGAGCTTTGACTTTTCTGACACCACCATGCATAACCTGAACA
This sequence comes from Anabacerthia variegaticeps, assembly GCA_035583185.1. Taxonomy (NCBI): domain Eukaryota; kingdom Metazoa; phylum Chordata; class Aves; order Passeriformes; family Furnariidae; genus Anabacerthia; species Anabacerthia variegaticeps. The sequence goes on from JAWWEW010000078.1 coordinate 93,376,968, forward strand.
ATGTTTTTACATTCTTCTTTTATATCTCATCACTGCTTCTACCACCTGTATAAAGCTTCTTGTGTGGTAACTGAGTCATGACATTCCTGTCTAGCCAAGCCTGTCTGAAATGTCTTGACTTCCCCAAACATCTTGGATAGGAGTTTGGAAGCTCAATTACAAGGCATATAAAGACATTATTTTAAGGTAACAGAAAAGCATTATTCTGAGAAACTAGAGAAAGCATTTGCCAAAATTGGGAGAAATGCTTGTTGCTTAGAAAAAATATCCATAATCCATATTCCCCTTTCAATCCTATACAATATGAGCTACAGCTCTTGTACCTAGTGAGATGAAGGATGAAGGAGACTTGCTGGCAGCAGAGACCTGTCTTGGGCAAAGCTATGAAGAAGGAATGGCCTACACTGACTGGGTTACTGCTTGATATTTCCCAGATGTGAAATATAATGAAGTCATACTATCCTAAAATCCTGTTCCCTGTGTCTTGCCTTTCTTTCTTCAGTTTCAAGGACAATTAATTATATAACAGGAATTAAATTCAAATTTCATGTCTTGGTTAACTGAAACTAAGAGAGTTATCATTGCCTGTTAAATTTTATAGCCCTTTTCTGTAAGAAAGTACCCTAAATGAAATGGCAAATTAATGTATGGTAAAATGTTAAGATAAAATAGATTTTATAGTGGAACATGGAATAGATACTTACCAACAGATACTGCAGTGCCTAAATGAAATAGAAACACAGTGTCACTGAAATACTTTTGGAAATTTAACTCTGAATAGCTCTTGTCTTTCTAAACTAAGACAAAGAGCAATCATCTATAGAAATTATATTATTCTTCTTGAAAGACTGCCCCACAGACTAAATTTTCAAAGCAAATATTATAATCCTATAAATTAAATCTATGTGCCATTAACGATACATTTCCTAGTGCTGATGCTCTGCAGGACACTACATCATGTGCTGAAAGACCATTTCATTGCAGTGTTCTGAACTGCATGAAAGTATTAATTTACAGTGTGCAAGTTAATGAAATTCTTTTTGAAGATTAGCATAGTATGTTTTAAAATTTAAACACCCCATGCAGTTTTATAGTACCAATGTATAGATAAAATGTGCAAAGAAAATCAAAACATCAGCATGGCAAAGTAAATTTATTTATCGTATCATTTGAGTGGAGCAGCTTTAACTGTTTGCCAGTATTTGCTAGCATGCGAGTAGTCCTGAAGTGCTGCTACCATGCTGCATAGATATTCCAAATATGTGCAGCATCAAACAGCATCACATTATTTGAGTTCCAGGGCTGCTGTACTCTCCCAAATCCCAAATTTTGTGTTTTTCTGTATGGTGGGACAACTCTTGCCCATGCAATAACGATAAAAGAGAAGGAGAGAAAGAGAAAGCAATATACTTTTATGAGACGAAAGAACATTAATTTTATGGCAACCTATTTTTATCTTTATATACTCAGGTAACCATTTCTAAATCAGGGCTTTCAATGGGTGGCTGTATCATAAATGTGTAGCCACATGACAACTTATAGAATATCTTGAGTTGGAAAGGATCCACAAGGATCATCAATTCCAGCTCTTGGCTCAGAGGAGGACAGCCCCCAGAATCACACCATACCCTCAAGAGTATTGTCTAAATGATTCTTGAACTCTGTCAGGCTTGGTGCTGTGACCACTTCCCTGGGGAGACTGTTCTAGTGCACAACCACCCTCTGGGTGAAGAATCTTTTTCTAATATCCAACCTAAACCTCCCCTGACACAACTTCAGGCCATTTCCTAGGATTATGTCACTGGTCACCACAGAGAAGACATCAGTAGTGCCTACCCCTCCTCTTCCCCTCACAAGGAAGTCGTAACTGCAATGAGGTCTCCCCTCAGTCTCCTCCAGCTGAACAAACCAAGTGACCCCAGCTACTCATATGGCTTCTGCTCGAGACCCTTCACCATCCTTGTTGCCCTCCTTTGGATGCACTCTAAGAGCTTAATGTCCTTCTTATATTGTGGCACCCAAACTGTTTTTTCACTAGCTTCATTCTGGTCAAATGTGGTTAAATAAGTTAGTTAGCTGCACACTTGCATGACCTTGGTTCTAAACTTTTCATAGAATTATTTTGTGGACTTCCCATAACACTTCTGGACCAGCTCTTGGGAAGCACTGTGTGAAACCAGTTCTGAATATGTTTTGGGTCTTTCTTTCTCCGTATTTTTATTAGACACCACAGCAGGAACTACTGAAATTTGACTGGATCCCCAATTGCAAAGATGATCTGTGTTAAAAATGTACGCAAACTCTCTTCTGTTCGTAAAAATCCACAAAAGCTGTATGTATGCACAGTGAAGTATTTGATTATAGAAACTTTATGGAGTATTTTCCAAGCATGGAATGAGTAAAGTGGAAATTACAGAATGAACTTTTCTGTTTTCCTAGTCCTTTTATCTCCAAAATACTACTTCCCCATGAAAATATTTCTTTAAAATAGAAACACTAACATCTAACACCCTTTTTCTGTTTCAGTCTTTTGAGTAACACTCTTTAAGCACTCCATTGAGTCCAGCGTATCCACTTTGTTCTGTAAAAAAAAAAGAAAAGACCGAATGATCTGTCTGTTGTTTTGGCAGGAAACAGACAGTCTGACAGGCTTAAAAAATACTCTTTACTCAGGAGAATACTACCTGCATGTCCCTGTCTCAAGTGATTTAGTTAGCTTGCAGAAGCATCCAACTTCTGAACCATTTGAATTTTACTCATAACTAATGAGACTAGGTCAGCCACTCAAAACAAAATGTTTGTGAACTACTTCTGAGATAAGGTGAAGCCCAGACTAAGTTAGAAAACTTTCTACTCGAATATTCATATAAAATTGCATTGCTGTTTTAAATTTTTTCTTTCAATCTTCACTTTCAACCATCCTCTATACTTCAAAAATATTATGATTTTATCAAAACCATTTTTTATGTTGTCGTGCACATTTTCAACATATAAAACCACAGTTACACAAAATGACAGACAATTAGTTTTTAATCACCTTCAGTGGAAATGGAAATATGAAAAAGTGCTCTTCTTTCTGTTGATCATTATACTGTTAGCAGAAAAAATGTCAAAACAAAAGAAATACTTTGTGAAACACAATTTAACCATGCATCCAAACTGTTAGTCAAAAGTTTGAAAGGATGTAACAAATTGATATAATAGCTAAGCAAGTGAGAAATGCAGTACTCTAGGTGGGGTCTCACAAAGGCAGAGTGGAAGCAGAGAATCACCTTCCTCAATCTGCTGGCCACCCTTCTTATGATTCAGCTCATTATGCAGTTGTTTTTTGCTATCTCACTCATTGCTAAAGATATTAAAGAGCACCAGTGCCAAGACTGAGCCCTGAGGGACACAGGTTATCACCTGTGTCCATCTAGACATGGAACCATTGACTACAACCATCTGACTATATCCGCCCAGCCAATTCATTACGACTGAATAGTCCACCCTTCAGATCCATGTCTCTTCAATTTTAAAATAAGGATGCTGTGTGGTACCATGTTGAAGGCCTTACAGAAGTCTAGGTAGATAATATGGGTCACTCTTTGTTGGCCATTGTAGTAACTCTATCATAGCAGGACACCAGGCTGGTCAGGCATGGGTTTTCCCTAATAAAGCCATGCTGGCTGTCTTGGATCACCTCCTTGTCTTGAATGTGCCTTAATATTGCTCCCATGAGGATCTGCTCCATGAACTTCTCAGGCACAGAAGTGAGGCCCACTAGCCTGTGGTTTACTGGATCTTCCTTTATCCCCTTTTTAAAAACAGAAATCATGTTTCCCTTTATTCAGTCACAAGAGATTTTGCCTGATCACCATGACATTCCAAATATGATCAAGAGTGCTTGGAAACAGCATCAACCATTCTTCTTGGGATGCATCTCATTAGGCTCCATGGACTTGTGTATATTTAGCTTCATCAAGTGGTCCTGAACCTGCCCTTCACATACAGTGAGAAGGACTTCACTCTGCCAACACCCACCAAGAGTTTCAGGGACTTGAGAGATGTAATTATAAGTTATATTTGAGCTTTTATTCTGTAAGGAAGTTTACAGAATATGGCCAAGAACACAAATGCATTTAAATGAAAAGCAGAAGAACTCTTTAGAAATGAGCCTTGAAGAGATAACGGTTGCAAAGTGAATCACTGTTATTTGCTCTTAGTAGTTTAATTTAAAGGTCAAATTCTACTTACTTTGCCACTTAAAGCAATGTAAGTCATGCATGCATTTTATCTCTGCTTCAAATGTATGCTGCATTGCATTGGCCAAAGTGTGAATCTGATTCTCTTATTGCAAGACTAAATTAGGAATAAGCAATGGAATCCAAGAATGTACATGGAATGTTCTAGAACTGGTGTAATTCACATGAGAACTGAAAAGATAACAGAATATACACAATGGTTTTTGATAGCTTTTTCTTTGTTTATCAAAGCTTTAATTTTACAGTTTACATACAAAAGTTCATTGTAGGCATTTGCAAATATTTATTTTAAGATAAAATTTTACCTTCTCAAAAGTTTTTGTCTGCTATTATTTTTTTCCTATCTTTGAAGAAGAAAGCAAATAGTTTTTTTTTTATTTTTTAATGAATGTTAGTGTATCCTTATAACAAACAAACAAAAATATGAAACACCATAACACAGAATAAAAATTTTAAAGTAACAAGTATTATCTAAATATATTGATTTTTTTAATTCATTTCTCTGAGAAGACAAATCTTATGCAGTGAAACTAGAGTAATTTTTTTTGCAATAGTGTTCAATAAGGATCTCATCTTTCTACGTGAGCACATATTGAATGTTTGTACTCTGTAAGTTAAAATCCTCATTCTATTGTACTTTCTTGCAAATCTCAATAGATATATTTGAATTCTTAATTTCTTATAAATGTTTTTGTACCACATAACAACACCTTTGTTTTTGTTTAGATAATCTAGTGACTTCAAGGGCTTCATATTTTCTATTACATGTTCTTTGCACACTTCACTCATGCATCACCATATTTGTGGTGATTGTAATGTATCAGTCCTTTTGCTCTTTCTGTATTTGAAAACTAGTTTTGAACACAATTTTTTGGGGGAAGCCAATATCAACATAGAACTGATTTCAAAATATTATGGTGTTGTATGATTTTATAAAGCAAACAAATAAACAAAAGAAGGCATTTCCTTAAAATTTCACAGAAAGTGTTAATTTCATGTGGTCAGTTTGTTGTTGACTGTAACCATTTCTATGACAGAGTGTCATATTTTTTATAGAAATAGATTGACCTTCAAAGAAAAAACTCAATAAAAAAAAGGACAAAAAAACCACAACAGAATTTTGTCATGCAATGATTGCTATCAAAAAAAAATCAATAAGTGTATTCTTTCATCAGAAGCAAAAAAGAAAACCTGCAAGTCTACTACTGAAGTGTAGTATGATACGGTTGCTTTAATTTTCAAAGATGGTTGGCAGTTTTGTGCAAATGGGATTTATGAAAATATTTTCAGTTTGAAATGCCCATATTGAGATATAGTTTGTCTCAATGACTTTTTTTTTTTCTATCTGAGCAAATGCAATGCACAAAAGTAGAAGATATTTTAAAAAATGTGTCACCGCTATGAATGTGCTACAGGGTTAAAAAGAAAGGTTTCTCTTTGTGTATAGAATGTAAGTAACTTCTCTTTAGAGAATTTTTTAGAAGATACTCACTAGAAATAGTTTCAATGATATACTTGTATTGAATATAAATGAAATCACTGGAATTGTGTAACATCTGAGTCTCTGATATTTGCTCAGATTTTCTTCCCATTGCCGCTTATTCTTTTAACCAGCATTCCTGCATGCACAAAAGTGACTGATAGAGCAGATATGAAACATTTATGGAATAACGAATGTGAAAATTGTCAACATAAATCAAGGATAAGGTATTTACTAAATTGAGAACTCAACAATTTTTCTGCAGTTAGAGACTTTCACTGAATGCTGAATATAGCTAGATCCCTTCTTATTAATGTTCTCTTTCTGTGTCTTGGATGAAGTATTTCAATATGCATTCAGAGGAGAGGAGGCTATCAGGCAAATGGGACAATGTCTTAACTGCCCTTAATGCTTCATTTTTTAAAGATTTTGGTATTGCTGCTCATCAGACTGGTTACTGATTGCTTCTCACCCAAAATCAAACACAAATTCCGTTGTAGTTTTCTGCCCCCTGATACCAACAAGTAGAGAATTAGTTGCTTATAAGAACCAGATATGAAGTATTTCATCCACTTTGCTTTTGAAGTATTTAAATAGAATTTCTACTGTCTGCTTTGGTCCCTTGCAAGCACTCATAAAGATATAAATTTTGTGGACTGATTTGCCAGCAGTGTATTTCAGGCTTAGGCTAAATCTTGTTAAAAAAGCTAGCAATGTAAATCACAGCCTACATTATTAAGAAGTTAATGTACACTAGAACTCATGTTTTGACAAAGCAAGCTATTTCTCAGGCTATCAGTTAAATGCACAGTCATCCTTATTATCACATCCATTGGTCTTCATATGCTGAAATTTTTGCCTTAGTTAATTTATACTGTCCTTTTGAATTTTGAGAATTTTCTTTCTTCATCTCTACATAATGCATGCTGTCAATGAGACATGTATATAAATCAGTACAATTCCAATGCCCTTTTTTGCTATGGCTGTTGCCAATCTTCAAAATCGGTTTGTGAGGTAGTAGTTGACTGTGAGTGTTCAACGTCATTTCATAAACTAAATATATAGCCCCTAGAATTAAGGAGCTCAGGTACTTATTTTCATTAGTCTTTACTAATTAAGGTCAGAACTGAAAGTCAGGGAATGTAAACTTTGTTTTAGAAACCTAGCAATGATGAAAGGTTCCTAGTGGGATTCTCATAACGCACCCAGCTCCTGTAATTTCAGCTCTAGTATTATTTATGTCTCAGCATATGGATTTGAAAGTTGGAAATCCACCAAAGCCAGTAGCAGATGTCTAAATGTAGCTTGAAGGAAATTCCTGAGGAAAACATGAATGAGTAAATGGAATGGTTTTCTAATAATTGCCAACAGCCATCGGAGAAGCCAACTCCTTACCTCTAGAGTTAGGTTGGAAAGAGAATAACCCTACTTGATACTGTGACAAAAATAGCGCTCAAGTATCTCCTGTGGCAGGAGGACTACTTATCAAGAGCCAAGAGGTCATAAAGCACCTGTAGGAATACACAGGCATACCTAACTGGAAGAGTTGTTTCACAGAGAACCTATACAAGACTTTATAACAATGTACACGCTTGTTCTTTTGGTGCCTTTTTATGTCCCCCATGGGCCTGCAAGCATGTCTGTGAGAACTTTAATTGTAACTGGAAGTCAACCTCCCTGACAGGCAGGAAGAGAAAACACATGAAACTATTCATGGGAAGGTGTCTTTTTCCCAGGCAACAAAGCTTCCTTGAGCATGCACTAACTCTTTCCTCCTCAAGTAATTCTTCCCAAGATTTTTCTACACTTACTACGTGGTAAAGACAGAGGAGATGCAAGGTAAAATATGGTGTAGATAAATCACTTAATGTTAAAGAGACTAAGTGTCTTTACTTCTCCATACTTATAAATTAGAAGGTAAGCAAAACTGCTCAAAGTTTCGCAAATTATGTTTACTACATTTCAGGCATATGATCTTAACCACAAGGAGTAATCCAGAGAGAAAAAGAACGTAAACTGGTGATACAGAAATAATCTACAAGAACTTCTGTTCTCTAACTGTCCCAAGGCATGAGGTAAAAACTGCATCAAATCATCCTGAATCCATCAGGCCAAAACAGAGTTAGAACTCTTTTCATCACAACAGTTAAGATGAGTTTAATGCAATTTCAACTTCAGTGAAATTAGGTGAATGAATCTTTTGCTCTACATGCAGTACAGGTCACTATATTCCTCCAGTTAGTTTTCTTTACTAGGGAATTCAGAAAGAACTGTTGAGTTGTGTTGAAAGAAAACCAAATACAACAATTTGATCTCACTAGCCATATAAGAATACAGTTGTTCATGCACATTTGTGCACTACATAAACAAGTTCTGATGTGCCTTGTAATTTTTGACACTAGCTTCAATTGTATAGATATCAAAAAGTAAAAAATAATCAGCTTTGAGAAAATTATCTTCCAAATCTTGAATGGCATTCCTTGGAACTAACACAGCAAAGTTTCAGTGTAAATTATAAGCCTTAGAACAGAGTGTTAATTAAGTTTACCAGAATTTAGAAACAGTCATTAAAACAATAATAAATTTATTATTGGGGAAGTCAGTTTACTCAAGATATTTTACATATTTTTTTTTTTTTAAATTCCTTTATGGATTGTCTTCTGCTGAAGATTAAACTCAAAAAGATATTTATCTGAGTGGCCATGAATAGTGTTTGGCTCTGATTACAGTCAGTATAAAAAGTTATACATTAGATATGGAAACAGTAAGAGGTGGTCCACAAGTAATAAAAAATGAAAAGGGGAGATCAGACAAAAAAAAAAAAAAAAGAAAGAAAAAAAGAAAAATGGAAATATGGAGATGAACCTTACAGAAGGCTTGTAGTCAAACAGGGTATTCAGAAGAGGTAGAGAGAAGTGACAGACCACAGCCTGTGGGAGAGTGGGAGAGTCAAGACTGGAAAGCAGAACATCTGTTCTTCATTATATATTGCTTTTATTCCCATTTACTTGCCTCTTTGCACATAGACAGGTTTCACACTCACTCTCCTCTAACCCCAACCTCCCCATCCCTGCCACACACACAAAGAATAAAAAGGAAGGATTTTGTCTGCTTTTTTACCCTGAACTACAATACAATTTTTAGGTGTGGTGTGCACCATCACTGAAATCCTGTACATCAAATATTAAGGCAAGCAACATTCTACATATTGTGCCAACAAACTCATTCATCTGCTGCTAAGCCATCTGAATTATTTGCTGTCATATTTTCTTAACAAATTGGAGAAATAAGAGGCTAGTCTGACTGAATTAGAGCAATACACACTTTTTCACCAGAATTTACTGTACTTAAAACCATTCTGGTACCAGTTTGCACAGCTCTTAGTGGATGTACAATAGTTAAAATATATCCAACTTCTGCAATCAACTCAGAAATATAACTGACATATTTGATAATAGGTTCTTAAAAACATAAATGAAACACAGCTGTGGTACTTATTAAATGCTGGACTGAGATAGGAATATTTTAATTAAATATGTTACTCTATTAAGTACATTTTGGACTATGGAGTGACTTGAAAGGTACTTGCTGAGGAGACAGAAGTATGGAAGTACAGGTCACCACTCTGTCAAGGTCAGGTCACTCTTCAGTCTCCAAGAGTTTTAAAAGTTTAGTCATCCTTGTTGGAAATAATCCACTTTTAGACACTTCTTTTATTGGTCTACAGATTAATACTCTAATATTGTATCTGGGAATTGGAGAGTATGTTTAGTACCCAATGTTGTTTTATTGAGATGACTGCAGAGCAAATAAACTGATCTGGGGACTCCCACATGCCCACCTAGTGCCCTTAATACCAACTTGCTAAGAGGCTTAATTGCCATTCTGGGACTGAGAGCTCTCTCCCTCTAAGAAGAAGTGGGAGTTCACTACTTCACTCTAACAGAGACTGAAAAAGACATGGAAATTGAGAACATTTTCATAGGAATGCTAAACACTATATTGTAGGGCATATTTCATATGTGTTGTCTTTTTCACAACTGGTAGGCAAGAAATTGATTCAAAAGATTCGAGAAAAGCAACTTCACACACAGGTTTTAGTCTAAGTAGGAGGCCTCACATCAGCATTTTTAGCAAATGACAAAGTTTTCACTTGTCAATGTGTGCAGTAACAGTGAAAAATCCATCTGGCAGAAGGTAGCTGTGAAGTTAGTAGAAAATGGATTTCATAGTTTCTGTGAAAATTTTAACCTCTTGTATGTTCCCTTTGGACTGCAAATAATTTTCAATGGGGAATAATTAAAGGAAATGTACTAACATGACATATTTGCATATATAGATATGGTGAGTTGACCCTTGGTGGACACCCAGTGCCGAACAAAGCCACTGTGTCACTCCTCTACTCAGATGGACCAGAGAGAGAAAACATGAAAGGCTCATGAGTTGACATAGGGACAGGGAGAGATCATTCACCAGTTACTGTCATGGACAAAACAGGAGAAATCAGTTTAGTTTATAGCCAATCAAATCAGAGCAGGGTGATGAGCACTAAAACAAAATCTCAAAAATACATTCCCCCCACTCCTCCTCCCCTCACTCCTCATTTCTTCCTGAGTTTAATTTTACCAACAATTTTATCTCCCTTCTCTCCCCTAATGGCACAGATGGACATGGAGTGGGGATATTGGTCAGTTCATCACACATTGTCTTTACTGTTTCTTCCTTCTCCGGGGAAGGACTCCTCACACTCTTCCTTTGCTCCAGCATGAGGTCCCTCTCATGGGTGACAGTCCTCCATGAATTTCTTCAACATGAAGTTCATGTTCTCCTTCACACAGGCTGCAGTTCTTCAAAAAGTGCTCCAGTGTGGGTCCCTTCCATAGGGTGCAGTCCTTGAGGAACAGGCTGCTCCAACAGGAGTCCCCCACAGGGTCACAAGTCCTGCCAGCAAACCTGATCCAGTGTGGGCTCCTCTCTCCATGGGTCCACAGGTCCTGCCAGAAGCCTGCTCCAGCATATGACTCCCACAGGATCACAGCCTCCTTCTGGCATGGGGTCCTCCAAAGGCCACAGGTGGATCTCTGTTCCACTGTGGGCATACATAGGCTGCAGGCAGTCAGCCTGTCTCACCACAGCCTGCAGGGGAATCCCTGCTCTGCTGCCTGAAGCACCTCCTTCCCCTCCCTTCACTGAAGGTGAAGAAGGAGGTGGTGCTTGCAGAACTATTTCTCTCACATATTCTCACTTCTGCAGCTGCAATTACTGCACAGCAGTTTTATTCTCTTCTTAAATCTGCTATCGCAGAGATGCTACAACTGTTGCTAATGGGCTGGGCCTTGGCCAGCAGTGGGTCCCTCTTGGAGCTGTCTCACATTGGCTCTGCTGGGAATGGGGGAAGGTTCTGGCAGTTTCTCACAGAAATCAGCTCTGTAGCCCGCCACCACCAAAACTTTGCCATGCAAAGGCGGTAGTCATCTGGAATAGTAACAACAGCATTACAGCATTTTACAATTGTTTAGGTGTTTCTGATATTCTTTTTAAATTTGCATCACACTCACATATTTATCCTATCTGGAAATCTCTCCAGAAGTCACAGGTTCAGCATCCCTACCGAAAACTAGTATTGAGAAATCTTGTCTCTTTGTATGCCATCATCAGATTGTCTCATCACACCCACTTCCAGATTACTCATGTCTCTTCAAAACTGTCAAATCTTGTGCCTTGAGCCTTAGTCACACTATTTAGACACTTGTATGACATATGTGCTCCTGCAGTTTCTCCTCTATGCTGAAATAGGCATGCAGTAACAAGTGACAAGCACCAAGGCCTCTTCTCTGCTCCTGGGTTGCAGTTGACTGATCTCTCATCTGCTCTCAAGAGGAGAAAGTCTGTGGAGTTTCTCTGCACTTAAAGACTCAGTCCTCCATATGGAGACCCATACAGAAAAGGGGAAGAAATATTGTATGAGTGAGTGGTGAGTTCACTTTCCTTCCAAAGAGTGTGGGCATCTTTGTCTTACTGTGCTGTCCACAGCACAGCTTGCTGCCTGAGTCTAATTTGGTCAATCAGGACAGATCTGTCCAGTCCTCCTGTCACTATCATCAATGCTTTTGTAAGTAATTCTGTTCAATTTATTTAACTAATAAACTTTGAATTAATTTTAATTAATTTCCTATTGTTTCAAGGCATTTAAGACATGGATCTACCTTTAAGCAAGAGATTAGCTGCATTACATTCAAAGGATGACTAGTCACACTGTAAAAAGGTTGAAATACTTCTTTGAAGTTAATCTTAATTTTTACATTACAGTAGCAACTACACGTGAAGACTTGAGACATTTATGTTATCAGAGGGAACAAGATTGTTCTTAGATCCTACATCCTGCACAGAGTTCCTGTGACATGCGGCTGTTAAGAGTCTAGCATTTAATTCTTGGTACCTGACACATTATTATCAGTGTAGCTCTATAACCAAATGAACCATGGCTGAAACTACAGCTTGTCTTAAAATTAACTTTAAAATTGTAGCACCACTATGGAGAAAAATATCAGTTAAATTTACTGAAAAGCTAATACAGTTCTATGCCTGCCAATTAAGTAAAAACACAATAAGAAATAACATCCTACATTTCGTGTTTCAAAGCAAGAAAAAATCCCCAAAAAATAATTTAGCAATGCTCACACAGACAGAAAAAGGGAACTACATTGACAATACTGTGAGGACTGGAGGGTAAGGATATTGGAATTCTGTCTGTGGTGACAGGCAACTATTGTGATTTAATTTTCTTGCAGTTATCCAACAATTCCAGTAACAGTACATGTTCCATGTCAATCAAATAACCAATCCATAACATCTGCCTGCCTTTAAACATTTGTAATGGATTATGTTTTAACAAACTGGTGTGTTTAAACTTTCCTAGAACCTTCTCTTCATAGTCATCCTTTTTACCAAGGTTGCCTTTGTTTGGATCTTGTGCTGATGAGGTTAAACAATTGCACTATCACAGTACAGTCTGAAAGGGAGCACTTCTGTAGCCTCATTAAAAGGATTCTGAGCATTGACACTAAAGCCTTGTTCAATAGTCATGGCACTAGCAAAAATTTTTGCCTGACAAATTTACCATGGCTTTATATCCCCTTCCCCTTCCTATTTGAATCTCTACCATTTTTTCCTACCACAATGTACACATAAAAGCAGTTTTGTAAGCTCCTCAGTAATTAGACATACCATTCTTTTGTAGCAACAGTAAAGTATAATACCCAGGTATTCTTTTGATACTCTGCAAACCTCTCAGCAACACTTTGAAATAAAAATAATTTCCTTTGCACCCCGTAACCTTCATTTTATACAGCAACATGTAGGCGAAAAAGATCCTCCTTGCCTATATCACAGTGAATTTGAATGTGTTACCCAAATCTCAGTGTCCCACCCCTACTTTAGCTGTTTGCTAAGCTGTGGCTGTCCATGCACACTCATCTACACATGCTTGAATGAACAGAGTCCAGTTCAAACACATATTTAATAATAAACACACTGAGTTCAAGGCTCTGTATCTTTAGTTTAAAAAGTACACCTTAGTTACTTCAGCTATCCATCTGAGTATGGACTACATTGCATGAGCATTAGACTGCCACAAAAAGGGGACTGTTACCATCCGAGGCTCCTCAGGTAAGAAAGAGGTTTTGCCACACTGTCCTTTGAATGTAAGTCCCTCTGTAGCCTAGTTTCCAAGACACATGGAATCAGGAGGAGGAAGCAAAAGTCGTTGAAAGTTCTGTAAAAACAGCTCTGATGCCATCCTCACTGTCAGACCACCCAGCTGGGGTAAAGAAAGAGGAAGGAGTTGCCCACTGACTTCCTTGCATGGCATAAAAGATTGTGACCATCCAGTTTTTGAAATCTTCATGGTCTATTGGAAATGTGATATCCTTAAATAAGTATCAGGAATTGGAATGTAGGGGTTCTTGAATATGTTAATTTTTTAATAGAAAATAAATAAATAAACTCCAAAGAGTAAATATACAGTTTTCCACAGTTTAAATGAGTCCCTGTGCTCTTCTGTCCTTTTACTTCTATTCTTTTAGATGTTGGTGGAAACAGAATTTGTACCTTGATAATTGGAGATCTTGGTCTTCCTCCTGTCCATTTGTTTAATATGTAAATAAGTAAAATAAGGTAAAAAAAAAAATCTACTTCTTTCTATCTCAGTGCTGATACAGGTGCTGTTGGAAGGCATTACTTAATAGTCCATAAGCATTTTTTCCTTAAATCTTAGTTTTCTTGAGTTTGTAAGCTGGTCATAATATTTTGCTGTGGCCAGGGACCAGTTAATAATATATTCACTGAACAGAAACATACAGAAAGCTGAGTAAGGCAAAATGTCTACCTGTGTTTATCTCTATATAGGGCTAAATACATACACAAGCACAAGCACTAATGCACACAGTCGAAATAACAGGTATGTTCTGATCTAGAGTGTCAGAATGACAACCTCTTTAAATTCTTTTAAATGCTTCATGGGAGCAGGACCTGCCCATTTAGATATTCAGTGGCATGAAAAGCGCTAGCAGTTGGACAGGTGAATAAGATTCATGTTGACAGCTGTTTATAGCTCTTTTGGCTGCTATTTGTAAAGGGGGGGAAATGGGGATACAAATCTGTCTGTGTCAGCCTAGATGTTTTGATTTCACTATTGTGGGTGATAGTGGTAACCTATTATATGTGGCTGATGCTCAATAAATTAAGCACAGTGTCATCAGCGAGGGGGACCTGCTCTGTTATCAGTGCAGACTGGCTGAAGCTGCTCTAGGAGTGCAGTTCACAGCCATTAGTGTATCCTTCTGTGCTTTTTGGTTAGATCTTGACAGTTACACTGCAATTGTCAAGTTCCAGTCCATCTCCCACAGTTTTTTTCACCAGCTTGGAAAGTATGTGTCAAAAGTACATCTGAAAAATGTTAATTTCTCTAGCCTATTTCTTCCAGGATTTGCAGAAAATAACCTAATAGGTCTTCATGTTTAGGAAACTGAAATTCAGAGATGAAAAGGATCTAGTGATTTCTTCCTACAAACAAGTTTTTCCGGAAGTAATATTTACTGAATATTTGCTACCTTACGTTTACCGATGTCTTTTCTTCTGTTACCTGTTTTTAAAATTTGCTAGACAATATGGTTTCCAAAACTCACTGTAGGTGAATATTCTATGCCAAGACATTTTCACTGATGTCCAGACTATAATTTTATTATTATTACTGCTATCCTGTGTTATGATACTTTCCCCTCCTTTGTATTTGCACCCTTCTGACACTGCTAGCCCTACTGAATATAAAGAATACAGCACACAGAGCATTTGTTTTCTCTAAGAAATTGGGTCAGTTGCAATAGACATATTCTGCACTCATGCAGGAAGAGATATCATTCTTTTCTTGTGCTCATAGACATATAAAACCCGAACATACTAACAGTAAATATTGTCAATATCCAGGGTTGCCACATGAGCTTAGAAACTGTTATGGGAAAATGACTGTATTTCTAAATGGGAAAAAATCCACTAAATTCTGCATATGCAAATACTTCAAATATTTTTTCATATTTTCTTTTTCTCTTACTCTATATGTGTATTTTACAAAATGCCCATAACCTAGCATATCAGTGCACTGAGTTTTGATATATAACCATTATTCAAATGTGTGAATGGATTTGTTATTTAGATAATTTTCTTCACCCAGTGCTTCATGTGGACCTGGATTTCATAATGGCTAGTGGCATCCTGTGCCAATGAAATAAATTCTCATGTACAAATAAGAGGACTCATTAGCATAAACAAACAAAACTAAGGGCAATCTGGGGAAAAAGCAATAAATGTGTAATCACAACAAGGAATCAAGCCAACCAGGATTTATGAAGTCCTTCAGATTTGTCCTGGATCTAAGCTGAATTCCTGCAATGTCTTCATCTAAGTAATCTACCTGAAGTCATTTGTTCTGGCTTTACACAGAGAAATTTGCTTGTCAGTGCAATCAATGTTCAGTGTTAGAGTTTGGCATCAACTTGTCTTGCTCAGCGAAATTTATTAGGCATAGGAAATTCTAAAAGAAAAGAGGGAAACAATTATGTGGAATTTGGTGTAAATGTGTCCATTAGGAAGGGAGAAATTATCCTCAAAAGTAAAAAAAAAAAATAGGCATGTGGGGGTTTGTTGGTTTTTTGTTTGTTTGTTTTTGTTGTTGTTGTTTTGTTTTGTTTTGTTTTTAATATTGTAGAAGTATCTGCAGGTTAGAAAAGTGATCTTATAGACTTCTGGTTTAGCAGTAATGGCCCTACCTAGTTAGCCTGGAACTGGTTAAAAGGTTTCAGTATGAGGAGCAGTCTGACATTGTCCTCGCTCCAGTATTGTGCTAAGCAAATACATTTATACTGCCTTTGACTCTTAAATTAAAATCTGGATTCATTAAGCCATCTGATAAGCTCCTTGCCCTTGATGTCTGCGTGTCACAGAGTAGTCAAAGCTCTGAAATCAAACCATCAGTTTGAGCAGAAACTGTTGTTTGAATCTCCACAAAGAACATTGAGTTGTACTATCCTTTTTTCAAGTAAAAACAGTATCTACTACAACTTCTAATCTTGATAGTAAAGCTTTAGTTGCATGCAAACGGTATCTAGCTTAACATTTACAAAAACACACAGAGGTTCAGGCAAGTGCCTTTACACATTAATTGAGCCTTCATAGCTTAGGTGCCACATTTGCAAACACCAGACATTGTGGATGGCAGCACCCATGGACCACCCAGATGGTGACCAGGGAGGGACACTTACATTGGTGACATGGGGCAGCTGTCACTGACACTAATATGCCTCTGGCAAACTTCAGAATTCCAGGGAAGGCCATGCAGTCACCTCCGTGACGCACCTCTGTGACACAGTATGGAGTCTGCAGTCTCCATAGAGTAACTGGCCCACAGAGGCACAAAAGTAAAAAACCAAAACTTACAAATGCAAGTAAATGCTTAACGCAGTTTAGTACTTGCCAGCTGGTTCATAGTTTCCAACTTGAATACTCCACTGAAGGACTTTAAACAATGCACAGGCATATTCCTACCTTTGGTTTTGTATTGCTTTAGGGCTACAAGACTAGAACGGCCTGTCTAAGAGTAAACATGGAAGTAAACATGACAACAATTTCATTTTTCTGTGTAGGAATTTGATATTTATTAGCTAGTTATTCATGATCCCTCTCTAACAATCAGTGAACACACATTCCCTGAACAAGACCTCTCCAATTTATAAGGCTTGCCCCTCGACTCCAGACAGAGCCTTGCTTGGATCAAATTCCAACAATTATCTGGTAATTAAAAGAGTAAAAATAAGTGATTTAAATTTTAGTTTTGTACAGTTATTGTGGGGACCTGTTAGAATGGAAACTTTGCACCTATTAGAATTTCTAAATAAAGGAAAAAAAAACAAAACAAAACAAAAAACTTTTGGTGAAGGCTCTAATTTGGTTTCCTGACAAGAACAAGGGAACTAATTAAATGTGAAGAGTTGCTGATGACTAGTTAAGAGCTATAAACAATGAGTTAAATAAAATCCAATGACAGGGAGTTTGTTTACAGATAATTTTAATCCTATGGGGAGAAGAGAATAAATAAGATTTTGTGTCATTCCTTTCAAGTATGCCAGTTGCATACAGTGGCTCTTCCCCTCATCCCCTCTGTCAAGTTGTACCTATTTTTTAGCTGCTATTGTTATACAAATTTTGATCAGAAAAGAGTTTCTGGGGTCACATGATCAAAGCACTTGTTTGAAACTGGGCTAACTAAAGGGTCTTGTCCAGCTGAATTTCAATATCCCTAATGATTGAGCTTTCAGAGTTTCAGAGCTCCAGCTTTCTGAGTTTCAGAGCTGGTCTGGGCACCTGTTCAGTGTTTCACCACTCATGGATGATGAATTTTTCCCATGTGTCAGGTAAGATTTTCCCTTGCTGCAAAAGACAGCTGTTGTCTCTCATCCTGTCACTGTGCAGTTTGGGAATAATATCTCTGTCTTCTCTGTTTGCTGCCCTGTAGCCATTTGAAGATGGCACTTAATTCCTCCTAAGGCTGTCCCATTCCATACCCAGCAAATGCAGCTCGCTCACCCCCTCATTGTACATCACTTTCTCCAGCTCTGGACATCCAAGTGGCCATGAACTGAGCTTTCTCCATTTTCTATTTCTTATAATGGGTGGTGACAGTATCAAATCTGCCAATGGGGCTCCAGATGTGGTCTCATAAATGCCACATAAAGAGAATTAATTCCTTCTTTTAGCCTATTTGGTACAGTTTTACTAATGTAGCCCATTAAGTAGTTAACCTTCCTGCTACAAGGGCACACAGCTGGCTTATATTTTACTTTATGTCTACCAGGATCCCCTTGTCCTTTACTGCCCAACTTCAGCTTGGCTAGGCAGAGCTCAACCTGTATTGCCACATGGTTTTATCCAGCCTCTGATGCAGAACTTCACTTCTTCTCCACTGAGGTTCACTTAATCTCTCCATCTTACTGAGATTGACTTGACTTTTTATTTTTTTTTTCCAGTTGAATTCAATCTCTTTCAAACAGTCCTCATTTATTAGGAGAAATCACAAAAGTCCAAGCCCTGACTGTATGCAGACATATGTTGACCTGCAAGATGCAGCCCCTTGATCATCTACGTTGATGAAGGCAATATATTTTTCTCTATAAACTATATTGAAAACCAAACCAATTATAAAATTTCTGTTAGAGGAAAAAAATAGTTATCAAAAATTTCCTAATATAAATCTGTTGTTTGCAAGTATTTAATTCAGAGTGTATTAATCTTTTGATGGTCTGTGAATCACCATGCCACTTATCCTTTAAAGCTGTACAGAAAAGGTGATGATAACTTTTTTAACATCCATAAAATATTATGGTGGAAAAAAAACCTCTATTTTAACAGACATTTTTAGAAGTCTTTTGAGTCAACAGTATTGATACTGAACCCACAAATGTTTGATCTTGCATCTTTTGCACAAGTTTGTAACTATAACAAAGTCTATGAGTTTTGAGTAGGCATTCAGCAGAGCATGAAATATACATCTAGCAATTCTTGAGCTCCAACTGATATCCATACTTTCAACAGTCTGACTTACTAAGAACATAGAAGTGTGCCTTTAGAATTAGTTTTACAATTGTCTTGGGTTTGTGCAGATCAAAGAACATGTATATGATAAATATCTACATGGTCTTTTTTCTTTTGTAAGACTATGGGACTGAACCTCGTGGTACTGACTGCCATGAGGAACATTGGATAAGGAGCTGCAGTAGTAGCTATTTTAAGTAGCCTGTTTTATTTTCTTAGTGATAGCCTGCCAGTAACCCATGCTGTGTGAAGGTGTTTTGCAGTTTTCCTGTTAGCTTGCTAATTTTTGGCATGGAGACAGACAGTTTAATAATGTCTGTCTAAATAAATACGTCTCTGAATAACACTTTGGGAAAATAGGAGGTTTGTGTTTCCTAGATTTACATCACAATTTTCTTGATAACAACCTAGTAAGTTTGGAAAGGCCAATAATTACCATGTAGGTGTTCTTTTGTCATAATAACTACTAGTGTTATCACATGGTTCATTGTGATTGATTAGGCTTGAAAGACTGTCTTGTATTAGTATAAAGGGATGTTTAAAACTCCACATCATTCACTTGTCTTTAATTATAACTTTCTTTATCAGTCCTGACGTGAAGACATCACTTCAGGAAAAAGGATTGTTCTTACTCTCATTATTCAGTATACTCCAAGTATAATAACCATTATTTATATTGATAATTCATGCCATTTGTATATTGTTAGCCAAATTTATTTAAAATATAAACTTCTGCCAGGGACTGATAGTTATGATTTCATTATTCATAAAATTAAAATTATATCAACTCAGTTTATACCTGTCAAACAATTCAGGAACAGAAAGAAAATCATGTTATGCCTCAAAAACCTTAAGGTCTGTCTCTTTTTTTTCCCATAAACACTAGTGGACATATGCAAAGATATACAAGTCATAAATTATCTGCATGGAATGAGCTGTGGAGTTCAAGCATGCTAGAGACACTTCCTAAGCAAATAAACCCACCATATACTAAATAGCTGCTGATTTTTTTAAAGGATATTTGTATGTATATATACGTGTGTTTTGATGGAGTTTCACTTTGAGGTCTTAATGTTAAGGAGAAATGTAAATGTATAGAAATATTTTACTCTTTTTTTTTTTTTTCTTTTTTTCAGATTTAGTCCCAAATTCTGGCCTGTTTACATCTGCCCTCCACTCTTTTCTAGAAATCCCACGTATAAGTGCACGAAAATTTCATTTAGCTCTGCCCTAAATTCTCCCTCTACCACTCCCCAAATTAAATAAATCAGGTAACAGTTGTTTCAGGAGCTTATGTTGTGTATTGACCTCAATGGCACAGGCGAAGGAGACACTGTAGCTGCTGCTGCTGTATCAAGCCAGTGGGCAGGATTAGGAACTGCAGTGGCTGGGATGAGGAGGTAGAAGAGAGTAAGCAAACATTCTGTCTTCAGTTTTTCTGGTGCTGCCACTCCTGTCTTGCCACAGAGGTAACCTGGGTTATTGTGACAGCTGTAGAAAACCTACCCCCCCTATATTGTAACAGTTTAGTGGTAGATCTGCTGACCTTACCTATAATAAGCATGGCAATTAAATTCTGGTCACACACAGTAGGAAAAAGAGAACAGTAATATGTTTTGAAACCAGACATTTTAAGGGAGTTTAGATTCCTCGATCTTTCCAAGGATGGGTCACAAAATTCTCTCCTCGTCTGTTTCACAGTCACAACCTCAGTGTAAGAGAATTTTGGAGGCTTCATTGTATTCTTAGTCTGAGAGTAGATTATTCTCTCATCTTATCTGACTTTAATAATTATGGATGACTTTGTCATAAATAAATAAATAGATAGATAGATAGATAGATAGATAAAGTCTTGCTTTAGAGATTGCTATAAACTCTACAGATTTGTGTTGGCCAGACCTTGTCCCTCTGGATACAGCTTGTTGTTGGGATATACTCTGGATAGAAGACCATCGTGCTTAGCTTGACTTCTGAGACAGAGCTGCTACTGTGCCATAAGGCTGACTGAAGCAGGACTTCTACAATTAATTAAGATTAAAGTGATAGTTTTTCCTGTCTTCAAATGTCAAAACAAAAGGAGAATAACCTACAAAGGAGAAAAAACTTCAAATTTCTAAATTTGAAGTAATGCATATCAATCTACTCATCCACTCCAAATAAAAAAGCAGGGCCTGATTCACAAACAACAGCAAAAAGCCCTTAGTGTTTGCTGTGTGGAACTGAGCATGTGATAAACAGAGGTCAATAATAGGGAAATGGCTGCAGTAACACTAAATGAAATGATAATGAGATTTCACCTGTAAGATGGGTTTGAGGCCCAATTGTCCTGTATTGAGAAAATCATTGCCGCACCAGAGGTAGGTAATAGAGGTTAGCTAGAAATTGACAAAACACTCATATGAAAATGAAGACAAAACATTAGCGTCACTTAGCCAAGGAAATAAGTGTATAAAAAGAATATAATTCAAAAATACCTGCAGCTGTGAAAGGCAGACATTGATTGCTCTCATTTGTAATGATGTAAGAGCAATGGGACCACCTGATAGACCTGAAAAACAAAGAGAAAGTAGTTGCCAGAGAAAATAAGTAGAACAAACACACTGGTGACAAGGTAATTGTAAAAATAATAGGGGACTGCCTACAGAGTTAATTACAATACAAGTAGCATTATATGGTGAGGATAGATAAATTTTCTTATTTAAATGTCCTGTCTTCTGTCAATTTTCAGGCTTAAATGTCTCATTTTACAGTGGATTGAGACTAAAGGCAGGGACAGGATATCTTATGCTGTCCACTACAGGCTACTGTAGTCTTCCTCAGAAACATCTTTGGCTAGCCAAAGGAACAAGACCTTAGATCTGAATTTGAAATCTGATCAGTTTTTCTGGTTTTGTAATCCTGCCTTATATTTTTCCACTCCCAGATAAATTACTTAAAAAGATATGAGGATCTGTTTGTCAGAAACACAAAGTTAAAGGAACAAAAGCCCATATACAAACTTTCCAAATATGATTGATTCTTTTATAAGTCAACTAAAAGTCTTATGAGTTTGCTTTTCATTGCAGAAAAAAAAGATGGAATTTGAAGATTCTATTCTATAAAGCCCTCTGAAGAGCATCACAGTTCTGTGCAATAATCTATAACTGTATTTTCATTGTAGATATCTTTTATTTTATAGTAGCATTTTATATTCCCTTGAGTCATGAATCAAGCACCATAGGCAAGATTCATCTGCTGAAGATGAAAAGAAGCAGACAACATCCCCCTGGAGTCCACAGTTGATATTCTGCTTCAAACATAGAAATTGAGTAGTTAACTTCCCAGAATGAAAACAACTTATTTAGCACTATTATGCGCAATTATTCTCTCTTATAAAGTAAAACTGACAAAACAAAGTCTTTGTGAGTTCTTGTGAGATACAATTTTCTATACAGGCATGTGTATGTTCTTGTGTGTGTGTATTTTGAATTATCTGTTGTCTAGAAGCAGAATGTTTGTGGTGAAATACTTGTATTGTCTTTAGTAAAGAAGGCTTTACTTCTCCTATCTCCTTTTTTTTTATCAGATGCAGTTTAGATTAATATATTCAAAATGAGAGGCTTCACAAATCACTATCAGATGTAGCCTCAGTCTGATTTATTATAATTTATAACACTTGGTCAAAGAAATTAATGCTTCTGCTAATAGTCCAATGAATAGGTCTATCAGCCCACAAGCATAGTTATTGGAGCTGCCTTGGGACTACCAGTTTTCAAGCCAGCTGGAAAAGGGGCTATCACACAGAAAATATTCTGAGACTCTGGGAAAAGATATATAGAGTGCACTGTGTCTTTGTTTTCCCCTAGCAGCTGCTTGCAGAGCGGTAATGCAATCTCAGAGGAGTCTGCTTGCCATTTCACTTGTAGGGTGACTGCAACTATCACAGCTGCTTCAAGTGAGATAAATACCGAGGAAGGGGAGGGTACAAAGTAAGTTAACGCTTCAGGGGTATAGCTGGAAAAAGTGTTAAAGCAGACATAGAAAATGCAGAAGCAGAAAAATGCAGAGGCTTCTGAGCAGACTGGTTGTTGTGGAAATGCAATCTCTCTAGAAACATATGTACCTAATGATGACGTGTGAAACATGTCATGTTTTTAGGGCTGATTTACTCAGAGATATCAGTTTTTCTACATATCTGCTTACATGGTGGCATGCCATGTAAAGAAATCACCACAACCTGAAGAAATCATTTCTGTATTCACAAATTATTATGAAATACAATACAAAGCAATCTGGGGGAAAAGAACCCAACCAACCAACCAACAGCAGCAAACTTAAAAGATACTTTTCAATTTATAATTTTTTTTATAGAAATGATCATCATCTATCCTATAGAAATACTGTGTATTTCAAAAGATCAGTGCCTAAGTCAAGTGCTTAATTAACAGATTTATCTCTGTGGTAAACAAGATTTCAAAGCCTGTCATTACCTACTACGAAGAGATGTTTGGATTTAAAAAAGAAAAAAAACACAACCTTTTATAATTAATTCCATGTGGTTTAAAGAGCTCTCTGATTTATAAAAATGACCTTGCTAGAACAAAGAGCTTGGACTACTGTCTCTAAGAAGCTTTGTTCTCCAGCCAGGATTCTAATGTACAGTACAAACCCCGTCAATTACTAGAAAAAGTTGCTCGCATTTAGTAGGCAAGGATTGTGTCATTTAAACCATTTCAACATTTTGCTAAAAATCTTTCTGCTAGTTTTGGGAGTACCCAATCATACTTCCCTTCCTCCAGCATAATTCTAAAATGTCATGTTAAAAATATATCATATATTTATGCTTATGAAGGCCAGTAATCATTTGAAGAGTATAACTCCTATAAACGTCAGTAGTGCTCTCCACAAAACTCTTCTAAGTATTGCATAGTGTGTTGACCTTAATAGTTTACTTTTCCATCACAGTTGTTGCCTCTGTCTCTTTAGGAGCCTCAAGCCTGTTGTAAGTATCTGCAACAAACAAGCAGAAATCTCAAGAATTCAAGAGAATTCCCGCAGCAAAGAAGTTTAGATGAATGATTGTGGTGGGGAATTCTGAAGTAAACAATATTTTGAAACATGCCTTTGCTTCTAGATCTTATGTATATGTGGTATCCTTTGCTTTTGATTTTCTAATTGACCTTTTTTCTCTCTGCCCGTAACAGCTGACATGGGTTACCTGCAATCCAGGATCAGTTCTTAAACACTTGTTTCCTCATTCTCAGGCAGTGCTGGAGAGATTTCAGTCACAGATTTACAGAAACCTCTTGGAAATATTCAAAAGCAGGGACTACCCTGTTGTTGTTGATTAGACGATTTTGATGAAGAGATATTACCAATATTTCCTGTCATCATTGCCCCAGCTCCCTGGAGATATATATATATAGATATAGATTTAGATATTGATATAGATATATCTAAATGGAAGAAATTTATATGGATCCTTATTTTTTATTCCATTTTTTTTTTTTTTTTTTTTACCATCTAATAAGGGAAATAGAACAGCTTGGTCATAGTAAGTACATTTTATTAACAATTATTGGTAGTCTTAAAATTAGGTAGGAAACACTTTTGACAGATGGTGTAAACCTCTTTCCTCCCCCCAAAAAAAACCTATTACTGGAAGCAAAAAAAAAAAATAAAGGTCATTTTGTTACCACTCTATTTTGTGCACCAGATGTCACATTATAATCAGAGAAAGCAGAGAAAGTTACTGCTTCTTTTCTCTAGGACATAGATGAGACATTCTAAGGTTACTGTAACAAAAAAAAAAAAAACAAACAAACAAAAAAACCAAAGAAACACACACACACACACACACATACCCAAAAGAAACCTGCAAAAAGCAAAAACAAAAAAAAAAAAAAAAACAAAAAAACCCAGCAGGTAGAGAGGATGTCAGCTTTCCATCAGGCTGGAGAAGTTTTGCTTTTCTATCACAGAGTTATCCAGTGAACAGCCCTTCATTAAGGATAGTTGAGCTTTTCAATTGTAACACTTTGTGTTCAGCCAGTCGGAGTTGGACCTGGCCCTACAAACATGGGTGACTTCAGTTAAGAAATACATAATTTCTGGACCCACAAGACTTAAATTCACAGATTTCCACTTTAACATAAACAACTGAATTAAAAGTCTGTTTTGTGTATAAGATATTCAGAGTAAATCAGTGAAACAAAAACGCATTACCCTATGCATTATTATTATATGGATTTTAATTACAGAATGTATGTAACATGTACGTTTCAAAATAACAGTCTAGATGTTTCAAACCAATCAAGTATTTTCAAAATAGTGTTGTCAGGCTTTTGGGTTGGATTCTTGGCTGATGTAAATTGCCAACTTTTCACAAAGTCACCAGCTTTATGTTTACTTAAACCTATTGGGTATTTGGTCCTATGCCGGATTAATACAAATCACTTGAAGGATTAATTTTAAAGTGTCAAATATTATCATTGGTTCAAAAAGATAGGCATGAGTTTGACAGGTTTTGACAACAGAAGCTAATTACAAGCAACACATGATGAAACAGAAGCATGAACATATGATTTCTGCAGACTCTAGAGGCTGTGCAGTTGTAAATGAAGCACAGTGAGAAATCACTGAGCCAAAATGCATAAGAGAATATCTCAATTATGAAATTAAAGCCAAAATCTTGTCCATACAGTTAGTTATCAAAACAAATTAAGAGATTTAACTAAGGCACAACAGACTAGAGTCTTTTAACTTGAAACAGATTGAAAAAATACTAGATGTTCTCTGTACTGGTCCAATGAAATATTTGTAGTTACTTTGCTTAGAAACTTGACCACAAAAGTATTTTTTGTTGGTGCAGATATTTTGGTCTCAATGAAGTTAACATTGAATAGCTATTAGTTTTTGTGAAAGGAGAATAGAAAGTGTCTTATTTTTCATTTCCTGCTGTTCCATAAGGCTGAAACAGTAGGTATCTAACCCACCAGCTTGTACTTTGGAATAAAATGACCTTAGAAGAATTTTATAAATTCTATGTGTGTATCTGTGCATTTGTGTATGTGTGCATACATGTGCATTTGTATATATGTGTTATCTATAGAACTCTCAGTTTCATGGCACTACCTATCAAGGGTAATCAAAACCACAGATTCATCTTTTTGGGCTCCCTTTCCACAAATTTTATTAAAAACTAATTGTATGTCACAGTAATGTAGTATAAAATGTCTTCATCTCAGCCAAAAGGTGGAATTCTGTCAGTGCTGCTCAGGGCAAAATCAGCAAAGACTACTCTAATAATGACCCTGACTACTTGATTTATTTGACCACAAAGCCTTCAACAAGTCTCCATAGACCTGAGCAGCCGCAGCCAGGTCTTCCCAACATGTGTTTCCTGCCTATGGGCCCACAGGGTTAAACAAAGCCTGATCTGTGTCGCAGGCATTCCTGCCTCCAGCAGTACTGCCCTGCTGACTGGATGCCCTTGGCTGAGGACTCTGTCTCACCTCATGTGGTATTCCCCAGTCCTACTCTGCCTGTGCTGAGTTTCTGAGGTTCCCTGGGCTGTTCCCTGCTTGGTGGGGCAGTGCCCTGCCTGGGCTGTGGCCATAGCCTAGCTTCCCCTGTGCAGCAGCCACCTGTGCCCTGGCAGCAAGGCAAAGGGAGCAGAGGACATGCAGTAACTCTGCACAACAACCCCACTGTGTTGGGGGTGAGAGGAAAAGAGAACACAAAAATTGCATAAAATAACAGAGGCAAAGTTTTATTCACATCTTTTAGTAGATCTTCAGTGACAGTTCCTTGAGTATTCACACTAGGTGGCCAGGATCTGAGGTCTGGACTAAGATCTAAGAACTAATGACTGGATTTTCTAGTCTGGACACTACATCTATTGGACTACCAGGTTAGGAAGAATAGTAGAGATTTTTAGGCGGTGCTTATTCCTGAAGATTTCAGCAGGGTTCTGGCTCTTAAAAAGTTTATTTTTGTCTGTTTCCTAAGTAGCATGTGTATGGAATGGTGTCCAGCAGCTGACAAAATGTGATTAATAATGATAACAATATCTTAATTCATCGGTCTTATAGCTAGGCAAGATGTTTCCTCCTGTGATTCAGCAGTTATCACTTAGATCACAAGGCATAAGGTTATCTCCCTCAGGTCTTATCATTTTATGGTAACTGCAGATAATTCACATTTATGATGATGTCATACTTACCTATCACATTTATATCTGTCATTCTTTTTGGCATCTTTTTTCTTTGCACATTACTAACTCAAAAAGAAGAGGTATTTTTTAATCTTTATTTAAATAGAAAATATCTTATTGAATTGTTACTCACACTTCTGTGGAATTTTATTCCTTGTTTTCTCTGCATTCATTGAAAAGGAATAACGACAACATAATATGGTGAGTTTAGAACTATGCTCTAGACCTTTTTTTCTTCATTTATCCTTCCATCCTTGACACTGATGTTGGAGCATAAAGGGTCTTAAGCACAGCAAGTATTTTCACTACAATAGCCTTTCTCATGGCTAAAGCACAATGATATGATCCCAGGGTATGTGAGAATCAATCTCTGTGAATCAAATTAACCATGATACATATAAAAGACAATTGTGACAATGGATAGTACTAAAAGTCTTCCAAGAAACTTATACTTTTAAGCATTTCTCAACCTAGAGAAATTTTGAATTTTAAAATTATTTTTTCATCTGCACTCAAGATTATTCAGTCTACAGAAATCTGGATGAAAATTAAGAAAAGTGGAAAGTATGATGTTTTATGAAGTTAAAATACCAACAAAGGCATCTCAAAGTCATTTCACTGAATATTATTAAGTTATTCATAAGCATTCACCATGTGATAAACTGACTTCATGTCCAAAAGAAGAACTTAAATCAAGTATCGGGGGGGGAAAAAGGTGCATCACTAGAATAACATCTCATAAAATGAGAAAAAAAGAGCAAAAAACCCCAGAAAATATTGATAGCTAGAGGTGAAGCCATATTCTCTAAGCTACAGAGGTAGCACAAGTTATTAATGGCAGAGCTATAAATGAATAAAGCAGTTATTGTAACTATAAAAAGTACATTACTGTTACAAGACACTCATTTTATTTATTTGTTATGTATAAAGTGTGATTTTAAGGACAGTTTTACTGTCTAATAATATTTAGCAGCATAAAAAAGGAAATATTTGTGAGTAGAAATGTCATGAATGCTCATTAGTTCCTAAGTGTTTTCCTAGAATGATGTACCTAGAATATATTAAGCTAATATTTTCCTGCATCTGTTTTTTCTAAAACACGAAAAGCAGATAGGAAAGCTCTGGTAAGATATTTTACCTTTTGTGCTACCTATTGCTACACTATTAGCTACAATCAAGAAAGAGAATAGGACAAAGTTTATGAGAAAAGCTCACCCTTTATGAAAAGTGAAATGTTTTTCTTACAATTTATGTTGTTTTTGGAGAATAAAGATATCACTCTCTTGGGCTTTTAAAAAGCTTCTCTTCCTGTGTCGTGTGAACTGTGTGACAGAAGTGCAGAGGAGCAATACCTGAACTAGTTCAAGTGTGGCCCAACAATGGCTCAGGCCATTCATTGACATACTGTGTTCATAAGTTACATCAGTGAACTTCTCTGCAGAATACCACCAGGCATTTAATACTGAGATTACTCGCATGCAGTTCAGCTCTTGAACCTTCTCTCTTTGTTGTAGGATGCTTTCAACTTCTCTTTCACTGTGAGGAGAGAAAAAGAGATCGATTCTGACAAATAGCTGACTTGTGCAGCTATCACTTAGGATACCTATAGGCGGGAGCATACAGATGTGATGTTCAACTGTGCATTAACCTTCTGCATGAAAGCTAATGTTTCTGTCTATGTGTTAAAATCTACACAAATGTTGCAGAAAGAACTTCTGATTCAAATATTCCCCTGAGCAAAATTAAAATTCACACACGTTATCTGTTGATACCAAAACCTGGATTTTGTTAATTGTTAAGGGATGCAAAGAGAATGAGAGAAAAATTTCTTTTATTCAATTTAGTTAAGATACAAATATACGTAAGATAAAGATGTTTAGCAGAAAAAGGAAAGTTTCTATTTCAGCACGTGCTGGCAGCTCTGGCCACGAATGTCCAAAAAGCACACCCCCACCCTAAAAATCATGCTTTTTATGTGTCCCAAGAGTCCCGCCTTTTTAGCATAATGGGAGGAGTGGGTCTCTTCTTCTGATTGGGCCTGGTATGCCCCCCCTGTGCAGGGAGACTGGGTCTTTTGGTCAGAATGACCCCTTTCCTCCGCACACAAAGGGCTTGTCATGTGGCACAGGCTTGTTTCGGCCATAACTTTATCTACTTTCATAATTCCCTATTCCCAAACGCAAATTGTCCCTGGGACTAGCCCCAGACAGGACCTGGTGCCTTACAACTTCTACGGTGTGCCTAAAGAAAATAATTCCTGAGTTAATGAACTATTTGCTTGTAATAAAATCATGTTCTTTTATTTCTCACAGAGAAGAAACAAGAAAAGGTTGGGAAAAGCTAAGATTACTTTTAGAAGCAGAGATAAGTTACCACCATAAATTACTTTTTTGCTGAGTTGGTGTGGGTTGGTGTGTGTTGGGGGGCAGGCGGGAGAGAAGCACTTTCTGCCTTTTTTTTTCTTTTTCTTTTTTTTTTTCCTTTGCCACATTTCCCGATGTTATCTCTTAGCTGCAGGGGAGGGTCTTAGCTGCTTTAATTCTCTGGAATGCAGCCAGGATGTGGGTTTTGTCACTCAAGAAGAGTTGTGTTCACCGATCACGCAGAGTCCAGATCTAGCAGCACTTTCTGGCCCTGAAAAAATATGGTAAGGGTAGACAGATAGGATATAACTCACACGTGTGGCACGGTGGGTCTCAGTTCTCTCCAGCCAGGCAGAGTTTCAGTCTCCAGTGACAAGTACACAGCACACGGTGGCATAAAAGAAAGTGAGAAGGAGAAGGGGGAGAGGGGAAGAGATTCTCAGCTACAGTAACAGGTTCTCTCTCTCCTTCACCTTCCCTAATTTTCCAAAGTTTCTCTCCAAGCTTTTATAGCGTTTGTACATGGGTTTTTGGTATGTGGTCCTATTCAGGTGTTTTGAAGAGGTCACAATAACAGGATCTTCTGGCAGGAAAGCTCCATCAGGAAGCTGTTGTGAGAAATTCTGGCAGAAAGCTGACAGAGAATTTTTTGGCAGGAAGTTTGGAAAGGCAGAAAAAATGGTGAAACATTTTCTATATTATCTGTGTGTTACATTATGTTTGTAGTTTTCTGCTGGAACAAGGATTACTTTTCATGAAGTTTTCTTATTACTCATTTTACCTCAAACACCAACTATTAGCATCTCTTGGTCTCTTCTGCATTTCATACAGTGCACAACATTTTTTTATTTCCCATTTTTTTCTATTTTTATGACAGAAGAAATAAATGAAATACTGAATCTATAAAGATCTTGCAACCTGAGTACTTTTTGACTGACGAGGAATAACAGCACTTGGAATTAATACTGGGCCTTAAGAAGCTGGCTGTTGCCTTTGTAGATATTTCCCGTCATTACTAACCCCAGCCTCTCACTTAAGCTGGGATACAGTCAGTTTTGAGGATGTGAAAACTTGACATAATTTCTGTTCTGGTGAAGGTTCCTCCTTATTGACATGTTGATTGTTTGCAGTTAGTTCATAAACACCATGAGCAGAAAGTGGATTTTTTATTCTCTGCAAGAGCTAAGTCTTCTTTTCTATACTTTCTTCTCTTGTAAAGAATTTATTACTGTATTTTAATAAAATATGAAGTGTCAAATTTTTAGTTTCTAGCAGATTTTTTCCAGACAAGTGGGATGTCCCTATTATGACAACAGGAAACAAATCCAAGAACACTAATCAAAAGACTTCAGTGCAATACAAGTGTGCTAGGTTTAAGTGAGATTATTTTACATAACCCTTTCTGACAGGTGAACCTGTCTGAGTTCCTGATTTTTTACCCCATCTGACTGACTCACCACCCATCTGTTATAGCAACAGAAGAAAATAATTGTCATGTGTTAGAAGTCAATGAAACATTAGGTATGTTGGGAAAATGATAATTCTTATAAAATAATAGATTTATTTCTTCACTATTGCATCGTGTCATTAAGATCCATATTTTCCAAGGAATCGCTTTAGGTGCAGTTTTGTACTAGTAGTCAATTAAGCCTGCAATTTACATAGATAGATATCCATATGATACAATTTGTGCGAGTGTATACCCTTGGCTTTACCTGTAGGCACAAAACTATGCCTGCCAAATTGAAAACTGTGTTGACATAATTTAAAATAGTCTGTAGAAATTAAATCATTACATGTTACTTAAAAAGAAAACTTGAGGACATTTGTTCAGGTTAGGAGGTGAGGAGAGCAGAGGTGGAGAAAGGAAGGATAATCTCCATTTCTAAATAGGGAGACAGCTGTCACAGGAAATTGCAAGTGTAATGGCGAGGATTTTTAATAAATCTATTAAATCAGAAAAGATTGCAATCACACATTTTCTAAGCTATAGATCCCATCTTTTCTATTTTCTAATTGTACAAAAACCTGTGTAGCTCAGATGTGCAAATCTTTAGGATGAATTTTGAAGAAATGATCAAGAAAATATGCAATCTAATGGACAGTTCAAGGAACATATGCAGAAACCTCATGAATTTCTTTCATATATCTATTGCAAGGAAGAAAAATATAGGAGATAATTTTGTTTCAATTTAATATTTGACATAGTATTACACAGGGAAAGTATTAACAAAATTAAGATCATGCAAATCTAAACATAAAAACTTACAAAAACGGTAAAAAAAGTGGTTCTAGGGAAGAGAAAGCTTTCCTCTGCTGAAAAAAATAGTAGGACTGAAGGAATGTTTTTGATGAAATCATCAAGTTTCGAGGTTTGGTATATTTAGTATTCAAAATGATGAATACAATGATGAAGCTTGATGAGTAAAAATACAAGTAATGACTTTGGTAGGCAACAGAACAACAGGAGAGGATAGGATCATAGGATCATTATGTACAAAGAACTGGATCAGATTATATTAGGAACTGGAATTTAATTTAGTGTGTAAGGTCAGGTTATAGCATAAGGTTATGCTATTAGAGCCTAAAATCACTTTTCTCAACTTTTCTCATTTATAGAGTGAGAAAAAGTAAATGTGCCTGAAATGTAAATGAGAAAGGAAGAGAAACTTAGGAATATTATTAACCTTTTATGTGTTGGTTATTATATACTGTGGAAATTAGACATAACTATAAGGTTCTTATCAAATAAGCTAATTGCAATAAAGAAATACTGACAAAATTGTGTACAGTGCTGGTTATGCACATTCAGTGAAGTTTGAGTTATACTGAAACATGTGTGACTTTCTGTGGACTGAATGAGAATTCTCTGCAGAGTTTGCTTTCTGGAATAGTATAAGAATACCCTAAAACAAATTTATTTTTCTTTTGTGTTCTTATTCCATTGGTTAGTTACTTAACGCACTATTTAGGAAAGGTTCTTCAAGCACATAGTGTATTCCCTTGTGTTTTACTTATCGATTTCAGATATGGATGAGCCTCAATAGTAGCTTGCTTTGCAGATAATTCCTGGAGAAAGTCCTCATGCAACTGGGGAAAATATAAGGACTAATAAAATATTAAAATTTATTAATTTAATTATTATTAAGGATAACTGAGTAAAATACAATCTGAATCTCAAAAATCTTAAATTTTAGAACTTCCTAGCCAACAAAGGAAAAAAGAGTAAGGCAAGAGTTAGCATTATCCCCCAAAAAAGCCAATATTACAATGCTATCCCATCTGATAGGCTCATTGCAATATTTAGTTACACTTTGTAGGGTTGTATCATCTAGTATCATAAAAAGACATACTGGCACTTCAAGTTCCATCCTTCAGTTAAGTAAGTGGCCCTATAATTTATTCCAAGCCTAATTGTAAATTGTTATTGTGCTGTGTAGTTCCCATTGTCTCTGTTGCATGTTTTTCCAGATATCTCAACATTCAAGTGACTGAAAATTTTTGGTCTGAAGTCCCACCTTAATTAATAATGGACAGCTTGTGCTCATTTACCAGCATTGTCTTTCCGCTTGAACTGCTCTCTTTCTGGTTTTTTGCTCCTTCTGATGTGTTACTGTCGTTTTTGGGGTTTTTTGGCTTGTTTGTTTCTTTTGGTTTTGCTTTTGCTCTACAAGGCAAGTTTCTCCAATCTCTTATTTTAAAACACTGTGCTGATTCCTCTTGCCTGATGTATGACAAAATGTTCTGGAGCTCTCAAGATGTTCTGTTATCATACTTCAAACGGGAACACTGGTCCTTTATTTTGATGCATAAGCCAGGAAGAAAGTCTTATTTCCCACATTGACACCACCTAAGTATATGTGAAGATAGCTATTGTACCTTACTGTTACCCTGTTGCTGAGGCCATATTTATGCTGCTGTATTGCAACATCTTTCCTTATCCTAAAGAGTTTTTTTTTTTGGTTTTTTTTTTGTGTTTTTTTTTTTGCAAACCTCATCTTTTAGCTGCAAATGGAAAACAACTCAGAGAAGGAGCCCCAAATGGGAGCACTCCTTCCTCACTGCAGGCATGCAGGAAAAAACCCCCTGTGTTTTGCCCAAGTTCTATATAATTCTGTGATGCCTTTGTGCAATTAACTTATACTGTCCCATGACACTACAATCAGGTCACCATGCCTGTCACATCTGGGCTATGGACACACTATGTCATTCCAATGTTGGCCTGCTGTCTATTTGGATTCTTTGGCTTCTGATGCCTTTAGAAGTTTCAGCCTGACCAATAATAATGACCAGAGAGATTAAAGGCTAGTAGGAATGAAAAGCCTACAGGCAAGTAGGAAAAGGAATCACCTGGGGAAATGCACCTTGTTCCCAACACCTCAGTGCTGTTTCTTTTTTCCGGGATCACTTGGTTCCCTCATCAAATGAAATATGGCCCAAGCAGAGGTACCACCTCAACCTGCTTAGCTATACACTGTTTCTTTCATCAAAACCAGTTTTTGAGGACTGGCTCACTGTGGTGACAACATTATAGACAGTGGGACCATGTGTCTGTTTCTCTTACAGCAGGAAAGTCTGCCTGTAATAATTCAAAGACAGGGGCTGTTTAGCATGACCATTTACAGACTGGGGACCTCTGTGGGATCCCAGGACTGTCTGATTTATATGGGTATAATCTCAGGGTGTTTAAAATACTACAGTCCTTTGCTTTTATGTAGCAGTTTAATTGTAGGCCCTCAAGTTTAGAAGTTTAGTCATGAATGTTTTTACACAGGAACGGTATAGAATTCAATTCCCAAGACTGTGCAGGCAAACTTTGAAAATCTTGTAGTCACTGACATTAAGCAGAGGCAATGGAAGTACAGAGTTTTAAAACAGAAAATTAAATCACAGGATAGAATATTCTGAGTTGGAAGGGACCCAAAAAGATCATCAAAGCGCAGCTCCTGGCCCTGCACAGGACAGCCCCAAGGGTCACACCATGTGCCTGACAGTATTGTCCAACTGCTTCTTGAACTCTGTCAGACTCAGTGCTGTGACCACTTCACTGGAGAACCTGTTCCAGAGCTCAACCACACTCTGGGTGAAAAACTTTTTCCTGATATCCATATGTGTGACTTGTGGCCTTTGCCAATGAACTAGCCATTGATCATATTTCTCTCCTTAATAGTCTTCAGAAATTTAGTCCCTACCCACTCACAGAGGAACACAACTACAAACAAAACCCCAAAAATTTCATTTCACATTATTTTTTTTTAGTGCAAAAGAAATATGTTAAGATAAGCTATATCTCAGTATTATGGAGAATTCCTATGGATGGCTCTGTGGTCATGAAGAGTGCTGTCTGCAGTAGATCTAGTGCAGTTTTCCTTTTAGGTATTGTCAGGAGATCAGTTAATGGGGTTAGTGGAGAAAAAATGTATGAAGTATTAGTAAGTTTAAATTACTAGAAAATATTACTGAGATTCTGTCTGTGAGTACAAGAAAATAATAGAGATGTTTACTTATAACACTAAATGCTGTGTTTTAAGAGAATTTGTTATTTCATAATGCCCAGGAAGAAATGTTTATTTAATAAATAACACTGCTTGTCATGTCTTGTTAGGGGCATTACTATATGGCACATATCTGCAGAATTTAAAGGCCCGTAACTGGAGCATGCAGACTGAATCCATAGTTTATAGGTCTCATATTTGAATTACAAACAAAATCATAGGCAAAAAGTAATGTCTCCATTTTCATTTAACAAGATTCCTGAAGTACTCATGAGATTCATAAGAAATTAGATGTCGTCTCTAAAACTAGGATTTGTTATAATGGCCAAGATATTATGAGGATTAGAGGAATTTGAATGAACAATCCCTTAGCTCATAAAAGAAAATGAAAAAGGATAAAAGGGAGCATTAACTATTCAGGGATCTTGGCTATGTACTCTACTGCAACTCCTCCAAATTAAAAGTCACTCACTTGATCACTTAACTAAATACAAAAAAAAAAAAAAACCCTCAGCCAACAACATGAAACCAAGTGTCTTAACGTCTAACAACCAGGATGTAACTGAAAATACAGCTATTAAAAGTGCATTTAAATGTTTTCATGACACTGGCCTGGTTAGAGACTGCTCTGTAAAAATTTTTCTTCTATGTATTTCCAGACCAGTTTAAGTTTATTAATTTTTTAATGTAAGATTTGGGGAAATACATTTGGCACAAAGCAGAGGCTCACAAAGGATGTATTAGATATTTGAAAAGTATAATTAAGCTATGCTGTCAAGTTTTGCACCATTACTTCATCCCACTTCACTAAAAGTAATACTAGTGGCACTTCAAATTAGTTGAAACATGGAATAGTGACTGAAATGCTGTGCTCTGCTAGCAAAAATTAAAATATATGGCAGCATGTTTCACTTAACTTACACTGCCTTTAATCAGAAGAGATCTAGGGACCACTTGTCTCCTTGCCTTAGAGCGATTCAGAGGGCAGCAGAACCCTGGACTTTGTGACTTCTGCATAAAATGAAGCTAAAAGAAGTAATGTAAAGGTGAAAAAAATTATATCCTAGAGGTCAGTGGAAAGCCTTCGATCCAGGACTTCAGTTTGAGCCTGTCAAGCTGTTATAGAAATGGTTATAACTTGATTGTAATAAATATTTATCAGATACTTACAAAAAACTGTTTCCCAGTGTCTGTCTAAAGATATCAGCAGAGTTCATGGGAGTTTTTATTTTATAAAATATGGCATAAAATTACAAAAAATCTTCAAAGCCATAGAAAATACTTGATATTATACTAGTATTTTAGTAAAATGCCTATATTATCTTGGATATTTATTCACAGACATGAACACTGGTAGGGAAAAAAAAAAACAAACACAAAAAACTATTTCATAAGTAAAATTTTCTGTTGGCTCAGAAACTATTACCTGTTACAGCAGCTCTGAATTGTCAAGTATATCATGCAGCTGAAAAGGTCATATATCCCCAAAGAGTACATAAATTCTGGATAAGTAACCAGACAAATCCTTAACAACAACATATAAGTAAAATCTTACGAAAAGGAACGAAACAGATAGGTTTAGTTTGGACGAGACTTATTCAAAAAACTTAAATTTACAGATTATTAACAGCAATTATTTGTTGACTGATCTCTACTGATGGAAAAAATAATCAAAATACCAGACACATGATGATATATGATATGATATGATGTGATATGATATATGATATGATAAACTTGTTTTGGATGGATAGATGGATAGATTTATGGGGGATGGACAAAGAGATGTAGTTGACAGACATACAGAGAGAGAGAGAAGGGTGCTTTACTTATACCTTCTACATGCCGTGGTTATAGACTTCATGTGATATGCTATCATCATTACTTGTCACTTTAAACAAATTTCAGGTGTTACATGCCTTTTTGTTTGAACATCATCACTTGACAGAGCCTTGTTCCCATGGGTTACCCGTGTCAAGAACAACATTCAAGCATAGAGTCCAATATGCTAAAAAAGACAGTGAACAAAAGAACAAACTGGCAACAACCAGTCTTTTGTGTCTGCTTTCTGCAAATTTTTATGGGTTTTTCTGCTTCATTAACTGAATCTGTCTGAGTGAAGACTACTGCCCTGTAGTATTTGCTGCTTTTCTCCTAAGTGACAAGTAGGGACTGGTGAGCCAATGAAGAACTCTTGATGAATGGCATAATGTTAGTACTGCCTGGCAAACCAGGAAAGAAAGACACATGGGGAAGACTATTTCTTTCAGCAACATTACACTAACCATTGAAAAGACAGATAATGTGTAGGTATAACTTTGTTGTGGGTGACCCCTGTTAGGCAGCTCAACCCCACACAGCTGCTTGCTCACATCTCTTGCAGTGAGATAAGGTAGAGGGTAATATATGATATTCTAAAATATATAAAAAAATAAAAATGAAGGTAAAAGTGAGAAAAATTGTGTGTTGAGATAAAGGCAGTTTAATAGGTAAATCAAAAGCTGCATGCACAAGCAAAGTAAGTGAGGAATTAATTCACTAATTGCCACGGGCAGGCACACATGTAGGCATTTCCAGAAAAGCAGGATTTCATCACATGTAACAGATACTTGGGAAGACAAATACTGTAACCCTGAACATCCCTCCTTCCTCCTTATTCCCCACAGCTTTGACTGCTGTGTATGCTGCCATATGGTATGGAATATCCCTGTCATCAGTTGAGTCAGCTGTCCTGGCTGTGTCCCTTCCAAATTCTTGTGCACCCTCAATCCCCTCAGTGCAGGGGTGCAGTGAGAAGCAGAAAATGCCTTAACTTTACATCAGCGTTGCTCAGCAATAACGAAAACATCCCTGTACTATCAATGCTGTTTTCATCACCGATCTAAAAGTATGAGCTGCTATGAAGAAAATTAACTCTCTCCCATCCAAAACAAGCATATAGTTGCATAATTTGTATATACATACAGAGAGAAGCAGTGAGAGTTATGTAGAGGTTTCTTTTTCCACGTCAATCTTTCTTGACCGTGGGCTAAAACTGAAAAGGGTAGAAAGACTGTATTGAAAAGGCAAAGTACATATATACATAGTGAATGATGCAATATTTCTATGGAATGATGTTTCATGGAAGAAATTTCAGGAGGGAATACAATACAATGACAACGAGGAATTTCCATATTAGGAGACTAAAGGAGTCATGGTTATATCAATTGTCATAAACTTAGGAAGTCTGTTTACCTTATTGCTGCTAGAATATACAGCTTCAACAGAGAGAACTTCATAGACTATTTTTTGGCAGTAATACCCTGCTGTTCAATATACACTCTGTTGCCTTAAGGAGGGTGGGAAACAAACTTCCAAGACAACTTTATGTGGGTAAAGTAGAGAAAAGTTCTTGTACTTAATAGGGTTTTGGGGTATTATTTATAAAGGAGTATAAAAGAGTACAACATGTGTTGACAAGTAACAGATAGAAAAGACCAGTGCTAGGTTGAACTCACAGCCTCAGGA
>JAWWEW010000078.1:93415583-93454918 GCA_035583185.1 Anabacerthia variegaticeps
CATGGTATCTAATTGTCTTAGCTCTGGTCCATGTTTCCCAGGCATGGTGTTCCAGCTATTATCTGACCCTTAAGACAACTAGCACAGGTTTAGAGGCTGCTAGCTACTCTAAATGTAAGAAACTACCTAGAAGCATAAAAATCTACAAATTCATGAAAACCCTAAGGCATCACTCTAACAGAAATCTACAACCTTACACTGCTCACGGAACTCCTAAATACTTAGAAATTACTGAGACAAATGCAGTAATAGCACATGAAATGGTCAAGTATTTTCAGATTTGATTGCTCAGATTTATGGTACTGACATTTGTCAGTTTCTGTTTAGTGGCGTACATACAACCTATAACATAATTATGTGAAGAATTAGTGTATTTAATGTCTTTTATGTGAGGTTGCAGATAGTAATATAGAACTCACAGACAAAAATCTCCAAATGGGCACAAAAGGAAGGATAAAACAGGGTCCAGCTTATAGAACAGCCCCTCAAAACTATCAACAGCCTACATGATCTCAGACCACTAGAAATGAAAAACCATTTTATTGATTTCATAGGTAAAATAATGAAACAGGGTGGAAAAAAACCCCAACCTTCATCAATCCATTTTGTTCCTTAAGGAACAAAATGAATCTTAAGGGAAGAGTTTTAAGTCTCTTTAACAAAAAATTGAGAAGAAAAAATTTCCATTGCACCTTAAGCTGAGTAGAAGTGAGTTGAACCAATGTGTGATTGCACACATGAGCTAATAGAATTTTGCATGGAGAAATATAAAGAGAATATTTCACTAGACAGTGTTTCATACATATAAGTAATAGGAAGAAATACAGACTTTTCTGATATAAACTCTTTAATACCGCAAAATAGAACAAGGATGCATGATTTCTAACATATGCAAATTATATGTTATAACCAGTAAGAATTTCGAAGAAAATGTTAAGGCAAGGTAGAAAGTCAGCAGTGAAAGGAGTAGAAGTAGCCAGTGAAGGCAAGCAAGAAGGAAAACAGTAACAGACTTGTAGAACGTACAAAGTTTGGATTATATAAGCCTTATATTAGTTCAGTAGGACACAAATATATTTTGCATTGCATCAGTAAAACAAATAAATTTTATCTATAAACCATCCAAAGAAATTAATTTTAAAAAATAACCTGTTGTTGATTTTCAAAATTCCTTATGTCTTTTTTATTCTAACTTTTATAATAAATAATCCCCATGGTTTTAGACAAAGCATCTTAGTCATTGTCATTTCAGCCTGAATTTGGGAAAATTTTGCTTCATTAAAGCTGCAATTTTTCCTGAAAAAATTGCCTTTTTTTTTTCTTTTTTCTTTTTTGTTCACTATATGCCTTGTGTAGTGGCGGTTGGGCAGAAATGTTCATCTGTATTAATCTTTAACCCTGTTCCGTATTATTGCCTGGAGTCAGTCCAAAGATTATTACAGTTGACTTCAATGCACATTTTGATCAGAACATGAATTAGGAAAGATTCCTGAATCAAGGTCTGTAAGAGCAATATTGTTCAAAGTAGAGAACAAACTGTGAAGGTGAAAAATAAAAGGGCAACCGAGGAAAATGGTTAGCAGATTGTGGAAAAAGAAGTCAAAGAGATCTAAGAAGCTCAAACATGAGGGAAACTAGACTGGAGATGGGAGATTTGAATCTAATAGAAAGATGAATAATTTATT
This sequence comes from Anabacerthia variegaticeps, assembly GCA_035583185.1. Lineage (NCBI taxonomy): Eukaryota > Metazoa > Chordata > Aves > Passeriformes > Furnariidae > Anabacerthia > Anabacerthia variegaticeps. The sequence continues at coordinate 93,417,269 of JAWWEW010000078.1, forward strand.
TATTCAGTTTATTTCATATTTATACAGCATAAGCATGGATTTTGTGATTCTTGTGTGCAAGAAATTTTTTTAAACAATTTACAACACATTTTTTTTCATTTTATGAAGCAGGTTTTTTTGCATTAATAATATTCTGAGTCTGAGGCAGGGAACAATTTTTGCAAATTTCCTCTTCTGTGTATGTTCTGTAACTCAGCATCAGAAAAATACAAATACATAATCTAAGGCATGAAGTACCTCTGAAAACAACAAGTCTGTGAGCTGGTATTACCTGAATTAGTAGGATTATTCTAGGACTGATTGAAACCATATTAAAGCATATTCTGCTGAACCACATAGAATTTGGTTTGAGATCCAAGAGCATTACATAGATCAAAATAACAGGGAATGATTAATTGCAAAGGTACTTATGCAGCTCTTATAGAATGCTATAGATAATAGTAGAGATTCTTTGTTTAAAACAGTGCAATTAAGAAAAAAGAAAAATAGCACCTGAGCTACCATTGCTTTATCACTAGACACTGCATGCACATAAAGAAACTACAAGCTGCGAATTGTGAAATGAATGTTAAGTAAATAGAAGTGTGTTTCACAAAAGAAAATGCTTTCCAGTGAAGCCTGTGATTTTATAAAAACCTCGCACTATGGTAGGATGCTATTTTACTATGAGAACATATGGAATTTATAAATGTGAGTACAATGAAAGCTAAGATATTGTAAATAGTCTATTAAGGAGAGTTTAGAAGAAAAGAGTTGCTTAGAGAACCTCTTGATTTTAAATACAGTCCAAAGAACTTTTGGATTAAGCCTTTTCTCTTTGGTCTATTAAACTAGTTTTCTTATCAACCATCTAAATGTTACACAGCTGAGATGGTAATATTTTGTATTTTTTTTTTAAGTAGATAGAATCAGAGAATCATTTACGTTGCAAAAGGGCCTTTAAGATCATTGAGCTGAACTGTAAACCTGACACTGCCAAGTCCATATCACCCTTCCTCCCCAAAACATGCAAACTGTAGGATACTCTCAGACACTAACATTGAAGTAAAAAACTGAAAAACACTGGATTTCCACCAGGTCTCTCAAAGACCTGCTGGGGCCTCATCCTCACTCAACATGGCTTTCATTCCACAGCTATCTCCAATCTCCCTCACAAGACAAAATATATGAGAAAGATCAGCACTAGTGAGAAACTAGTGGCATTTGAAGCATGTGTTATCTCTGTAAATACTGCTGCTCCTCATTAAATCCTGATGCTATTGAAATTCAGTCAGGCCACATAACTTCTTTTGGTTTGTTTTTGATTTTAAAGTATCTCATTGGGTGTCAGTCCATAGATGTGCTGCTAGAAATCACCTGGTGGAATGGTCAGTTTTCTCTATTTATGTGGGCAAAATTTCATTATCTATAAAGTTGCCTTTTATTTCTAGCCATCAGAAAAATAACCCTCAAACCTATGGTTTTTCTTTAATGTTAGTAGTTTTCAGTACTGACTAGTATAATATTATGCATATAGTATGTATTATACTAGTATAATATTCTTCAGAAGAGGTAAATCAAAGTCTATAGGTCTTGAAATTATTATTTATTTGTTTAATTATCTATCTTATTTTTCTCCTATCTCAACCAACCAGCATCAAAGAAGATGGGATAGCAGTAGGTTTTCTATTGTCAGTTTACTCTTAACACTTGTCAATCAAAATAAATATATACATGAAGCCCCACTTCTGTCAAGGTGCATTATATTCTTTTGCATTTACATTTACTTTCCTACTTCATATGCAGTTCATATGTTTCAGGGTAGCCTGTATACTGCAAATTGATATATTTGGCTCTGATTCCAGATACCATTTAAACTTGACTCAATTAGTAAATCTATTTAGGAAAGATTTCTTTAAGTTCCAATTCATGCTTGTGATCCCTCCATGAATAGACATGAACTTAAATGCATTCCTGAATCAAGGCCAAGGATGCTTAATTTTTTTTTTTTGCCTAGGTCTCACCATGGAAGATTTCAGTGCAAGAATTCTCCAAAGGTAAAGTGTATGTGTGAGTGCACATGTAAGAAAATGCACAGATGTGCTGGTGACCTTGAGGACCTTTAAATCAGGATCTTAGATGAAATATTTTAGACATATTTTCACACTTATCAATTGTTTTATTTAGCAGATTTAACAGATAATGATAGAGCCATTTACGATGTTCCAGATTGTTTCCCAAACTTGCTCCATAGAAAGACAAGAGAGGAAACTGCTGCTGTTACTTTGACCGTGCAGAAAACAGGATGTACTACTGAAGTAATCGAGTTTGGTCTCTACTTCATGTAGCTAAGGTATTTCCGAATCAACATGCAAAACTGCTTTCAAAAACATATCTCACATAATAAGAAATTATGAGTCATTCCAGCTAGATGAACTTTAGCAACCAGTGACAATAATAGACAAAGGATTCTGCTTAATGTTTTTGTCTTCTCTGTTTATCCAATTCTCTGTTTTTTGTGACAAATACATTCAGAAAACATCTACTGTCACAAAACAAATAAATTTTCTCTCTGTAGTACTTACCAGCTCAATATCACAAGTGTAGCCTTTAGACAGATTTATGGAAACTCTAAAACTTTTATATTTTATGCTAGAAATGTTGTTTATGTGATATACATGATACGAGATATATATTTCTAGTGTGGGGGGAGGAGGGTTAGGAATACATGGAATATGAGCATTATGTAATGTTAGAAAGAGTTTCTTAAAACAATGAAATACAATTTTATTTATTTATCTGCTCTCTGGATTTGCCAGATTTTATTTGAAAGCTTTTACTTCTTTGCTTTCATTTGGTCATTCAGTGCTTTTTTTTGGGGGAGAGGGGAGGGAAAGGGGAAGAAGGGGTAACAGTGTGTGGAATAGTGCAAAGAAGACTTCCACATTTTTAGTTTCACTCTGAATCCTTTGCTTCCCCCCCCCCCTTTTTTTCCTTTTATCTTTTTTTCTTTTTTTTCCTTCCCCCCTCCCCCCTCCCCCCAGCACATTTTTATCATTGTATCAATTTGTGTGATTTGGTGTAATTATTATTTACCTGGAATAAATGGAATCAAAGCCTGAAAATATAACAGAAGATTATTTGTAGCAAGCAAAAGAGCTGAGCTGTGGAGGACACAAGCAGTGGCTTTCTATACTGCATGGAGCCTGGGCATTCAACTTTACATACAGTCACAATGATCCAAGTTAGTGGGGACAGAATACAAGTAGTAACCCTCTTCCTTTGCATGAATCTTCATAGTGAACTGAGATTGAAATAAGATCATTTTGCACAACACCCCTTTCTATGTCTGCAGACCTAGCAAGGAATGTGAGCACAACATTACGGTAGCATCAGTGTGAGAAAATAAAACCTGGACTGGGAGACAGAGATAGGAATTGGCCAGCACTGTTTAAATATTCCTGTTTTGAATTGGCATTCAATAAGCCTTGATTCAACACCATGCAGAGGAAATTACTCTATCTGAAGCAACAGATTTCATGACTTTAATTTAGAGTGATTTTTGTTGCATTTTCTGAAACTGAAACACATTGTATAATATTTTTCTATACGTTCCTAGTATACCAGTCCAGTATTTATACTATGATAACATTAATATAAATTCTTTATATTGCATACTGTCAAGTGAGACTAAATTATATAAGATTAATGCAGTCATGCCATAAATTAAAGTTTTTCAGCAAAACAATATGATTTGCCCAAAAAGTCTTACCTGCAGAAGCTTGTGTTGTACTATAAATCTCTGTCAACTGGCTTGGGGAAAAAACCCTCAAATCAAAACAAACAAACAAACAAAAAAAAACACCACTAAAAAACCAAACTAAGCTAACCAAGGCTACGAGGATAGTCTGTGTCATTCGGAATAAAAATGAGGCATGATTTGAAGTTCCACCTTTACAGAGTATTTTGATAATGAAAGCAATCAATTGGTTTTGATCTCTCAAGTTTATTTAACAACCACAAGCATTAGTAAACTCTAATATAGATTGTTTCTTTTTGAAATGGAATCACAGAACATGTAAATATTTTTGAGTTATCTAAAATGTCTTATCCATGAGAAAGAATGATTAAAGAGTTTAAGAAAAAACCCTCATTTTGTTCTGAATAGAGAGCAAAAGACATTGGTATTGATGTCATAGAAAAAGGAATAAATATTTAGAACTTGACATGACCTTTTATATATATGTACTGTATTAGAGCCTACTGCAGTAGCCTTCAGCAGAAAAATAGGCTTTTTAACTCTAAGCATAGATTTATTAGGTGCTGTGAGATGTGCTCCTTCATTGAAAAGCCAAAAATAGCACATTCATAATGTGACATACTCAAGAGCTTCTGCAGTTTCAGAGGGTATTTCTTATAACATCATGGCAAGTAAAAGATTTGCAAGCAAAACAGAAATGTCCTTTAAAAATCCCAGGTATTAATGACAGTTTTCTGTTAATAGTTTTATTGCCTTCAATTAAGAACATTATTCCATCAGTCTAATACAATACTACTGTATTACTGCTATAATACAATATGATGAATGAGTGCTACCTCTTCCATATTGCATTAACACAATATTAACTTAATTGAATGCAGTCATAGCTTAGTATGATGGATGAAATGCACAGTATTGTCAGCAATTATGTATGAAAAAGGGAAATCCATAATCCCTATATTCTCGCAGATTTGTTCTGTTGTAAATAGTTAACATGAAGTTCAAAAAGAAAATTCCAACACAAGGTAGTTTTTACACTGCTTTGCATTTATGAAAGAACTATGCAAAAAGTAAATATCTAAGTCCTCATACAGAAACAAGCAACTGAGAACTGATGGGATTTTCTTCATGTTGTTGGTTAATTTGATCATAGTGTTGTGAATACAGCTTGTACTCCTGAACTCACTGGCTACAAACCTAGGCATTGGTGTTACTGGAGGAAAAAGGAATCCCACTGAAGTTACTGAGATGAAGCATATGAGACTTAGCATTGTCCTCCTTCAAGATTTTTTTTCCACCTCATGAACAGGCAGCATAATACAGAGGTATTTTAGCTGAGTCAGGAAGACTAATTTATATCCAGAGAGATCAGCAATACAGTTTTCCCAGGTTAAAATGGCTTTGTGTCATACACTATAATGTAGTGTTGTGCTTTGTAGGTTTATTTTTTCTTTGATATCTGAAAGTAATGAACATTTGTCAGGCTTGGCATTTACATAAAGGACACGAAGGCCATTATCAGTATGCTAATGATAAACATGTGGCAATGATAAGCTTCAAGACTAAGGGCTAAGACATAACTGGAGAAAAATGTATATGTAAAGTGGATGGAGAGGTTGCCTTTCGAGGCCCTCAGTAGTTCACTAAATTCACTACAGTAAATGAACTTCTGCATACTATGGAGTATAAAAGGCAACTCTAAAGCTGTAGTAGAACAGGTAGCTCTTACTAATGTCTCTGCTTAATATTAAAGGCACGTCTTCAATAGGAGCTCTAAAGCTGTAGTAGAACAGGTAGCTCTTACTAATGTCTCTGCTTAATTTTAAAGGCACGTCTTCAATAGGAGCATTCATGTATCTCAAGGCAGTATCCGATTCACACAGTCTACTGAAAGTAGGGACAGAGTGGAAAAAAAAAATAAAATAGATAAAGTATAGACAATTATTCACATTAGGGTAAAATTTATTAATTACATTATATATATACATATAGTTCTTTTTTACACTGGAATTAAGAATTTGCTCAAAAAGTAGATTTCAAAATTACACACACAGTATTTGTAGAATCTAGAGCTGAACATGTTTATATGCTTGAGAATGTATCTTTATTTCATTATGTGAAAGTTATCTAAAAAAATCATTCTATCAATCAGCTGGTCAAAAGTAGCAGATGCCAAATATTAAGAAATAACAATAGAAATAAATATTTATATATAGAAAAACAGCAAGCATTTCGAACACATTGACTTCATTCAGCCAAGTATTTGGAATTTGCTCAGTGTTCAGCATCAGCTACAAATACTTTCAAAATTGTGAAGATGTAAGACCGTACTTAACTACTTTGCTAAATAAAACCATGTTTTCAATTATTTGTTATTAAGCATTTCAGTATTCCATTCAGAGTCATCAAAAAAAATAAGAATTACTGACTAGTTATGTATAATGAATAAATTCACATAATTTATTTAAATGCTAAATGAGGAAAAACATCCAAGTCTACCAACTAAATTAGTCAGAGTATACTTTCCACTCTTATCTGAAGGAAGAAAAATTATCATATGAGATTTTGGTATTTCCAAAAATTGAAAGAGGAACCTTTTAAAAACGCATAGTATATTTGGTTTACCACGAAAATCAACTTTAAGAGTTTTACATTTTTGACAATTACTCCAACAGAACATAACAAAGTCTAGATTTTATCCAAACCAGGAACTGTCAAGTGTTCAAAATAAAACCTGTCAGAGAATAATTTTAATTTAGTTTACAAAATAGTACTTTGTTATCATGATACATTCCTCCTATCATGATACATTCTTTCTCATTGGTTTTCTGTAGCTAGTATTTAATCTCATATGACTATGAACTGATAGTTATAACATATTATATAGAAAGCGGTTTAACAGTGATTGTTTAGTGGGGAAAAAGACCAAACAAATCAAAACCAAACCAAACCCCTAAAACCTAGTAGATAGCAAATACCAAAAGATAGAAATTATTTTTGTGAAAATTAAACTTTTCCTGGGAGACAGTATGAGTCAGAGACATTGTCCTGATTCCAGCACTGGCACGGTATTCTATTTCAGGGTTGCTTTTCCGAAAAGGCCATTGAAAGGCAGGTTACAAGAAAATCCAAAACAATGCAACAAAGCAATTCCTACCAGAACAAAACACTTTGTGTAATATACTGTTCCCACTTTGAAGAGATATTCAGAGTAAGAATGCACTGAAAATTGAAAAATGTCGGATACTTCAGTAAATGCACTGCTGACAGGCACTTACATGGAAGATTTAAGAATATGTATAGTGAACAGGGTAGTAATGCAGTCAATGACATTGTATTTCAGGCTATACCTGTTCACTGAAACCTGTAGAACTCTATCTCCAGCTATACTTATCTTTGTAAGAAGTTGCGTGCTCTTTTTAATCTCAGATTGTGAATTTTCTGTCAGTGACAAGCTAAACACAGTCAAGCAAGCAGTATGGGAAATAAATGTCCTCTAAATTTATGATATTAGAACTTTAACATCAGTAGCACAAAAACTGTCAGAAACAACTTGTGTCCAGCTTTCCTACTGATAAACTTACCCTTGGAGTGGCCTATCATATTTCTAGGAACTCTTTTGATGGGAGGTAAAAAGGCAATAAATTTATTCTAAAAACTTCAAGCAGATTTTTTTTTTAATCAGTATTGAATGTAGAAATAAAAAGTAAAGTAGAAGGATTAGAGAAGGAACAACAAATTCAGTTACACAAATGGAGTCACTAGTTTGTTTTGTGGGGTTTTTTTTTACTTTATTTTATTTGAAACCGTAGTAAACTTATTTCTTGCCTGGATCTCATGACCTGTTTCTAATTATTAACCTGACTCTGTTCAGTGTAGATTCACAGCGCATGCTCTCTCTATTCCTGGATCACAAGAGAAGGAAGTTCTGAGGAAAGGGTGGAGGCAGTTCTAGAGTCAAAACAAGGTAAGACAATGTAGAGTTGTACACATGAATAAATGCCAGCACTTGAAACGTGGCAATGCTCAGTGCCCTATATATTTAGTAACACTGAGCTGTAGAGTGATGCTATGCATTACAAAACCACACAGAGAAAATGAGTAGATATAGTATGGGAGTATTGCTACAGCTGAATCAGAAGGATTCTAAGTCCCAGGGATGCAGGAAACTAACAGGTCAGAAAAGAAGTGGTTTCAGTTTCAGAGGCAGCTGTGCTGACCTATGTAGCCTTATAAGAAAAGTATGAATCTGTGTGACCTTCCAGTGATATAAGGAAGAGTAAAACTGACTTGGAGATAAACTGGCATGGGTAGTAACCATCCTGTCATTTCCATTAGTATATGGACACATGCTTCCTAAACATGAAGCTTGCTCACTTCAGCCGTGTTAAATTCAGAGGGTATTTCACTTGCTATCATTGACATCTTTCAGAACGGGTAATGAAGAGGTCAGAAAATGTTTTCCAAAAGCAATATGACTCTGTAGTAAATACACATGGTAGTACTTTATCACAAACACTTTTTCAAGGCCCAACATTATTGCTCAATATTTGGGACAGGGTCCTGAATAGAAAAAAAAGCTTTTCCTTCTTTCTTTACTTCTATTTATGAAAAAAACCCAAACAAACAAACAAACAAAAAAACCCAACAAACACTCCAAAGGCTTCTTTTTTTAAAAATTTATTTTATGTGAATCTGAACCAAAGGTTCTGTATAATTCTTTCCAATGCTGAGTTAATTTTCCCTACAAGCACTTGCATCTACATGTTTTAACATTTTGCCTTATTTGAAATAAAGAATATGAAGGCTAAGATGTGCTTTATAATCTGTGAGCATAGAAAAATATTAAAAGCAAGTCCCTCAACCATACAGCTTCCATAAGGGTTGTATTAAAAAAAAAATAAAAAATAAATCATATTAAGGTATCTGAGCTGGTTATGTCATCCTAATTAAAACTTGTAAAAGATTGACTTGCTTTCTCTGAGAAATATCCTGATTGTTCTTTTGGCAGAATATCCCAAACTGAGTGAAAAGAGCTTAAAGATAAGTTTTACTCCTTACCCCAGTTTTACATCCTGCATCCTTGAGGGCTAATCACCCTGAAAATGAACAAGTGGCTTTGCTCCTGCCTCTTGTCTCCAGAGACTTTTGCAGTGATGATGCAGTTGTAAAATTTGCTGTTTTCCAAAAGCAGTGTCTGTAGAGTGTGAAGGGATGTTGTAGATCTCCTGAATGTATAAGCTCTTCCCAGAGAGTACCTCCCTTTTTGAGGGCTGTGTAAGTTACAGTCTGAAAGGCAGTGCAGTTTCTCTCCACTTGGAATATAGCTGTGACTGAATTTAGATAAACCTTTTCCTATATTCAGCTTTCACTGAATTACCCAGTATAATTCAATTCTGGATTGAGCCATGACAGTTTGGCCCTGGAAATGCAGGGAAAAAAAATGGTTTTTAAAACTCTTTGGTTGAATACGTATCTCTTTGGAATATTTCCAGATTTAATATGTACTTTTAATTATTCTCTGGCATTGAAATTCACATGCCTTACTCTTTTATTCATCCTATGAAATTAATTTTAACCTGAAACACAGCCTATGAGGTCTCCTTTTCAGTGAAATCCTCTGTACAGAGTTAATTGTCAGTAACAGGTATTTTAAAAACCCACTGATGGCACATGAAAAACTTCAAAAATAATTTCATTTAGAGTTATGTGAGAATATTTACACTACATCTTGTGCAGTTCTCTTCCCTTGTTTATTATGAAGAACATTTGCATGTAAACAAAGTCTATGTTCATCTGCTTCTGTTGCTTATTTCTCACTTCAACTTGAAGCCTTATGATTATTATCTTCCCTAGACAAGTTTATTATGTCACAAAGGTAGGTTTATATCTTCAAGCTGACAATATGTAAAAAAGAACAGATGAACCCTTTAAACATCACAGATCCTGTTGATAGGTGGATATATCTAGTGGAAAAGGATGAGAGAGAAGACACAAAGAAGTTGACATAAAAAGAAAGTAATTTCAAACTGTATTTGTTTTCTAATATTTTCAAAGGAAAGTCCACAAGTTATCAAAATACAGGGATACAATATATATGGTTCATGAAAATGATCAATGAATACCACTATGCATTGGTCTTATAATTAATTTCAAATGATCCTGAATATGTATTTTAATTCTGTGTAGAAAATCCTTTTTACCCAACCCTTATAGGCACTGGTTTAGGTGTACAATGCAGCAGGTGACTGACCCTCCAAAAATACCCGTGGAAAGGTTAAGAAAAACAAGACAGGACAAAACAAAAGTACAAACAGAAAAACTCCTCAGTAAAAGTGCCCAGCAACTTTTCAAAAAGAAAATAAATAACATGATTATTGAAACTGAATTTTAATGAAGGAGTCTTTACCGACTCTGTTTGCTAAAAAGGGTTAAATCCCAATAGGTGTCCTTACAAATATAATCTTACTGCTTTATTATAAAAAGCCACTCACATAAAAGTATGTAAAACATATCCTATACATATTTGATTATATACTATGTTCTGGTTTTGGAGAACAATTATGTTTTTAAGGCTTTGTAGTAAACTATTCCCTCTAGAAAATGACATTATATTAACTGTAACATTATATAGAAGTTTTCTTTCCCACCATAGATTTATTTCTTTCATTTTGATTGTTATATTGATTTTTCCTTCATTTCAAACACAGTCTGAATTAGCCACTTATACTAGATAAAAACAATTTTGTCATCCATCAGGAACCCTTGCATTCTACAGCGCTTACACTCTACCATAACTTCTTGTCAGAATACAATCAGAAGCATTTTCTTTCTGCTGTATGCATTTGACATCTCTGAGAAAGAGAAGATCCAATGTTTTTCATTCCTTAATCCTCATAAGAAAGTGAATACACAGACTTAGATGGCTTGGGATATCCATTCATAGTACTGAGAAAAGGGTCAAGAGACTTACCAATATTCTTATGTCCCATACACAAGATGTCAGGACACTGTTTTCCTTGTACTATCTTGGTATCTTTTTCTGTTGTCATTTGCTACAAGGATAGAAAACGAGACCTCTGAGCTTTCAGAAAACTTATTGCTAATGTATATTGTATAGAGCAATTTTTTTTTTTTTTTTTGTTGGATCCATTCTAGAATAAAGTGTAAGAGTTCTTATATTTTAATTCATTCAAAGAAAGCAAATAAAAATATCTCAGTAGTCAATGCCTTAGAGCCTTATCCTTCTCACATTAAATATCTAGTAATCTTTTAAAAAGTGATGTTCTTTTATCCGAAAACAATAGAAGTAAGAGACCTACTGCCACACTGGATACAATAACTTCATGGGCATATTACTCTTCTCCTGGGAAAAATACTTTTAGTTCCTTTAAGTCACAACTTTTGTTTTTTAAATTTTAATATTTTTCTTTATTTTTTTATTTATGAAAGAATAATATTGTGGTTATTAAAAACGAGTGATAATAGTAATTATCTAGTGTTGCTAAAACAAAAATTTCATTTAAGAGGACTGAATTCAAATATCTTTATATCAAAGGGAGTGAAAGGTTTATGATCTAATCCTTAAAGAGTCTTTTGAAGTATATTTATTATAAAATTGTTTACTTTCACAGTCTTGTACTTGGGAGAATCTAATGGAACAACTTATCAAGAACACTACAGAGCTTGTAGTCTTATCCATGAGCAGATCTCCACTGTTAAATTTTAACATTGAGAAAGAAAATTCCTCCTATTTTATGTATTTTATACAAATAGAAAGACAAATGAAATTTCTTTTTAAGAATATTTCATTTAATATATTTTATGAAAACTAGTTACTATTTTAATTTGGTTGCATGCCCTTGAGATCTGAAATATCTAAAGAACAAAGAGTCAAATCAGAAAAAGATACTTTGGTTTTCATTAAAATATAATGATACCCTTAGTGCTTCTTGATTCTTTTCACAATCAAAGACTAACAATAATAGATTAGGAAATAGATTGCTTTGGGTTTTTTTTGGTGGTGGTGGTGGTGGTGACTTGTTTTGGTTTGGTTTGGTTTGGTTTTGGTTTTTTTTTGGTTGGTTGGTTTTTTTTTGTCCTGGATGTCATATTGGAAACAGAAAACAGTTTTGACTATGAGAGCTGCTAATTTGTATGAAAGGTAAGTTCCATGCCTCATTGACAATGCAAACATTTGAGACCATTCTGTTAAAATATAATTAAGCATTCTGTCCATTAAAAGAAAAATTCCAACTACCTTCTCAGAAAAGAGGAAAATTTCTAAAGATAAGGTAGAGGATGTTTTCAGTAGGTGTGTGATTATACACCTTTTCAAAACAGTCTCTTACTAGGAAAGGAACAATATTACTGTTTTGTATAGATGGAGGGTGAAGCCCAGAGGACCTGTGTTGATATGCTGGAACTTCCAGGTATTTCTACAGTTTAACAAACAAACAAACACTCCCTCACTAAATAAATGTGCTAAGTACTTCTAACCTGTGTTTCTAAGGATGACATTTAAATTTCTGGCATCACCAGAATTCCTATTTTCTAGAAGTATCTATAAACTGGTTTGCAAAGTCTTTTGATTGTCTCCAGGTACTTTACAGGTCATGTCAAATTTAATTTCAATGTTGAATTGTTCTTCAGTCCAGGGTCCTATGTATATATATCTGTTTTTGAGTGAGTGAGAGTCTTCCAGTTCTTTTCCTGAGCTTAATAATAAGCCTCCATCAACTAAGTAAACACGACTGATTTTCTTGTTAAAATGATAGTTACTGTGCAAGTCTAAACTCCATGACAAGCTGAAGACCATTACAGATGTTATCAGTTTTATTTGTAATTTATTAACTGTGTATTATATTCCTTTTAAAGTGATGTGACTGGGTATCAGAAATTAAGAAGCAAAATCTGTGTCCTGGCCTTCTTGTTACTGGTCTCTGGGTTGCCCTTTTATTTATCTTCTACAGTTTCTTCTTATTTTGTGCTTTTTTCAGTTTTTAAAAGACTTCTAGTCTTTGCTCAAATCCAAGCAATCTTTCAGGTTTGAAAGCCGCGTTGGTTTATGTTCACTAAAAGGAAAAAAAAAATCTATTCAGTCCACTCACAAGGCTCTAAAGATTTTGAAGCACTAACACTGTGTGCTGAGACACAATGCCCTAATCTGTGTATCCTTCTAGCCTGCTTTGGTGGTGCTGATTAATTTATTTATAATAAACTGAATAGACTGGTAGGTAGAACACAAAAGAATTGCTTACTAAGTTGCTAGAAGAAGGAAAACACATGAAATAAAACCAAAACCCACAAAAGATAAAAGCCAGGGAAAAAAACATTGACATATATGAAACATTCTTTCTTCTAAGGAAAGAATTATAAGTAAGAGTTATACTACTCCACCATCCAGAGGAAAGTATAGTGAAAACTAAGATTGTAGAAAATGTGGAACACTTGAGAAAAACAGCAATACTTCAAATTGACACTTCTTGTCTTCTGTAAAAAGTACAACTAATTAGATTTTTCTTATCTAATAGAGTACATTTTCCCTACCATCTTCAAACAGTTTGTTTTGTATAGACTGTAGTTCACCACAGGATAGATGCCTTTATATATCTAACCTATCTATTCTAGCATTCTACTTTTCAATTGAATTCTAAGATAATGAAAACATGACTCCAAATTGTGCAGGCCCTCATCTCACAAGCTGCTATCTTACTGCTGACTACAGCCACTGGCTTTGGAGATGTTACTGAGAAAACTTTAAGTTTTACCATGCTTATTGACTACTTGATAGTCTCACTCATTTGAAAGCAGCTTCTAGCAGAAGAATATCTTTTGCTTTATACTCTAAACTGAGAGAAGATTTGCTAATGTAAGACTATAAGGTGAAGACCAGATAGACCTATGTATGTCTGTATTGATAAATATCAGGAAAAAATGCAATGTCAGAGATTAATACTATTAAAATAATAACACAATGCTATAATTTCAAAACATTACTCAGTAATTATTTTTCATTTTTCATATGATTGATTTATATTTCATTTTGTATTCAGCTGTATGTCTTTTTCAAATAACGAAAGCATCCCAACACTTACTTGCTTTCCACTATTGTATCTGCAGGTGCCATGTGTGTATGCACATGAACTCCTCTCTGTCTCTCACTATTCAACTTCATTAAATAAGAAAGCCCGTGCAAGATCAGCCTTGGTCATCTCCCATTTATATTAGGAAGTATGGACTTTAATATGAACTTATGGAATAGTCTGCCATATCTCAAGAATGTGGAAATCTCTGCTTTTTTCTATCTTGTTCTATTAAGTAAAGCATAATGTGGCAGAAAAACCCTAGCCACATGGATATGAAATGTTACTTCTTCAAGTCAATCCTAGCTTAAAATCTTGGTTCTAAATTGTAACATGATATGAGGCGTTGAAAATCTAAGGTGGAACTATTTCCCATAAGTAACACAAGAACAAATCCTATACTCCCATCCAATGCTCCACGTGAACATGAAATACAAAGATGCCAACACAGATGGTTTTCAGGCAAGGATTAATTTCATTCATTCTCTTAATTCATATAAAATGCCATGCTTCAATTTGTCTGTGCCAATGCCTGTCTTTTAAAGAGGGAATTTTTGCATAACACAGAAGAGCCAGGGCCTGCTGAGCTTTTGGGAAGTAACAGGGAAATACCTGGGATACACCCCAAAGTAATCAGGGCATTTTTCTCTAGCTGATGGCCCAACTGCAGTGCCTCTATGTCAATTTATGCTGTGTGGGTAACAAACAGGAAGAGTAGGAAGTTGCATCTGCAGCCAGAAAGCTGATCTTGTCACCATCACTGCAAAAGGGTGACAAAAAACTGTGGTAAGTTGACTTTAGCTGACCATTGCCAGTTAGAGCAGGATAGTGAGAAATAAGAACTAATGTAAAAATCCCTTTCCCCCACCTGCTCTTCTCTTTGGGCAGAACTTTATTTCTGAATTCTCTATCTCCTCCGCAATAGAACAGGGGAGCAGGTAACAGGGGCTGTTGTAAGTTTGTCACATGTCTCTGTTGCTTCTTCTTCCTCAGGGGTAGGCCTTCTCATTCTTCCTTTGTTTCAGCATGGGTCCCTTCCACTGCATGCAGTCCTTTGGAAACAGAGTGATCCAACATAGGTTTCCGACCCGGTGACAAGTCCCACCAGTAAACCTGCTCCAGGACTGCCTTCTCTCTCCACAGGGCCACAGATGGAGAGCCTGATCCAATGTGGGCTTTCCCAGAGAAGCCACGCTCCACTGTGGGCTTCTTGAACAGAGAAGGTGTGGATGGCTCATTATTGAAAATGTTCAAGGCCAGGGTGGATGGGAATCTTTGAGCATCCTAGGCTAGTGCATACCTGTCCACGGCAGGGGGATTGGAACTAGGTGATCTTTAAAGGTTCCTTACTCTATGATTCTGTGATATAAATATTATGTGTCATTTTGGGAAAACAAACAAACAAACAAACAAACAGACAGACAAAACCAAACACAATGAAAAACCAACAGCAACAAAAACAGCACAGCAGTAGAGCAGGTGGCTCTCCCACCTTGTTTTCACTAGTAACAAGGAGATACTCCCTGTCTCATAAGAATGTTACAAATAAGTTCATTACTCCTTATGTAATAAACAAAATGTACTGTACAACATAACACACTTTGACAGCTAAAATTGATGTCCATACATAGGAGGAGGATTTTTACTGTATATTGTCAGTTAAGTTGAAAACAATCCACCTGACAATAGCTTTTCTAAGCAGGTTAATCTTCTAATAACAAAACTGAAAACAGGCTGTGAATTCTTTACCGGTTGTCTAGTGTAACTTAATTTTCTTCATATTTGTGTATTCATGACATTTTGTGAATTTATAATTTCCACATTAGAGTGCTTTGAGCTGTAAGTGGTAAATCTACCTTAAATGGGAGTAAAGGAGTCAGTTACTTTGCGAATTGCATACTTCTGATCAGATAAGTAAGGCTGTGTTAAAAATGTAAACTTCCTTTTGAAGCTCACTCTCTGAAAATCCACATGCACCAAAGATTTTCTTTCTTTCCATTCTTTATTTGTGAACTGGTAATCACTACAACTGGTTACTAGAACAGTTGACTTCTTTTAAGTGTTTTGCTAACATTCAGTTATTTCCCTCATGTAAGTTTGGATGGGACTGCAGGGACATGTGTGAACAGGGCTAATACGAGTACTTTTCTTTAGGGCATTATCAGAATCTGATACATTCTGACCAAGCTTGTTAGATATTCTACATGTGGAGGGTTTGATGACTATTACCAAATTTTTAATATTTGATGCTATACTGAATTTTGATTTAATGAGGGATGCAACAGGACAGATAATAATTAGAGTTAGGAAAATATGACAGTTGTAATTTACAGTAGAGTCACAATATAAATACAATGCTCATTACCAGTCTCTGAAGTATGCAAATTATCATGGCACTAGACTTCTTCAGCCTCCAAAAAGTAACATAGACAGTCTTCTCATTTATAAACTAGTGGGTAAGAACATTCAGTTGTTGCCTAAAATTGAGGGGAAAAAAACATTCTAGACAATATTAGTATAGATAAAGTAGAAAGCAGTTCTTTAGTGAAAGTTTTCAGGTGCACGAAGTATATAGGCACACACAGTATAAGGTTCTTATAAATTTTTAATACTACTTAATTATCACATCTAATGGGTACATCTAACCCAAGAACCATTTGCCCCTGGTATCACACTCAGAACTGCCCCATTGGAGCCCTTCCAAGGGTTCTTGGTCTTCTGTCTTGCTTTGACTCCAGTCATATCTTCCAGGTGCATGTGTCCCAAACAAGATGTCCTTGCTGAAATCTTTGTCCTTGAAAAGACTGTTAGACAGAATTTCAAGATTGTGGCTTAAACCATGAGAAAGGGGCTCAGAAGTTGTTAGCTGCTACCTCAAGTGTGAGAAACTAGACAGCTCTATTAAAATCTACAAATACATAAAAATCTCAAGGCAACAGAAAATTGTAAGGACTAAGAGTAGATAGCTCTGAAAAGGTTTGGATACAAATGATGTACATAATTATCAGTCATTTGGATTTGAAATTTACATTTACTTGAACACAAAAAGTAATAAGCATAAATAAAAATTAACATTTAAAATCTCCAGAATACGTCTATCTGAAAAACTTATATACAAGAAATTAGAAGAAATATTTTTGAAATTAAAGGCTGTTTTATTACCTTTCTGTTAAAAACACTTTTTGACACCATATCTGAATACTTATTTAGCAAAGTAAACTCAAGACTACTCCGAAGTGTTTCTCCAGAGACATGACATAGAACTATGTCAGTAGAAAAGTTAATATTCTCACCTTATTTTAGGTATGAAGGAGGCTTTGAATTCAATGAAAAGAACTAACAATGAAAAATTACTTTGACATTTCAAATGGTTACATTGAATTTATATTTTTGAGCACTATTTTGAATTTCCAGAGAATACTGTGACACAATAATTACATGAATAGTGTATGATGTACTGTGTTAGATGAGAGAAATGGCAAATCCATATGTTTTCTTAAAAATGAATAATTTTGTTGCTATATGTTTTCAAAAGGACAAGGCCCATATAAAAGAAATATATATATATATTTTCTATACTATTTTTGGGCTAAGGTTCATACAGTAGCAGTGAGCCTGTATTGTCAAGGCTACTCATTCAGCAAAGGAAATATCTAATTTCATGCCGAAAGTATAGTACCTGTCAAAAAATGCAGTGAAGTAATTGGGGAAAGGAAAAAAATAAAAAAAGTGGAGAAAAAAAGTGAGGCTGTGGAAAAGGTCATCCCTCAGCAGGTTTAAGATGTTGCAGCCAAACATTGTATTAAAGAAAGTTATTAAACAAGATCAATAAGAAATTTGTTGTTAGCATCACAGGGACTAAATGACAGGGAAAGCCGTAATAAAATCCAGGTTCTAGAAGCTACATCCATACAAAATGAAATAAAAAATTCTGGAACAATTCTGGGAAAGGCTTGATAGGTTAGTACAAGACTGACTTATTTCATTCAAACAAAAAAAGAAAAAAACAAACTTTGCAGAGATGTAGATGTGCTAAAACTCCTCTAAAAGAACTGTGTATAGTGTGTCATTTTCTTTCTAGGCAACTGTTTTAGCCACTAATTTTAACACAGTAAAACCAGAATAATATATTTAGCTTCTTAAATAAAGAAAGTTGCTTTTTTTGGGAGATATGTTAAAAAATAAATAGATGTTATTAGCTCCAATATGCTTCTGTACACTTGAAATTGTTTGGAGTCATGTTTGAAAGAATAAAGATAATCAAAAAAGGTGGCTAAGATTTCAAGTTGATTTTACAAAATGCATTATTTTAATGGTAAGGCTGGCAGAGTGAGTCAAAACAAAGGTTCTTCTAGTCTTGTACCCTATTTAAGACAGCAGCCAATAATGGATATTTAGGAGTCTGAATATAGAATGAAAGTCATGTTTCTGCTCCAGAATAACTTCTGAAGCTTTGGTAATTTTTTGCTCAGTCACTTCTTTTCTTAGCAGCCCTGAACAGATTTTCCTTCAGGTCATGTGTGCAGCAGAAACACAAAGTGTCTAGAGAAGTATCAGTGTCACATAAGCTACATTTTAGACATGCACCTTTCAATAATTTGCCTTAAATGGAAATTATCATGTTACCTTGCCTATTAATTTCTAGGCTTCTAATTGCCACAGATTCAAATGCTTGTGCCTCCAACAGACAGAAATACCAATAATATGGATGCACAATAGTATTAGAATAGTTCCTTCAAAAAGTCTTGTATTCTTTGTATGCAACACTGACAAAAAAAAAACAAAGTCCCTATTGGACTTCTGACTTTTGACACTTCTCTCTTTGCAGGACTTCATGTAAAAGACAACAATCTTTTTCATTGCCCCTGTATTTTGTAATATCACCTTAAGGATTTCTTACCTTGTTTTTTCTCCCACAAGAAAGTGGCTCAGAATTGGGTATTGTCATAGTCTAGTGATCCCAGTAATGCACCAGGAATTTCTAACATCCACTCTTCCCTACATGATTACCCTTGCTACTATAGATGACTGTGAAACCCAGGGAGATTTTCTCCAGGTTTTGCTTGAAGACTAAGCTAGCAAAGACCAAAATACTGAAATAGGAGTCATATTCTTAAATAACTTTCCAGTTATAGATATGAAAGATTACAAAAGTTTTACTCAGTATTTCATTTAGACATCTGAAGAATATATGTCTGGGAGACAATGCTTCCCAAAAGTAATCATGATTTTTTTGCCTCTGTACTAAGCCAAAGTACTATTAAGGGTCAACTAAGAGGAAAAAAAAAAAAAAAAAAAGGATTGTAAAGGTACCAGATATGTGAATTTGATATCTCAGCTTTACATGAAAGATATTCTGCCTTTTTTTTTTTTTTTTGAAAATCAATAATCTATTAAGTAGGTACAGTAGTCTAAACCACTCTTGTGACTTTAGATTCCTCAAAAGAGCTAAAAATTGATTTAATGCATACTTTCTAATTGCAGCTATAGATTGCTTTTGAAATCTATATAGCTCACCTTCTTTTATTCTGTGTTTTCAATTTTACTTGCCATTTGTTCTGTTTTATTCTCCTTTGTTCTACCAAGATGAACACTTTTCAATTTTCTATGCATAAGTCATTACCCCTTATTGTTGCTCAGTGGGTCCTTTGGCATCTCTAGCTTAAACTCAGTAATTAAAAGAGCTCAGAAAATCCTTAGCCTGAGCTTTTTGCAAAGCAGAAAAGTGAATTGTTCCCCCAGTGGCTGCTGCTGAAAGGAAAGATGGAAATTGAGGAAACAGGATGATTAAACTTTACACCACTACCTCATATTTTATTCAGTGTGATCAGAGAATACTTGGCTAGTTCACCACCATGGGGGATTTTTTCATGTTGATTGATAGCAGTAACTCTTTCTTTTAACATGAGGAATTAAGATTCAAAAATATGTCATGATTTTAAAATACTTCAATGTAAAAAATGCTTCAAGTAACCAGCTTTCATCCCAATACAATCTATGGTACTATTTGAATTCATGTGCTGAACCAGAAAGTGACTGTCCACTATTTGAATGAAGACCAACCCCCAAACGCTAAATATTATGTACTGCAATAGCTCCTGCTGTTCTAGGTTGTAGCATGATCCTTTAAACCTTTTCATGTAGGATAGCCATCCCATTTTCTTGTCAATCATTAAAAAAGTAATGCCAAAAGAGCATAATCAGGGCAACTAGAGAGGAAGAGACTATGTTCATCTGCCTTTTGTTTTCATTACAAGAACTAAGTAATACTGTGGCAAATAATATTTCTTAATATTTTATGTTCTGCATGACACAGAGAGCACAGTAATTTTCAGATCCCTTGGATATGACGTTTGTCTTTTTAGATAATAAATTTAGAAAACACTTTAATTCTGGACTCAGCTCGATGGGACTGCACATCCACACATGGCTAAGAGTGACTATATACGTTCCATGAATGTGCAACAAATTCCACACTGCGGCATATTTCATGGTGTAAAACAGAATAAATCAGATCACTAAATAATTCACCAAGTTTTATGAAGGATTAATAAATTTCTTCTCTCTATAAATTTTCATTTTATCACACTCAATTCCTGGTGTTCTGTGAACTTTCTTATGCACACTGCTTTACTAGCTAACAAATTATTGTGCAGTCCAACTTTGCCTTGCTAGATGAATTTATACTGTGGTATTCATACATGTACTTTCTCAACTGCTTTAAGGGGTTATATCAGTAGTGAATCCTTATATTAAATTTAATAAAATGTCAAGATACATTAATTATTTGAACCTGAAATATTTTCAATTTTTTTTATTCTAAGAAAAATTCTTTACTCTACAGGGTGGATTGCTGTGTCCATCATATAATGCACTAAATCAAATATTTGTGTTCTTGATACCTAATTATGAAATTTAATTAATATTTCATAGTCAATGTTATTTCTAAATGAGAATAAAGCCTTCCATGTTATACACATTTTAACAGAGAATTTTTGTATGAATACACTTCAAGATTAGTCTAAAACTAATGAAAATTTTAAGTCTCTGGATACTTGTGATCATTATAATAGATGTCTTGCTTTTGGACTCTATTGAGTTTCCTTAACTACCTTTTACAGGGTAATTTCTATCACTAGGCTTTATATTGCAGTATTAATACCCGTACTGTATTATTTTTAATGTAGGAAAGATCCTACTTAACTTTGGAAGAGTCAGTAAAAAAATTAGTTCAGAAGGAGTTCAATTTTCAAAGAATCCTAAAAGGCTTAATAGTCAGACCTGCTGAAGTTCAGCAAGACTTAGAAATCCACCTCCTGCTCTCTTAACTGTTTGTGTTTGTGCTACTTCATGCAGCTCACTCTTAGGCTATCACATCCAGACACAGGCCAAAGCTTAGACAGCTGAGTCTCACACCACAGCAAGACAAAAAGAGGGACCAGTCCCCTTCCTCCCTGTACCCATCACTACCCTTGCCCTTGTTTTCAAGAAAATAGTAACTGCCATATGTTTTGACAAGTTACTGGTTTGGCTAATTGGAAGGAGTTCTCTCAGAATTATGCATCAGTTATATCTGAATGCAGACTGTGAAAATACCAGCCTCAAAGTTTACTGCAGTTTTCCCCTCTTTACATGAGAGGTAAACCAAACCTGGGACACCTTGTGTATCCCAGATAGGAGAACAATTGATGCTGTGTCTAATGTAATTTATAAAATTCCTTTTCAAAGAATGTACATAGATTTTCATATCTGAGTGCAGACTGTGTACCTCAATTAAAGACAGCAATTGTTTCAAAACCCCTCATCTTTCATGTCCATGTAGGAAGGATGGTCATGTGTAAGTTGCTTTGTCTTTTTGTGTTCACTTGCACACACCTCCTCTCCAGAAACATCCCATTGAATGCATTCTGCCCAGAGGCTTCAAGTTTCTGAACAGTCTTACATTTGCTTTCATTTTGGATGGGAATATAAGTGCTACTTATATCTTAAAAAAAGAGAAAAATAATGTTTCAAAAAACTTCAATCTAGCAACCATGATAGAGTTACTTATTTGTTGCTGTCACATAATCTACAACACAATAAAAAGTGAAATTGAAATCAGATGACAAAAATATTTATATTTAAACACATTTTCAAATAAACTTCTATTTTCCAGCAGACTTTTCATATATTGTTTTAATTTCCTTTTTTTGTCCTTCATAAATGCACTAATAATCTATAATAAATAAATAAATAATAAAAGTGTAAGCCAGCATATATAATCCCAAGACAATGTCTATTTACATACACCAATGCAGTCTCTGAGGTACATAACATGCATTATTAAACCCTGAACACATATGTATTAAATTAATATCTGAAATTAGCTGCATCAGTTAAGGTAATGTTTTGCTATATTTCACTTTCTCTGTTATTTATTGTACATATAGTATGAGCTCTACAGTGAGAAACAATAAAAACAAGAAGTGTATTAAAGATATATTTCATTGCATATGAAGTTAAGCTGTATTTTAATTTAATGCAACATTCCTAAATATGTTAATGTTATATGCTTCAAAACTCGTAATGGCAAACTACTTGTCTTCCTGTAAACTCTATCAAAGCTAAAAATGGAACAGGAATTTTCCAAAGGTGATTGCATTGTATTTTAAAATGTTCAATACAGAATATAATAGGCTGAATATAATTGTCCTGTAATTGGTGCACTTGACAATCTCATTCTGAACCAAATTTTGATTTTAAAAATCAGATTTCTGTATCAGTTTGCTTTTCACTAATACAACCACAATTAATAAAAAATGTTGATATCCAATGAGATTGACAATTTTTCTGGTTAAAATTAAATCAGAATTTAGCTGTTCAGAATCGCACCAATCATGGAGGCAAAGTTTTTGCATTAGATGCAGTAGTAGTATCAGACCAAAACTGCAATACTTTCAAACAATGAGATTTTTAAGTGACTAGAGCAAATTTCTTTTCCCAAGTGAGAATTACAGAGTGACTTTCCACGTTGTGCTCTCACTATAGTTGTCTGTAATTACAAGGGGGGACAGGGGAGTGGGAAGAAGAAGAAAAAGTAGAAATAATTTTAAATGTTATTTCCATTAAATTTTGTCCATATTTACAGACCAGAATAAACAACAGCAAAAAAAAACCAACCAACCAAAAACACTAATGAAAACACAAATCAAGATTCTGAGAGTCCTATTTGAAATTATTCCTGCAGGGCTAAATTTAAATTCCTGACTGCTTGACCCTTTGCATTTGCTGAAGTGACACTATGAAGGATGTCACCAGGACAACAAACATCTTGAAGGCTGTCTGAGTTCAAGCACACTGATTCAGCAAGAACAGCCTGACACATTGGGATATAGTTATTTGAGAATAAAAAACTGCTTATTTAAAATTAAATGCAATCTATTGAATTATTCAACAATAATTGATTTCATTGGGTAGAGAATCCCTCACTAGTGCTCGCTCACATTAATGAATTAGAAATAGAAAACACTGTCAGAATAAAGGTATAAATACAGCTAAATTTGCAGTCAGAAGTACTTTGCACTAAACAGCAAAGACTGCATGACTGGATAGTGCAATCTGACAGCATGTGAAGTGTAGTGAACATGGAAGATCCATCTAGTGTTAATTATGCCTAGGAAAGTAATTCTTACAAATAGCCTTCCAAGCCCAGGTATTTTTATAAGGAAAATTGATCGTGGCATTTACATTCTCATCTATTGGCATTGTGTCATAAAGAAGCAAGTTGATTTGAAAGATGAATCATATGCAGTTTTTCTGTCATGATTATTGATTATCTTTCAACCTATAAAGACTGCGTAAGGTTACGAAGCACTTCAAGATTTATTACCTTTATAGATCTATCTTTTCTCTGGTGATGAAAGTAAACATAAATCTCTGTTTTGCCAAATGATACAGTAAACATGATTGCTTTAAATAATTAAAAACATATTAAACATAAAGAACTAACGGTCACTGCAATTTTGTTCAAGTTAAGGAAAGAATTGAATAAACATTTTTAAGCTGCTGTTCTGCTTTGAAGAGCTTGAAAAATATTTTTATTTTGCACTTTGTCAGAATGTATAGAAACACCATCTAAATATCAATTACATTTAGAGGCCTAGGAAAAGTACTGGGTTTTCTTCTGCAATGCAAGTAGGATTGAGAAAGATATTAGGAAGGAAAGGGAGCAACAATAACAAAAAACATAATGACAAAGAAGCAAAGAGAAATCAGAACTGACTGAGTTGAGTATGCTGATCATCTACTAATGATGCTCAGAATTGATAGACATTGACAAAAGGGTACACCCACAAGCATATATAAACACTGCAGTTGCACCAAAGAACAATGACCCATATTAAGTTGACAGAAAATGCCCACCTACAGAAGGCCATGCCTTCCTTCTACACCTCTGTATACCTACAAAACTGCTCCAGTGACTCTTATGCAGCCATTTGCAGTTAAACGGAGTCATGTCAGCAAAGCTTTTAATTTTTAAAACAGTTTAAGATAATCAAGATCATTTTGACTTAAACTAGGTCTTGATGGCAGCTATTCATAGGTTGTTGGGAATGACAGACAGACAGACAGTGGTGAACAGATGGGTTTATGATGGTAAGAAAGCAACACTTCTTCATGTAAGAATTAGCCAGTAATTGCTATATGGTAACCAATGATTGTATTGTCTTCCCCACATAGCTTACCTGTCTACCTATCCATCAGTAGGTGCTAGTAAACTTTTCTTTTTTACCACTGCCTAATAAATACACAAAGACTAGATCTACAAGCAATCCTATCTGTTTTAGAAGACAAGCTATAAAGACATTAGACTTCTTTGTAATATTCCTAATTTATATTCTAAGGTATCACATCTTAACCCTGGTAGGTAGCTCAGCCCCATGCAGCAGCTCATTCTCTCCTGCTGCAGTGGGATGGGAAAAGAATCAGAAGTGTAAAAGTGAGAAAACTTGTGTGTTGTTACAAAGACTGTGTAACAGGTAAAGCAAAAGCTTCATTCACAAGCAAAGGATCACAAGGAATTCCTTCACCACTTCCCAGGGCAGGTAGATATTTAGCTATCCTCACGACAGCTCTGTTAAGGTTAGCTGTCCTGGCTCTCTTCTATTCTATGGCACTCATGTGCATCCTCCGGCTACTTGCTGGTGGGGCAGTGTGAGGGCCGTAAAGGCCTTGTCTCTGTGTAAACACTACTCAACAATAATAAGAACACCCCTGTACTGTCAACATTGTTTTGGTCACAAATCCAAACTACTGTGAAGAAAATTAACTCTCTTAATCGAAACCAGTATACAAGAAATATCTTGTCCATTTCTTACTGGTATGAGTGTACTCTCTTTGCGAATATTCCTTCCTGAAATCCTACTGTACTCAGACTAAACAAACTATGATTTTTTCCAGTTTCATAGCAAATAGACAAGACAAACAATAACATCATTTTCTTGTGACTGTGTTAAAATGAATGCCTAACATAAGCAATTGGCTCTTTCCCCTGCAGTGACTGGAGAAGCAGAGGCTTTGCAAGGGTTGAGTCACCCTGTGTGAAGAAGATGGCAAGATTCCCTTTGGAGATGTCTGTCCCTTTCCTTTGATGGTGGAAAGGGTTCAAGTAATCAGCTTAGACAATCAGACAGATTAAGTTAATCTTATCTTTCTCACTGTGTAACCATTGATATTTTTATTAATCTTGTGTATGAAGGTAACACACTAGCCCCTTAAGAAGGGGTACCTTAAGAAGGATCAGCTCATCTAGTTTCTTTCAAATTTCACCTCATTGAGTTTTCTTCTCTCCTTTTCTTCTTTTCCTTTTAAAATCATATTATTGACTTTCTATGTGGAAAAGCAAAACCACTATTCCTGTGAGTTTTGCTCTGAAGCACCCTTGTAACATTTGGTGGTTCTGGTGTCAAGTTACTTCAGTAGTTATGAGAGATCAGCAACTGTAGCTAAAAAGTAAATAATTTTTAATTTAAAAGATACAGAATGCAATAAAAAAAGAATTATATATTGGGACTGATCTGTTTGGTGGCTGTTCTCTGAAGTCTAGTTGCTTCATGACTGTACGTATCATCTCTTTATTTTATAGACCTCCTCTTAGATCCTTTCTACTGAACAGTGCTTTTCAGTGAAAAACTCCCATTCAAATTAAACTATCATTGTCACACTAATTTTCAGATTTCCTGACTTAGCATTAGAAAGGCTCTTCAGAATACAGCACTTGTGATGGAAATTAAAAAAATAAAAAAATAAATAAATACTAATAAAAAAAAAAAAAAGGCATGTGTATATCCTTGGCATGTCCAAATTTGCAGTGGGAGACAGATAAGACATTTCAGGTGTTGATAAAGAAATACAGGACCTTCCCCTGCCCTATAGGACAATGGAAGTAGCTCATCTTAAGCAATTAGATGCCTTACTTTTTTCACAATGGTTGTATGATGGTGCGCCATTTATAAAAAAATTGCAGTCTCAGTGCAATTGCTACTAGACACAGTTTTAGCACAGAAGCCAAGGAACTAATATGTATTACCACTGTTTTATTTTTCAACAATAAGAAGTATTCCTAAAGGACAGAGTAAAAGAGTGTTGACTGTCAATGCTGAAAGACTTCCCTTGTGCCAATTTCACTGTGACTTCTCCCACAGAGTTTTCTTCTGAGACTCCTGCTTTTATAAGCTGCCTATCTGGCACCTTTCATTTTATACATGGAATGTCAATACGTTCCCTGAGATACGTTTGTTTAATCTTCAGCAGTCCATTATTTTTTCTGTAAGTAACATAAGCTATATAAAAAGGTTAAGTGCAGTGGAAGAAAAAGGATTTATATCTAATAATGCTGTCAAATATTTATACCTAGATGAACTCATTGAATTTGAATGAAATAACTTTACCAAAATATGGATTAGTGTGTAGGAAAAAAATATAAATATGTGTATATACAATTTTTTCATCTAACCACTTCACCAACTGCCTATCAGTATTCAGCTATCTGATTTGTTAAGCAATGTGAAGAGGAAAAGCATTTTTTAAAGATGCCAGTTTTCTCAAAAACTTTAGGTCAGTGATATTGACAAAAGTGATTTTTTGTTGTTGTTATCATAAGAACAGAAGCTCTTGCTGGAGGACATTCAAAGAAGAGCAATGAAGCTGGTGAAGAGTCTGGAACGCAAGTCTTAAAAGGCTGGGAGATCTGGGACTTTTTAGACTGGAGAAAAGGAGGCTCAGGAGGGACCTCATTGCTCTCTACAACTACCTGAAAGGATGTTGCAGCCATGTGGGAGTCAGTGTCTTCTCCCAGGTAACAATCAACAGGACAGGTGGAAATAGCCACAAGTTGCACCAGAGCAGGCTTGGATTGGATATTAAGAAAATTTTTCTCATGAAAAGGGTTGACAAGCACTCAGATAGGATTGCCAGTGAAATGGCGGAATCACCATTCCTGGAAGTGTTCAAAAACCATGTGCGTGTGGGTTAACAGGTAAAATTGAGAATCTTAAAGACCTTTTCCAAACTAAATGATTCTGTTACTCTGTTATTCAAACAAACAAACAAACACACAAAAAACCCCCAACCAACCAAAAAACCTCAGTAGTTTAATTATCTCTTTTGTATTGTTAAGTTCTTTGAAAATCCAGTATACTTTTCATTGCATCATCCTGTAGGCATATTTTTTTTTACTTTTTGTAATATTTGCAATATCTTTTTTTCCCCCCAAACCCCCAGAACTGATGGGACATTTTAACTGTTAATCTTTTGAAGTTACATAAAGTCTGTCCGAGTCAGAAAAATCTTTGAATTGGCACTATGTATATTCCAATGATTCTATGTTTACAAAATGACTGTCCGGTTTTATATTAACACATGCTGGATATCTTGTTCTGTGTTTTTTTTTAATACATCACACCTTACAGAGCATGGAATATAGAAGAGAGCTTTAGTTAAATGTGAAGTCAGATATTATAGATAGTGGACAAAACCAGGGAATGATGAAGTATCTTTTCAACTTAAATAGATTTAATATAAAGTAACAGAGTAGTTACACTGTTATAGATCATGGTGTTAAAGAGTTTCTTTTATATGGATGTATCTATGTGAATATTATGGACAATAAAACACTGAGCTAAGCTTCATTATAAGGTGCATTTTCCTTATAATAAGTATATGTTAATAGAGAAGTCACTAAGATTTTTGAATTTGAAAAACAAGAAAACAAAAACCCCCTACCAAATATTAGTAATCAAAGAAATCTTTACTTTGAACAAAGTGAAGTTTTACTGAGGAAAAAGGATCACAATATATATTGTATGTATTATATATAATTATATGTTTTATATATATGTAATATATATAATATATATCTTTTTAAGTATATTTAATTGAAAGATACTAAAAAGATGACCATACTTAAATATTTTAAAATTTACTTGTCAGATGTGCTCCAAAACAAAGTAAAATATTCAAGTTTAAATAGCTTTCTTTTACAGTCATATAGTGACCATTCTTTGAGCTCCTAATTTTTTTCATCTTCATTTAATGAAAGTTATAGTAAAAATTTCTAGATTTTTTGTTTGTTTGTTTGTTTGTTTGTTACTCTTAAGTCCTTAAGGGCTTGGAAGAGCAGACAGAAAATGTTACAATGGAATAATCTATTGTTTTCTTACTAATTCTGAATTCTTATGGTTAGCATAAACTAGTTGTGCACACAAGGACAGATTTTTAAGAATGGCTATCACAGCACTTCCCCACATTTTTAAGTTTTTAAAAAAAATATTAATTAAACCAACAGACTTTTTGAGTATCATTATGTAAAAAACAACCTGTATCTACCCCAGAGAAACTTCTATCCATGTGAAAAAATTTAAATCTCAAGTGCCCAGATCTCTCTCCAACAGCTGATACAAAAGGCTGTTACAGAGTTTTTCCAGCCTTGAGCAGACTGAATGTTCAGACCCTGTTAAACGGATTCCCACAACATTGTTTGAGACAGATGTCCTTCCATCTCCTTTCTGGTATCTTATCTTTCCTTTCTGAGTATCCAAAATACCTCTTTCATAGCTATTTGCTTCTCTCATACATCTGACCGTGTCAGTCTTCTTTATATTTTATGATATCTACATCTATTTATTCCAGGAAAAAAAAAAAAAAAATCATTTTGGTTCTTGCAACAGAAAGTCAAATTAAATAAAAAAATAAAAAATAGTAGAGTTCTTTGACAATGAATGAGTATGTGCTGAAGCACAATCCATAGAACATATTTTAATTGATTGATAATCAAATAGGAGGTAGGAAATGAAGGATAGAAGTTAGTGCTGATGATCTGATTTATCATATGCTGTTCAATAAATTTATAAAGATGTAAAAAAACATTAATTATTAGCAAACTGACTTCTAAATGAGCCAATGTTGTTTACAGTAACCCAATTTAAAGGTAATGAAGAAGTTTTAGAAAGATGTCATTAGATTAATTGATCAGGAGATGCAGAGACAGATGTTTCAGATAAATTCTCTTTCCCTGTTCTCTTCTCTGTGCATCTGATATTTTTTCTCCCAAATTAACTCATGATACAGTTTGGAAGTCTGACTCTTTTCCCTGCCAAGGCCAACACTATTTTCCCTTCTAATAAGGTTCATTGAAATAAGGCTCTATATTTTTTCCCATTTCTTCATTATTCCCTCATTTCTTTAATTTCCAAAACAATGTCCTGTTTTGCCCTTTACAATCTCATCACAGAATCAGGGAGCAGAACTGTATTTTATAATCTATTTGTAAGGCATGACAGAAATTCACAGTGTTACATGCTCAATATTTAATAAGCATGTGATACCACAAAATTAACACCTCATACCCATGCCAAGGTGCTCATTTGGCAGAAAATCTAGGCTCAGATCCAGGTGGGCTCTATATTATGAAACAATTCTCTTGTTAAATGTTGATAGAATTGTTCAGGCTCTATATTTTGACAGCCTCTACAGGAACAGTTTTTGACTTGTGCCTCTTTTTCAAATACAACAGTTGATGAAGAAATGGCAGATTAGGTTCTCTCTCTTTATGTGCACCTGTACCACCTAGTCAGATATTCTTCACCAGGTACATGTGATAAAAAAAAATAAAAATTGGAGTGGGGAATAAAAATCATAACATGCAATGTACTTTGGTTTTACATGCATTCATTCCACTGAATTTTGACATAGCCCAGACACCTAAAGTAGGATTGTTAGCACTGGATATTCCCTCCTTACATATTTTATATTATTTAGGCAGAGGGATATTCTAAGAAGAATGGTTCAAATCTTATGTAGTCAGGACTCTCTCTTAGAGAAGCCTATATCTCTGCTTTACCTACAGAAGAAACCTGCAAAACAAACCAATAGTTTTCATATCAATAATTTTCCCCTGAAATTAGCAAAACACACTGAAATCTGCATTTCATTATTATTCAAGTCTGCATAAAATGCATTCCATTAAAAATATTATTTTTGTATGAAAAATAAAAAAAATAAAAAAGGAAAACTTGCAGAGCTTCAATAGTAATGAGATAAGATGACTTACTGAATCAGAGTTATTTACTCAGTTCCTTTGTAATTCTGTATAACTCAATGAAACACATTATGACAACACAAAGATGAAGTAAGGAACAAAAAACAGAATTGCTAAAAATGGCATGGAGTTATTAATTGAATATGTAATTTAAAACTAGATTATACTTGGGACATCCGGAGTTCAAAGAAACTTGTTTCTTATTCAACATGTACTAAATTATGTCTTTAAATCATATGTATACAGTGGTAAATTGAACAGCTTGGTTAAATTTTAACTGATGTATATGTGCAACAGACTATCTCATAAGTCTCTTTATCGACATAGGAGTACGAGGAGCTAGAGCATCTCTACCATTCCCTGTGGATGTACAGCATCTTAGCTAAATTAGGGGCACATCTGTAACTGCAGCCAAAGGTACAGCTTTAAGAAGGGTCAGCTTTAATCTATCTGCTGCCAATGGCAACAGCAGTGAGAGTGGGACTGACAAAAGCCAATGTGAGGCAACAGCATAACAACAGCTTGGGTCACACTATGAACCCACTTGCAGTGAATCTGTGTGCCACTGCATGTTTGTTACTGCTGTCAGCCACAACAGCTACAGAATGCTACAGTATTGGAGGGATCTACTTACAGTCATCCTGTCTAATGGCAGAGGGAATATGTGCAATAGATGTGATATACCTTTTATGAAATATTTTAAAAAATTAAATCAGATATCCATTGCCAGTAAATAGATAAGTTGATATAATTTTTGTTGGATTTACTTCCACTTTATTTTAAAATACCATTAAAAGCTGAAAAGCTTCCAAAGCAGCAGGAAAAATAGCAGTTTTCACAATGGAAAAACCCTATAACAAAGTCAAATGGAAGATATTCTCGATGTTGCCAACTTAAAATTTAAATTATAACTACTAAAAATGCAGAAATATGATAAAACCATTAAAAAATATAGAGGGCAACAGAAATTTAAAGAACACACTGTAAGAAATTCTATAAAATAAACCTAATCATACTTGATTAGCAGAGAGAGTGCAATGCCAATATTTCTCTATATAAAAAATATACAATCAACAGATTAAATTAATTTACCAGATGAAATGTAATTGCACTTGAATTTAGATTTTTTTACTGGTTTATGGAGATATCAATCTATATGATTAGTATTAGAACACTTTTTTGCACAATAAGAATGTCACAGAAGTATAATCAGAGATGAACAAAAACAGAAGTTTGTGCTGAAAATATGGAGAACTGCAGTGTTTCGTGTGCAGTGTGCTGTTATTCACATTTTCATTTACTTATGTAGGGAAAAAAGGGAGAACAAAACTCTTCTTTGGTAAATAATGATAATTTTGCACATCATTAGATATTAAACAAAGTTCCAAGTACTTATGATTGCAATAGTAAAGAAAATGTATTTGCCAAAAGGCTTAAAATTTTAAACAGAGATAAGGAGAAAAAGTTGAGAGAGCAGAAGAGCCAAAAATAGTGATATGAACCTTTTCCACTAGCTGGCAGTGAAGATAACATTTAATGACATGTTAGTAGTCATTAAGTCTGCTATTAATAGTGAAAAGAATAGTAATAGTAAGTGGGATCACAGCTGGAGACAGAAACATAACTGAGGACATATTGAAAAAGAAATAATCTTAAATATGTCTAACTAGGATTCGGACAAAGAAATTATTTTTTTGTAATGCAGATAAAATAATGGCAAATGTACAGAAAGGAAATGTAAAGCAAAGACAAGAAAAGAAGGCAGAGATAATTCAGGGAGGTTTTCAAATAAAAAATAAAATTTAAATAAACAAAAGAAAATATATAGATGAGCTTATTAAAAATTTAAATAAAAATGAAACCCAGTGAATGTAAACTTAACTCATCATAGTATTTTATTTCATTTGATATCTTTTCAAGTTTTGATAACGGACTCTTTCTTAGGAAAGATATTGGGTACACATGAGGATAGTGTAATTCTTTGTATTTTACTGTAAGAAATAATTGAGCACTATACAAGACCAAAGCTTAGAAGCTGAAGATAAGCAAATGCAGTATTTCAAAGCCTTTCTCATTTGAAGATAAACAGGGAGCCTGATGAACAGAAAACCAAGGCTGGAAGCCTTTTGTTACTTCTGGCATCCCAGGGTCTGGAGATATTCCCTGCAAACAAATCTAATCCTGACCAAAAAAAACCCCAACAAACAAATCTTTTGAGGAAGTCTTTGTTTATGATATTTACTAACTGTCTTGTTATTTTTTTCTGTGAAGTTTGTCTTTTGTTTTGTTGCTTTGAGTTAGTGTGGTGGTGATAATAATTTGTATACATGAACAGTGTATACATGGTGTCTGACCAACACACAACTGTGTTTTAGGCTGCATTTTGAAGTGAAGCCTACAGTCCTTATAGCACTTCACTTCATGTATCAGTCAGATGATTAAAAGGACTATTTATAATTTGCATAACCAAGGGTGGCTGCTGCTCTCATGTCTCTTTCAAAATACCATCAAGAGGTATGACATTCATCTGTCCCTTAAAAAGAGAGGGACTTGTTTTGGAATGTTTCATTCATTTGGTAGGGTGGAAATACTGATGGGATGGAATACTAATGACTTTGAGTCATGATGTTACATCATTAATACACTGTTTCAGAGAGACTTAGAAGAAAACTTTGTACCAAATAATGTCTTTTTTTTTTTTTCCTTTGGAGTTTATTGTTTCATTAGTGAGAAGGATGTAACCTCACAAAGGACAAGATTACATATTTATTTATATATTAAGTAAACTGTTTTGAAAATTCCAATTTCATATTTAAATATTTTATAACTAAAAATTTACATCTTATACTAATTACTACTTTAATCATCCTATATATATATATATATATCCTGTGTTAATTACTTTATCTGCTGCCACAATATTTCATAGAATGTAAAAAAAGAAAATATTTAATTATGGAGAGTCAAAAGACGCCTGCACAGTTAGTGCAGCATTTAGTCATATGTAAAAGTAAAAAAAAAAACAACAAACAAACAAAAAACTTTTTACTTTCATGTAAGGAGAAAAGTAGCAAAAGCCAACTAAATATTGACATCACAACTATTGCATCAGAAGTAAGAAGGTGGAGAGAAAAATGCAGGAAAAAAGTGTTCAATTTTGGCATAAATCAAGAAAACCCTTGTTAAGGGCAGGGTGGATGGTGGGGGAGTGAAGGATAGTTGTCTCATAAATGTCTGGCTCTAAATATTTGTCAGGACAGTCTATAAGCCATACTGTAGATAAGCTAAATATGTCTACATAATATTTTTCTGTGACATGCAAAAGAATCCACAAGAAACCATCACTTTTAAGAACAACAGCAAAAAGTTAAAGATATCTGTGAAGGAGAAAAGAGAAATAATCATATTTATAAATTCTATGTTGTTATCCCTAAAAGAAATCTTAGCCTTGTGTAGCAACCTCAGAAAATGTACATCCTATAGAGTTATGGTTAGTCCATAAAAGTACATTTCCACAGTTTCATTTGTGATTCTTTGAAGTGAATTAGCTAGTTTGTTAGTGTTTTTTAATATTATTATTTTTATTACTGTTTATTGTCCTTCTTTCCTTACACCATTTTCCAGTGACTCCCTTGTGTATTTCTAAAAAGCAGTTGGAAATGGAGTTTGTGTTTGGCTTTTATACCACTTTTACCAATTAAATTGTCATTACACTGCTCTCAAAAATAGCTCCAGTGGTGTAATGTTGTACTTTGATTGAAGGGGACTAATTCAGCCCCTGTGTGTATACTGTTACAGATTTTGATGAGAGGTAAGAAGTAAGCAGGAATTAATGATTCTGATTTTATGAAAGAAGATAAGCTGATACAAACGCCATGATCTGAGCAGTACATGCCAACAGCATGACAATGGAAGGGCTTTCATGTGCAGGCAAACAATATGGGAACACAGGCTGCATTCAGTAAGTAGACTGGTGAGTCCAAATATTCTAGCATTTTCTGGAACCGTCCTCCAAATACATCCCTGAAAAAATACGGTCCCCGGACAGGCTGTGGAAACAGACACACACTGTGAGAATACGAAGCACCAAGAGGTCAAACAATAGACCAATAATTTTTATATCATATTCTATATAAAGAACTTGAAGAATTTTTACCTTATGTGCCACACCTGACAAGGAAACCTGAAAAAAAAATACACAGGAATTTGGGCTCTTCCTTTTAAATGTATCTACTGCAAACTGATTGTTTTCATTCCTCTTCCACTTACATGAATGATTTGGAAATTCAAATGTAATTACTCTGTTATCTGGAAAAATCCTTTTTGAAGCGGAGTTCTCAAATCACATGGCAGACTGCAGTTAGAGAATGAGAAGATATTTTTTTTTTTTCATGTCTTCTAAGGGATATATATGTTTTATATTATCTAGTTCTAAAAATGTAACACCAAGTAATACAACACTTAAGGTCTCACCCAATAAGGGTAGACAAGCAGCTACTATGAATACATCAAATATCACCACAGTTATTATCATCAAGTTTTTAATATTGTAGCTGTGTCTATCTTCCCCTCAGTTAGTTAGCACTTTCAATTCATGCAATAAAGAAAAAAAGCCCTGCATATTTTGCATTGCCATAATACCATGAGATTTGCCCTAATGTGCCCAGCTCTCCATTTTCTTGTCTTTGTCCTCCCTAGTGAAACAGTGGACTCTAAATGGCCATCTGTCTAAATTCTCCTTGTACAGGTAGAGCTGATTTATTTGCAAGACACATCTTGGCAAGCTTTCTTCTATATCACCTAGAGTTTTGGGAAAACTTGGAACTGTTTCATAATTTACAACCATCAAGTAAAAGTACTTTACATTGCTTTGTGTTGCCTGCACTGTGTATATAAAATATTTAGATGCAACAGTGGGGTTTAGACAGTTTTGTCATACCAGCTTTGGCACTTCCCGTTACAATACACAGTCGTAGCAGACAATCAACATGTAATCCTCAAATCTGTGTTTTGTGAAATGAGACCAGAAATCAGGGAAACACAAAAGGAAGAAAGGAGTGAAGCCAATGACTGATTTTTAAAAATAGCCAACCAACCGAGGAAAATATTTTTTTTTTTTTGTCTTGTTACATTATATCTACTATTTCTGTGGTAGTAGAGGCAGAATACTACAACATGTGAGCATGGAGGCATACTTGGAATCAAGAATATTTGATTCAATATTAAACCCAAAGTGAAGACAAAGTTTTCAGTGCCTGACAGAAAATGATATCCACTATTTTGAGAGACAATTATATTATTAATTTTCCAAAGATATGGAGGTTTATCTTGCATAGTTATGACATGATCTATTAGCCATAACCTAGGGACAACCATACAGTGTCCAAGACTTATTGGACATTAGTGTAAAAGTCAGTTTGGAAGGTTCGCTGAGTACTAAGGTGTGAGTCCCAGACTCAGAGTGAGGCTCCTACAGGGAACGTTATATATTCAAAGGAATGAGATCGCTCTGGAGAGTAGGAGGCAAGCTGAAAACTCAAAAAAAAGATCTATCTTCTTTGGGCACGATGGTAATAACTGTTGTCTCAAGGGTGGGCTTCTGCTGCTGTCACTGGGTGATGACTCACACCATTCATTTTTGCCTACCAGCATCAGTGAGTCTTGTGCATACCCAGAGAAATTATCTGCCCCTGGTAGTTTGCTGCCCTGGGTATTGCTTTGCCAAGTCAAGCTAATCAAGATACATGGCATGGCCTCGGGAATGACCATTATATTGTACATTAAAGTTTAATATTTTCTGAGATGTCAGGGGGTTAAGAGTGTGACACCAGGGACAGAGAATTTGCAAAGCTGAACATAAGTGGAACTTAAATGACCTCTGGAAACTGTGATGCAGTGAGGAATCCCTTACAGCAGGAGGAAATTTAATCAGAACATGCAAATAAGCAAAAGGTTGTCTAAGACATATAATGATGGCAGTATCCTTTAATTCAAGATTTAACTGACAGACAGAAAGTAAAATACAAAATTTTTTTCTTTGTGATAGACCTATTCATTCACAATAATTTAAGTAATAACTGTGACGAATGGATCTTTTATCATAATTGATGATATATAGAACTGTATCTAAAGCAGACTTGAAATGAATATCAGCTCCTTTAAGCAATAATCATGCCTTCAGAAATAAGGGAATGTGGTCTCAAATTTTATCTGTAGTGACACAAATAACTAGTAATTAAAGAGTTCATTTTGTAGGTACAGTTAGTAGTGAAGTCTGAAAACAAAAAAAATTTAACTTACAGCAGAAAAAAAAATAAGTTTTTTAAGCTAAAATAAAGTTCAGACATCCATTTCTAGCTAGAAAAAAAAGTCAAATTCAGACTCCTGCATCAAGATAATAAATAAGAAAAGAATCCTGAACTTTGGTTGAGTTCACTGAATGCATCTGAAGTACCTCTGAACGGGAAAATGTATGCTGGTTTCTGGTTCTTGCTCCAGTCTAGTATTTCATGCTAGTATTAAAAACCCTCAGCATAATTATTTTTAGAACGAGCATTTCTATTTTACCTCTGCAGTTATAGTTTATTTCAGAAGAATATGAAGAATAAGAAATGAAGGAAAATATTTAGGGGTTTGATGTTGTTTTTTCCCTTTACAGAGCAAAATATGCTTTATAGGGAAAAAAATAGAAAAGCAAGGACAATATCCTTCACAACAGGATTCATTACCAAACTCCTTCAAATTATTAGAATCAAAAAACAAAGTTACTGATGTATAAATAAATATGCATATAGTTTGATTTCCAAAACAGAAAATAATGCAAGCATGCATTGATCTGATTTATATAATTGAATAAAATAAAAATAACATGTTTATATAAAAGAAAATTTCACTCTGGTGTTGATACATCATGTCAGTGTACAGAAGCTCAATACAGCTTATCCATTTGTTTCACATTCTGATAAATATCCAAAAATTCTTCAAGGCATCAAGGCAGTAGGCAACATTAAAGGTAAAGAGAAAAGGAAGAAATAAAAATATGGAAAAGAAATAGGGAAAAGCCCAACAACTTCAGTAATGCATTAGTTGAATTTGGGGTACTAAAGTGAAAAGGCATGCTAAATCCTCATCTTTCCTTGTATAGCATTAAGGTAGACTGTAATGCCACTTGTGAGCTGGATACTGAACTCTGAATTTCTGATGCTGTCATTACCATTCTGAACAGAAAGAGTAAATCTTGAAACTCACCT
>JAWWEW010000078.1:93455053-93467092 GCA_035583185.1 Anabacerthia variegaticeps
CCCCCCCCCCCCCCCCCCCCCCCCCCCCCCCCCCCCCCCCCCCCCCAATTGTTTGTTTGCTTGTGAGGGTTTTAGGGGAGGTTTTTTGTTTGGTCTCTAAATGTCCCAACATGTATTCTAAGCATATTCTCCAAAAAAATCAGTGAGTACATGCCATAAAAGGGTAAGAGGGGAATTAAATATTTGTAACACAGTAACTTAAGCAGAAATTAAATTTTCTGGTAGCCAGTATTAGTCAGGTAAACTTGGGTGGGGATTGAGCAGTGAGAAGAGACTGAATTGGAATACTAATGGAAAAAACTGGTTACTCAGGACCATCTATTTCAGAGAAGTTGCTTCAAGTGTCTATATGGATGCCGATGACCAGGAATACACTTGTTTGAAACAGTAAATTCTTAGCATTATTTTTTCTAAATAAATATCTCAGTGCCACAAATTAACCAAACATTATATAAACCCTATCAAGAAAGTAATTCTTAAAATAGTACAGTATTTTAGGGTTATTTTTTGTCAATAATTAGTAAAAAGTATGTATGGTTTGTTTCACTTTAGATTTTAAATTGCTTTGCATCATCCTAACTCTAAAACAGAGTAAAATCCTAGCACTTTGTGCAATCATCTACTATGTTTTGCACAAATGTTTATTCAAATTCAATAGGATACTCAGCTCTAGCAAACTTATGTAAATACACTAACATTACAGTAATGATAATGGAGTTATGTCATACCTGATAAAGATCTTTGCAGTATTATAATTAAATTCTCTCTTGGTTGATGAAGGACAAGTACTCATAGTTGACACTTCCTCTTTTTTCTTTTCATTTTGTATGTTATTTAAGGAGGGAAAAATGGTTTGAATCTAGGTTATCATTAGCCTATTTTAACAGGAAGAAGGATTCCAGCATAATACATATATATGTTCAAACTGCCGGTACCAGGAGTCAAAGCATTCAGGAAACAGTGGTGGCTGAAAATTATATTCCTAATCATATATTCCATTTCCATTTTTCCTTTGTATCATGAATTGTAAAATATCAGCACTATTTCGAGGTCGCACAAGTCAAGGCTAGCAGAAGAGTAGAGGCTTCCAGCAGGGATGATGGGTCAATCAGACACCTCTAGTCTCAGCGTGAAGCTTCTTTGCTGCAGCAAAGGTAAAGCAGACTTGGCTTGAAATTTTCCCCACAAACTAATGGTTTTTATTGGAGTGACAGGCTATTATTTTTTTCTCTGATCTTTTGCAAGAAAAAGAATAAGTAATTTTGTCTAATAAGGTACCGTTTAAGGTTTCAGACTGGTAAAATGTCAGTGTTATCTAAGCAAAACTACATATTACCTTTATGTAACGAATGACATTTGTTATTAAGATTCCTTTTTTTTTCTGTTTCTTGGGCACTGTGGTAATGTATTATATGTGTCCTTGAAAAGTCTGTTTAGGTGCATGTAATTTACTTCTGTTATATACAATTCAACTAGATGAATCAGGAGATGAAAATACATACTGGATTCTGCATTTCGCGTAACATTAATAATACAGTAGAGCAAGTTAATCACAATCTATGAGAAGAAAATCTTTTAGCTCTAGGCACTTTTCCAGAGGCACACAGATTTTTGAGTCCTCTGTAAAAGTGCTGCTACACCAGTCCCCTTCAAAATTCACCTTTGGTGTAAAGCAGAATAACAAAAT
This sequence comes from Anabacerthia variegaticeps, assembly GCA_035583185.1. Classification (NCBI taxonomy): domain Eukaryota; kingdom Metazoa; phylum Chordata; class Aves; order Passeriformes; family Furnariidae; genus Anabacerthia; species Anabacerthia variegaticeps. Next base: position 93,456,741 of record JAWWEW010000078.1, read on the forward strand.
GATAGACTGGATGAGATTGAAAGAGACCTCTGCAGGTCCACCCTTCTCTTCAACCAGGGCTACCTGTTTGCCCAGTAGTATATCCAGACAATTCCTGCATGCTTCTGGTGATGGAGACTCCATAAACTTTTTGGGTAACCTGTGCCAGTGTTCAGTCACCTTCACAGTTTTTACATGCTCACTGGGAACTTCCGGTGTTTCTGTTTGTGTCCACCGTTTTTTGTCCTGTAACTGGGTGCCACTGAGAAGAACCTGGCTCCATATTCTTTGCACCCTACCTTCTGGCAATTTGTCTAGGACCTCCTTGTTCATTCAATCAGGCCTTCCCGCATTTTTGCCTGACTTGGTATTTATTGGAATGGAGCCATCTTGAACTTGGCAGAGGTGATCTTTGAATCAATGAGCTTTCTTAGGTCCCTTTTTTGTCCAAGATCCAATTCCATGGGTCTTTTCCAAGCAGATCTTGGAAGAGGTCAAAGTCTGTTTTCCTGACGTCCAGGCCTGTGAGTTCACTTCTCAATCTGCTCTCGGGATCTTGAACTTTCCGATCTCATGGTCACCGGAGCCAAGGCTTTCTTTGATCTTCACATCCTTTGCATCAACTTGCCGGCAAGTGTGAGTTCTGGGAGAATATCTCTGTTGGCTTTACCATCTGAGGACAAAATTACTGCTGATGCACTCCAGGAACCTTTCAGATTGCTTATGTTGTTGTGTTGTTTCTCCAGCAGGTATAGGGGTAGTTGAAGTCCCCGTGAGGACCAGTGCTTGTGAAAATAAGTATGCTCCTACATATCTGTAGAGCCTGATCCACTGCTCTTCCCTGCTCAGGTGGCCAATAGCAGACACCTGCTTTAATGTGTCACCTTTACCTTTTTTTTTTTTTTTTTTTTTTTTTTTTGTTTTTGTTTTTGTTTGGGTTTTTTTTTTTTTAAATTCTAGCACATAAGCTCCCAGTTGGTTCTTTATCCATTCAGGCAAAGGTCTATGCATTCCAGATATTCTCTCAGAAAAAGGGCAACTCACCCTCCTATTATTTTTCCCTTCCTGTACTTCTTAAAGGGTCTGTATCCCTCCCTCCATTGTAGCACTCCATACATAGGAGGCATCCCAACATCTCCAACAAGCAACAAGGCCGTAGCACACAAACGTCTGTCTCATCAGTTTAGCTCCCTGTACTGCCTGGATTAGTATACAGGCACTCCTGGGGGATGCATTGAGTTATGTACAGTGAAATTTAACAGGTACACAGTGAACTCGTAGACACACCTTGGGATACACTTACAACTAGCTCGGAACTGTACTCCTCCCACTTCTTAACAACATCTCAGCAAATATATCCTCGTTTTACATTCGTCTTGCATCCACTTGTTACACAAACTATTTAAGACTGTCATCTCTGAGGAAGGGAATGACATTTCTATACATTTACCAAAGTCTGTTGATTTCTAGACATTACTACATTATAAGTGTTTCATAATAGGAAGAGTGAATACAAAATACAAACCTCCAATATTATAAATGTAATCTGTACTGTCATTTAAACATGATTCCAGACCTTTACTTGCCATTCTTTTTCCTATTTATTATTTGAATACTTCAGAGAGGGTGAGAAATTTTCCCAGGAGCTGAACAGTGAGATCAAGAAAGGAATGAGAGGAATCATTCTGCAAATGATAGAGCTATAGCCAGTTCAGAATAGTAAGATATCATTTCAGTAGTTTCACTTGTCCTGAGACTGCATCAGGATGGTAGAGGAACATGGTGACTGAAAGTGAAAAGCAAGAGTCACCAAATTTGATTTTGGAAATGTGACTGCGAAATTTGAAGAAAACCCTTTTTTTCCTCAAGAAAGATCTCACGTGAATGTCTAGATATATATCAAAAGACCAGCTGGTCTCTGAGCCATCACAAGCTCTGAATTATTACCAGAATTTCTGCGTTTATAGCTGATGTTTTTGTAATACTTTTTAAAATAAATGGTAAAGAAGGTGGACCTGAAACATTCATTGTGTACTTGAGAGATTCACTAAGGACCTTAATTAACTCCAATTCAACAGAGAAGCAAATTTCTTAATGACAAGAATGTATGGCACAAACATAAATTGAGTCAACAGATAAAGAATATTCAGGCTTATTTCCCATTCTTTCCTCTTCTAGGATTTCACTACATTCTACCATTGTTAAAATCCTTATATGGCAGAATTTGTTATTAACTGGATTACAAAACAGTGCTAAATAAGACAATAAGCTTATTAAATAAAGAGAATATATTCATTAAATATCTGTCAGTCATTTGAAACACAATGTCAATTATTACAGAGTTGTATATCAACTATAGATGTAGTTGTCTGCTTGATGAGACAAAGAGAGAGGCCTTGATGACGTGCCACCCCTTTTCACAAGCCGTGTATGTGAAAATTCCAGTTGTCTTTTCTTCAACCTACAGAATCTGTTATTATGCTTTTGAGAACAGTTTTTAAACCAACTTACCAAATCCTAATTAAATCTGTAATTTAGCTTTGAGAGGTGTTATGTGTTTACAAGAATATTTCAAAAGGATTTGTCTTCACCCATTTACAGTCCTTGAATCGTTTCAGTTTATAATCTTCTATCAACCGCATCTCTTGACTAGTTGCTCAGTAATAATTATAAATATTACATATTTTGACCTATCTTGCTAATGACCTGGCTGAATGAATTCCATTAGGCATTTGGTGATACAGGTACTTCACTAAATTCATCAGTTATACTATGACAGAATGTGTTTATTTATTTATTTTTTTTTTAAATGAAGTAAAAAAGAAGGCCTGCATTTGTTTCCTTAATTAAAAATAAATAAATAAATAAATAAAGTCAGTAGATTATGTACAAAAAGGGAACACTATAGGTTTTTTCATTTCACTAATGCATTTTGTTACTCCTACTAGTCACCCAAAGATTCTGTTGTACACACATACCTCATTCTTGACTTATACCACTCTAGCTATTTTATGTCTCACTCTCAACTGCAGAGAAAACAGGTTTTGAAGAACACATGCAATTTTCTCAATGCAAGAAATTAGTGTACCAATTTTAGTAGACCAAAATACTCACTCCACAAAATATACTCCAGGAGCTTATGCAGAAAGGTACCTTCACTCTTCAAAAAACCCCAAAACTTTTGACTTTCACTCTTCATATTCAGAAATGTGTGATCCTGTTGGACAGTTATGTATATACATGGCTAAAAATACTGTTTCCTATAGTGCATTTTGAAAGTGTTAGGCCTTTGTTTAAATTGCTCTCAATCACTTAATGATCTCTAGGCAAGTATCAGAAAACTTTTTCTATAAATCATAATGACAGCCATGGAATAGTTTCTCTCCCTCTCTCTCTCTGTCTTACACACACATACATAAATATCCCAACTGACAAACCAATAAAGGAAAATAAATAAATTCATCAAGAAATATAGCTGATCTTCCTTTAACTCAGGAATTGGTTAAGCAGAAAGTGTGCAACACATCTTTTATTTCTGGATAATAGATTAAATGACACATTCACTAATTTCAAATCAAGACCTTTGAAATCTGTCCTTTGAAAAACTTTTCCCCTCAGCACCCTCAGACCCACTCCATGTATAAAGTATGAAGAAAAGATGCAAATTTTCAGTTTTGTTATTATCAGTCTTCATTCATATGCCTAAACATAGTTTTTCAACCCCATTTACAATGCACAGGAGTGTTCATGAATATTTTCAAGTTACCTTCCTGATACTAGGCAGCTGACAAACAATGCAAAAGACCTCTGGAAGCCCATCTCTGCATCTGGCAAGAGGACTGCAGGGGAATATGTGGTAGGCATGAGACCTCTGTCTAGAGGGGATCAGATGTTTTCATTTATGGGCTTAAGAAGGAGCAGTTTATACAATGAATAAACTTTACATAAACATATATTGGTTTATATTGCATATATTTCTTTTACAATGCCATTTTGCTCATGTATATCTAAAATAAAATTAGGACAATCTCTTTTTGAAGGAATATGATCTGAAAGCAACTTTAAAAAGTGTAAGGTATAAGAGGAAAACTTTCTTAAATATGGCAATATCACATCAATTGCGTTATTATATACCTGTGTTTTTGTGCCATATATTCTGAAAGGGATTGAAAGTTATATTTTTAAGCATTTTTCTTATTTAGCTGCAAGGCACAATTTTACCACATTTTAGTGTAAGAAAACCTAGCTTCACACTTAAAAGAAACTGAACACTATGACAGCTTAGTGCTTCTTTTATTCAATTATGTAGCTATGACATTCTAACATTATTCAATCAACCCTTAGTTACAAAGACAGTTGAATTCCTAGCTGGACTTTAAAAGCAACCAAACCAAACCAAACAACAAGAAAAAAACCAAACCAAACTAAACCAAACCAAACCAAACCAAATAACAAAAAAAACAAACAAGCCAAACCAAAAACAAACAAACAGACAAAACTAAAAAAGCTTCATAGGGAAACAAAGAAAATATTAAAAATAGTTATTTGAAAATCTATAATTTGGAATAGAAATTATTTTTTCTTCCCTTGTTTAACAACAACAACAAAAAATAAATAAAATCACAGTATATATAACCAAAACAAAAAAAAATGCCCACAAAAAACACAACAAAAATTACCAGTTCTGATAGATCTGGGGTTTCTGGCTGGCTGTGAAAGAAGACAGTAAAAAATACTTTTTCTTTCCTCCTAAAAGAATATCCATTCTTGAGTAGAGCATGGGCCTAAATGGGTAAATCTTCATTTAGTACTTCTTTAAATAACTTGACATACGCATCAATAACTTTTAAAGCAGCTGGATGATGCACAGAGGCAAATACATACTTAACCCTGTCTTTATGAAATACTGTGAAGAGCTTCTGACCTGTGAGAGAGGGCAGTAATCCAGGAAATTCAAGTGTAGTGGTACATAGTAGATCATCTGTCTTACTTGCCTGACAGAGCATATGCTGACAGCCAAAACACTGAAGCAGTTACTGGTGCTCCTGCAATTTGTATACTGGATTGCTTGCTTGAGATATCATAAAAGCACACACAAGGTAATTATTGCTGGAAATATTTGTTAAACTTGTTAAATAGGGAAACAAGGTGAACTCTTAGTAATTACAGTTAAAGAAAGTCTACCCACCATTCTACTTTCTGTTTATATTCCTCAGTCATTTAACTGTCACTTGTATGTTTGAATTTGCCTGCCATGTGATGGTTTGGGGCAAAGGGTAAGATGCAGACTTGGAGGGAAGTTAAAATTTTGCAAAATTCCCTCAACAAATTTGTGGCTAGTGGTTCAAACCCTCAATAAAACAAATTTTAAAAACCCAGATAACTTAATCAAATATATTGCCTAGAAGGTTCAATGCTTTCTTTCATGCATCAGAACAAGAGTGGGGAAAGAGGCAAGTTGTGTAAAGTGATTTCTCAAACGAACAATGCACAAAAAAGTGATATTCTTTATGGTATTTTATGGGAAATGCCAGTGAAAGCTGGGAAAATGTGGGCTGTGAGAGAGAAAGTATTCTCTTTTCTCCAAGCCATGACAAAGGCTCTATTCATAAGGTCCAATTATTAAGGCAATGAAAAATGTACTCTGAAATGTGATATTGAATTTTTAAGTAACACTTCTACATATTTATCTAAATGTGTAAACAGAAACGTGCATCTTTCCCACTGGAATCTCCAGTGCTTTACTTTTTGCCTAATTATGATAGTTGTGTTCCATTTACACATCCAGCTTGAGATACTTAGGTCTGAAAATTAAACTTTACGATGATGGAGTAATGTAGATGACCAAACAAAAGGTATTTTCCCAGCCTACATTTTCAATTCCTTCATTTTTTTTATTCAAAGTCTAATTAAAAATCCTTGTCTCAATCTTTTTTTCATACAACTTATCTAAATAGTGTTATATTAAAAGCCCCATATTTTTTCCATGGGATTTCTTACTCCTACATGTTGTTTCTAACATTTTTCTGTGGCAAAATAAGTATTTTCTCCTAAAGAGAATGTAAGCACATTTCCTTAAAGGGATCATTACAATCTGCACTTATGTTTGATTATATAACAAAATGGCTTAGATTAATTGTTCAGAGACAGTAGTATTTGTTTCATATGTCAGTCTATTTCATGGATGTTTAGTACAACCAAAGCTTTTGACTGTTTTCTGTATTCTCGAGAAGATCTTCTAAGCTTTGTGCGTATTTTTGTGTTTATTCACAGGTGAGAAACCCTTTGTGGTTGAGTGTATGAGATATTTAAGATTAGGCTCATATGGTTGCTTTTTATTCCTTCTATGACTCTATGCTCTCTCAGTATCTATTTGCATCCTAGTGAAATTATATTCTTTCTGAGTAACTGCCTCTTGCAAATCTAATTTCATTTTCTCTTCCACCAGCCTAATGTGCCCACCAGCTTCATATTATTTCATCTGCTTGCAGATTAGGATAGAGTTTTATGACACAAAAAATAAAATACTGTTGTATTTAGACATGCTGATTCCTTGTATGTCAAAATTTTTTGCCTCTTCAAAAGAAGAAGAAAAATGAGTGGTAGATGCTTAGAACATAAAGTTTGCATTTTAGTGATACTTGATTGTAAATAAATAAAGAAAAGTATTTATCACACTGTTTTGCCATCTGCCTTTCAGAGAGACCACTGACTCGGAGCAACCTGAAATATCATATCCAACATGTTTCCTGCATAATTCACCTAAGTGGGCTGTTAGAGTCCGGATTTGTATCTCACCAAGTTGTTTGATTGATGGGTTGAATCAACCATCTTCTGCAAGTGTGTGTGTGTGTAGGGAGATGGGATGTGTTGAACCTCACAGAGGTGATGCGGTGGCATATGGCAGCCCCTCTAGCCCACACAGGGAAGCACCTGAACAGCTGCCAGTCACAAACAGCCCAGGAAAAATATAACACCCCCCAGCTCCTGGAGCCCTTGACCCAGCTTGGATCAGCAGGGACAATGAGAACACTGCTCTTCACACTGGCCGGGGACCCTAGAGTGGCCAGTGGGTCAGAGGCCCCACCTCAGGGTTTTGGCCACAGAGACAAGAGAAGATAAAACCAGAGGCATTGGAGTGCCATCTGGACATGTGAGAGCTGGTCTGCCACAAGGTTTCAGAAGCAGCTATATGGTCTGTCTCTCCCTCTTTATCCTTCTCTCTTCTTGCTCCCTCTTCTCTTTCTTTGCTCCTTTCTTGATGGTGGCTTGGAGCTGCAGGCGTTGGATTTTGACTTAAACGTTGCAGATTAGTATGTGCCGGGTCAGTATTGTGGTGGAATGTTTTGTCTAGCTTGTCTGGTGCCCATTTCAACTTTTGCCAAGTTCCTTTATTTTCTCCCCCCAACTGATAAAAGTACCTCTTGGGAACAAGTCTGTGGCCTATTCTCTTAAAGCTAACTCGAGGTATTAAAGAACCCTATATATATATATATATTTTTTAAAGTAAAACTCCCAGCTAAGCCTGTGAGCCTGCAGTTCTGGGGGCTCGAGTGTTATATGGGCCCATATTTTGATTTTTATGGACATAATAAACACATCATAATTGTTTGATTCTATTTAAATATTACACTGTTTTGGTCTCTGCTGAAGAAAATTTTGTGTTGCTGCCATATACCTAGTCAAGTTAAGAGACACAAAATTTAGCTACAGTGAGGGTGTATTTCACTGTAAGTGCAAGGTTCTTGTTGTTTAGTTCCAAACCTCCCACCGACTATTTCTGTGTTAACCATTACTTTATAACTGTACCTTCATTTTGCTGGTAAAAAGCTGTTAGCAGTCACAGTTTTTATAACTGGGAGAGTATCCACAGTCACAGTCACTTCAACCTTATAGACAGTTTTGGTCCTGAAGATTAGAGAACATGAGTATACCAGTTTCCCAAGCAGACTTTCAAAACAGACACGCTCAATAGTTAAAGTCAACACAGAGTCTTATTGTTACTATTACAGTGAAGAAAGTAATCTAGAAGTTGCTCTCACTAGTGCTGCTTTCATATATATAGAAGGATTTTGTTCAGACAAAGGTAGAGAATACGCTTTACAGTTTGGGTTTGTAACCATTAAAATAAAATATCCAAGAGATGGTATTTCTCTGCTTATGAGAGGGTAGGCCTTAAGAAGGGTTTGAAAGGAGGTTGATTATGCACTTGAAAATTATGAGGGAGTTGCAGGTGGCAGGAATCGGAGAAGACAACTTCTACTCTCTCTGTGGGGACAAATTCTTACAGATTAGTAATTTCCTGCTCAGTTTTGGAGTGTTATATTGATGATCTGTCTCTGGACTAAGACAACTTAAACAAATGTCCTGCATCAGAACACTGAGGGAACGGACACTGCTCAAAGGATGACCTTTAGAGGTTAATTAGACACCACTCAATACTACTACCTGGAATATTCAAAATCTTGGAATGGCATTGTTAGTCAGAGTAATGTCATTTCAACTATCTCTAAATGCTGGCCAAACCATTGGATGCAAACTACAAGGTCTAGTATATGTAGCACCAAAAGGAAATACCTACACATAAAAAAGGGTGGCTTGTTCTCAAAATGTTGTTTTTTTTTTTAGTGTGTGTTTTCAACTGTAAATGAAATATACTGAGAACATGCCCAGATAAGCAAAGTGAATACTCTGCTTATTTACGGATTACTGTTTCTCAGGTCATGCATGTTGGTGAAACAAGTGGTTCAGTCTAACCAGGTTTGCAGACTGATTAACAGTGAATATAATCACTACCTCAGAGTAGCTCTGGATTTTGATGTAAAACAAGATATGAAAGACTCAAGGCAAAATTCTGCATAAGTATATTGCATGATTCTCCAAATGTCTAAAGGAATAATATATCCCTTTCTTATCTTTAAATCCAGTGGTTGAATATTTGAGAAGGGAAGACTGGTAGCCTTACTCCCTTATGAAGTAGAACAAGACAAACAGTTAACCTCTTGAATTTATCTCTAAGTCTTGATCACTTAAAGGACTGGATCTTTTTCAGTCACATTAGTTCCAATTATTTTTTTTTGTATTGTGTCTCAATTTTTTTCCTTATTCCTTTCTTTTTCTTCTCAAGTGGTATAGATTTTGTTTTATTGTGTTCACTGTGTACACCCAAAATGATAGGTAGGTTTTTATTAGAATAATTCAGAAAAATTAAGAGAAGCATGACTAAACCAACTAGAAGATGCCTAAGTATCTGATCAAAAATACTGTAGCTTAACTCTTCCTTCTGTTTATAGTGCATATTTTAAAGTCCAAGATCATGAGCAATGCAAATTTAAGCACTACATAGGAATACAAAATTACTCTATGACTGTTAAAATATCTTAAATTCAGCAATGTTTCTGATATAACCAAGTAATAAAGGTATTGCAAAAAGATTTGTTATAAATGGACAAAAAAACCCCGAAAAACCCGCAAACCTCAAAACCCAAACCCAAAGCTGTATAAGAAAGGATTGGAAAGTGCCTTAAGAATTCCTATTAAATATCAGGATTTGTCAGGGGTAAATAACTCTTTTCCGGAAGATGTTGCTACCAAGGAGGCAGTTATTTTTACTCAAGGAATGTTTCCTGCCTGGAACAGGACACCTTTCCCAGAGACAGTTTTAGATGTTTCTCTGCATGCATTCCACAGAAACTGACTCCCCAGATTTGAGACACAGACATGCTGCAAGACCTCAGCAGCAAGCAGGGGAGCTGAGGTGGGGGAAGTGATGATAAAGCCCGGGCAATGAATGAAAGGTTTGCCTTTTCCCTGAGGCCCAGTGCTGCCGCACAGCGCTGTGAGGATTTGTAAGTTTTCAAAATCTTCGCCTCAAAAATAAACCTTTTTGAATCCTTTCTACTACTTTGGAATTCTTGGGGGGGGGGGGGGCGGCCCCCCCCCCCCGCCAGAGTATAGTTTGCTTTACCACCAACAAAAATACTTTGAAGAACTTGTGCCTCTCCCATAAGTTTCCCTCCTGTCACCATATGCCCCACAGAACAAAGAAAAAGCATAAAAAAGTGGTTTTTTCTTACAAAGTGACTGCACACAATGATACACTTGAAAAATTTGATTTCAATTGTTTCTGAACAGCACTGTGTAAATTATGACCCCTGTCTAATTTACACCAGGAGACTGATGTCCTCATTAAAAACAATGGGGAAACTCTTTGATTTGACTATGTATCAACTTATTTTGGCAGCCAAAGATCACCAAGAGTTTAAGGTCAAAAAGAAGAGTGATTCAGAAGGATTTCTGTCTTAGTTTGAGAGAGAAACTAAGATGTAAATGTTGGCTAAGAAATAAAATAATCCCTCTCCTTAAATTTAGAA
>JAWWEW010000078.1:93467192-93525380 GCA_035583185.1 Anabacerthia variegaticeps
GCTTGAATCGTTAACAGAATATGCATATCCATGGTGGCCTTTGTTAACCACTGTAGTTATGCTAATGCATTGCCTCCCAGCTTCTTTTGGAAGGAATTCAAAAGGTTTGAAACTATAACAATTTCTCATAGCTATGGAAAAGCATGCAACAAGTTCATCAATAAAGCTGTTTGACACAATGAGAGGGGCTTTTGAAGTAATCTCTAAATCTGTTTTTTGGCTACTGCAAAATGCAGTAGTAGATTTCTACAGCTGCAAGATCTCTTGCCTTCATAGGAAAATTGTCTCTTTCTCTGCAATGCCTTTCTGTAAAATTCATGGTAAAGTAGTGGGCCTTGATCCTTATTAGTTACTTTCGTCATTGGCCTAATGCACCACATCTGAATTCTCATTCGGGGATCTTGTCTGGGCATGGAGACTGATACAGTTACACTAAGCTCTCACCGTTATAAAGACCATTGCAAATTCATATGTCTACTCTCTACATGAATGTTTTAGCTCTTAGGCTTTCCCTTTGTTATTTCAGAATTTTTGTTGCATATATTTAATTAAGAAATAAAAATTAATCCCGTGACATAATATTAATTTATGGTGGATGCCAGGAATTGTGTGCTTTTTCTAGATTCACAAATAGGGTGGATAGAAACTTTCTTCTGCTCCTGAGGTGAAATATTTTGAGAGGACTAATATTTTTGTGCTTCAAAATGGGATAGCCATATCCAAACAGAACACCAAGAATGTTGTTTTGGCTTTTATGGCCTAGAGAAGAGGAGCCTGAGGGCGGAACTCATTGTATGAAGGGAGCTGGAGGCGCAGGCATTGATTTCCTCTCTCTGGTGAACAGTGATTGGACCTGAGAGAACAGCATGAAGCTGTGTCAGGGAAGGTTTAGGTTGGAGATATATATGTATATACTTGCAAAACAGTGATTCAATGTTGTTTCACTCTAGTCACCCCAAGGAATCTGTTAATCAAAATCTCAGTTCCCACTCTCAGTTGTGGGTCATAATATTAAATTAATGAGAACCTCAGTTACCCTTCTCTTCAGGGCCAGGTGATAACAACCCAGAGGGGTTTTTGCCACTTGAATAGCTTCCCCAGGGAAGTGGTCACAGCACTGAGCCTGACAGAGTTCAGGAAGCATTTGAACACTGCTCTTGGGTGCATGGTGAGATTCTTGGGGCTGTCCTGTGCAAGGCCAGGAGCTGGACTTTGATGATCCTCTTGTGGGTCCCTTCCAACTCAGAATATTCTGTGGTTCTATGGTTCATTACCCAAAGCTAAAGCCCAAAAAGTACTGGGACAGTACTGTTTATTTTGTGCTGCTCTAGAGGTACAAACAAGACAGAATTTAGGCCTCTTTTGTTAGGAGGGTGTAACTAGATATTCTTGGGGCAAAAAGACCATGCAGTTTTACACATGTGGAAAACAGGACAATGGATAAGATCATGTTCAGTACAATCACTCTTATAAAACTATGGGAACTTAAGATTTTGGAATAAATTTGTTCACCTGTTTGATTCCATGGGATATCATATCTGTATTTGTGTGAATCTTCACTTGTGTTTATTTACACACAGTTAATCCACCAAACAACATTATTCACCCACAGTGTCAATTCCTGTGCTTAAAAGTACAGATACTTTTTAGATAATTTATTTTAAAATCCTTATCTGCTTTTTGGCAATGCTCAAGAAGTTCTCTGATTTTAAACCTTCATTCAGAGAAATTTAGATGATTTAGACATTTAGATGAAGTAGACATGTATTTACCCTTTCCCTGTTGTCTTATGGTGCAGAATCTTCTGCAAGATTGTTCTACATTGCTTACTTCTTCTGAAGCTTCCTTGGGAATAGAGAGGAGGAATTGTAAGGTACAGACTACAAAGGTTGTCTTTGTCAAAGTCTGGCTCTTACTCATGAAGCTGTTAACTGTATTTCAAACAGATCCTTACTTAACAGTGATAAAAATGTCTTATGAGGAATAGAGCAAATGTCAAATGAATCCGCACAAAGCTATCATCCGAGGAGAGATGAACCTGGTCTACATATTTCAAGTGTAGTCTTCATGATTTTGTTTTCAATTGCTAAATTTATGTAATGGTACTTAGTAAAGCAGGTTCACATGAATCCAAGAAGCAGGTATTATCATAATTCTAAGTATTATCATAATTCTTTAACTGATGTCTTTGATAACCTTACAAGACAAAATTGAACACCATTCCAGATACTTATCTGCTATAGCTATACAGTATCCTGTCTTACATTGAAGTAGATTAAATTAACCAGTATATAATTTCTCATCTGTGAGTTTTAGCTAACGCTCAGAAATGACATGGCACTACTTGTAAAATCTGATGTGCTGGTTTTAGAGTTCAGTGACAGAGGCTAATTAATGGGTTATTTTGAAGATAAGACTGTTTGTAAATTCTTTGATACAAAAATCATCTACTTAGAAACTAGGAGAATTTTGTGTCAGTAAATGGATAAGTGCTAAATTGATAGTTGTGTCTTCAACTAGCAATCCTGTGATTCATTTATTTAATGGCCCTACACTCCTGCCACACCTTGTAAGAACAATTATGTAATTACTTCTATATAAATTCAGGAGTTATAAGTGAGATTTGGAGTAAAGGGCTAGATAGGAGACAACACTCATGTGAGAGAGCTCCATATATGTCCACTCAAAGCTATGAGGACTACAGTTCAGGATAAAAATCTCAAATTCATTTTAAGAAATTACTGAAAGAGCTTTAGATGTTGTTAATATTATCCACTTCTTTAAGTCAAAATCTTGGGTAATATAAAGTGCAGAAGGTTTTATTTCATTTTTTAGGAACAAACATAGTCTTACTCTGTCTTATTAAAAAAAAAATAAATTAAATAGCCTTTTTTTCTAGATTTTATGGTGAATCTTAAAATATAAATAAATTCAGAGAGGAGGTGTGGAGGTACTCTGAGATAACCTGTAAAGAAATCTATTTTTATGAGATGGTGAAAGCAACTCTAACTGATCATGAAGTGGATGTTTAAGTCATAACAATGCCTCAGTGCTGCTGGTTTGATTCAAAATCTGCTGAAGGAGGCTGAAAGACACCAAAGCTCTACAATGAGTTTTGATTCAAATAAGAGTACTTCAAAGAACTGAATTTGTGATTAAATGTTCATTTAAGTCTTACACTTCTTTCTTGCTGTTGAAAAAGCTTTCAGAAATGTTCTGTGTGTTTAGATAAACTTTTGGTTATCCTCAGCGGCTTCTGATCATTCAGACATAATGAATAAGGTTTGTATCATTCAATGATATTGACATCTTGGCTACAACAGCCTTGAGCAGTCAATTTTAGTAAGAAAGTTTGGCCAAAAAGTCAGGGCAGGTGTATCCTCTTGGTTTGCTCTTCTGTAGCTGTGTGGAGTTTTGGGTTGGCTCCCTGCCAAACCCAACTGCTGGCCACACAGATTCCCTCCTCCCGAGAGAGAAGGAAAAAAGTATCCAAAGGCAATTGTAGTAAAGGAATATATATATATATTTTCACATATATTACAATTATATACAATCAAACACTATGAATCTACAGAATAAGAAACCCAAACAACTCCAAAAAGAAAAAGGGGGAAAGGGAAATGGGACTAAAATGGGTAAAAATAAAACAAAACAGATATACACACTCGTAAACTCAGGGTAAAGCTCAATAAGTAACTAGCACAATAAAATCTCACCAAACTCCCCTCAAGAGAGGCAGTAGAAATCTTCATCTGCACGTGGCTTTTGGACTATGGCCATCAGACTGCCCTCAGCTCATATAGATAAGAGACGAGCCAATACAGAGACCTGATGTCCTCTAAACACCTGAAAGGAAGAGAGACAGAGGAAACTTTCCTTGTCTTATATACACCTGATTACGTGAAGTGGTGTGGAATACTTCCTTAGTTATGATCCTGTTACCAGGGAAGGCCTAGACCAAAACCAAGAAAACTAAGCCACCACAGGCTGTAGCAGAACTGCCATACTACATATAAGATGAGCACTATATGCCAGATTCTTGCTTCTGAGAGACCTGATGAATTCTCTGCTGGAGGCCTACAAAGACGTAAGAAAACATATTTTAGAATATTGATATCCAGCTGCTTCCCTTATTCTTGTGTATCCAGGCAGGCATATCCAGAAAAGCCTATCCATTCACTAAGAAGTGATTACATGTCCTCCCTCTCGACAGATATCAGTAGCAGAGGGCTGGGTAAAGCATAGTATATGAACTGGGCAAATACAGAATGATAGTTTCTTGCACTCCACTGTTGGAAGTATTTTCTGAGTCATACAGAGGTTTTTTTTGTTTGTTGGTTTTTTTTTTTTTTGGTTTATGATGGACCTACTTTCATATTTCTAATCCCTTTTGGAATCCATTTATATCTTTGGCCTCCACAACATCCTGTGGCAATGAGTCCTACAATTTAATTATGCACTTTGTGAAAAAGCACTTCCCTTTGTTTGCTGAAAATTTTCTGGGTGATAATTTCATTTAGTGCCCCTTGTTCTTGTTTTACAAAAATAGTGCCTAATTGCTCCCTAGCCCCCATATTCATGGCTTTTATTATTTTATACATCAAGAACATATCCCTCTGGGTCCTTTTTCTCTAACCTAAAGATACCTAACCTAATATCCCCTTCTACAGAGTGCTTTTAGCTTTGATCATTCCCTGCTTCTCTGTCTCGTTTTAGTTTTACTGTGCTCTTTAGTGGATGGGGCCCCCAGATTTGCAAGTAATAGTAGGCACATGGTCAGCTTTCAGTACGCTGAGCACTTAAAATGAGTCAAAGAGATAACTTGTATCTGTGCAATAGGAATGTATTAAAATATTTTGCTATGGCTTTGGAGCTACTCTGTGAGTTTTCTGTTTCAGATCCTTTGAAGCTCACTTCAACTTGAATATAAGGCTTTTCAGCCTAGAAATTTCTGCTGCCTGCCTGATTCTTCTCTCTGAACAATTTCCCCAGTATTAGCTGATATGAAGAAAGGAAAGAAATCTATGAGAAAAGTATAAATTCGTTTTCCTCTAATATCAGCATTATTTTAGGATAGCTTCCCAGGCAATTCACTGGTAAAATCTTATCTTCATTGACAGGAAAAAACAGAAAAACTAAAATAAAACTAAAATAGTGGTTCAGTTTAATGGAAGGATGATGATTTTAGAGTTTGCAGTTGTCATGGCAAGCATTGACTTATGATTTTTAGACTAAATTTGGTCTTCAAAGTAGTCCATCAGCATTTAAGTGAGATTTCAAAAAATATATCTGAACTTTTCTCCTTGAAGAGGTTAGTGCTTGCCTGAACTCCTGTTGTGCATTCAAATCTACTCTATTCCAGCGTGCTCTGTTTCATGTTTGTTCCATTGTCTCTTCATGATGGCTGAAAATACATTTTTCCGAAAAGTGTGAAGGAAACCCGTGTGAATATCACAAAGATAAATTACAAAGCAATAATTGAGAATATCTGTGGTCTGTGGGTTCACTTAGGTTTGTCAGCTTTTGTAACCTCCGAGTGACGTTTGAGTAACACCAAGCAGAATACACTAAAGTGCCCAAAGGAACAATTCTTTCCTAAAGACAGTTGTGTTGGATAACAATGCTACCCAGGATCTAAACCAAACACTCAAAACAAACACAACAAGAAATTGCTTCAGTGACATTCTGCATAATATAAAATACAAATTTGCCTGATTATTATCTAGAAGGAATATTAATAGGCTGTCCTTTACCTGATTGCTGCCTTTGGTAATATAGCTGCAAAACCAAAAGACACTTAGATATGATGAAACTTGGATATAGAGCCGCATTATCTTCTCAATTAAAGTCCAAAATTATCTCACTAGTTGCATAAGAGTCTTTATGTGTTTATAAAAGAATGGTGGAAAAGCTGCAAGTTCATAAAATGGTTGAGATCTTTTGGAACAAATGGACAGTATTCCTACATTTTCTTGGATTCTTATCTAGAGGGATTCCACCAAAAACCTGTGAAATAGATTAAGAAACATCACACAATTTCTGATACTGTAAGTAAAGACATAAATATTGAGTAATTTTTTTGCAACCTTTACATAGATTAAAAATGTCTGTTACTTAAACTATAAGATCCAAAGCCTCTTTCATATTTCTGATGTTTCTTGTAAATGCCGTTAGAGCAGTCAGACACAGTGGAGAAAGGCCCTGTAAGCTTAATAATTAACAGAAGAGTCTTGTAATTTAATTTTAAGAAATGACATCATATATCTGATTGTAGTCAGTAGACTTCTGCTAGGAATTATAATGCCAGTTGCAATGTATTTAACTACTGTCCTTGTATCATAGTCTTGTTTTTAATGATTCTCTTTTTGGGAGTTCAGGTCTTTTCTTTTAACAAAGCTATTTCACATTTTGTCCTTGCCAATGTCAGTTTAAAAGAAATGAATACTTCCTATCTGTCTTGTTAAGGGAGATGACCTGTCCAACCTCTCAATAGAAGGTTTGGATTCCCATTAAAAGTTTTCAGTTCTCTCTTTTCCTTTCAGCTGCTGTGTATGCTGTATCTTTTGTAGATACTTTTTCAAAAAATAAATGATCCAGTCAGAAATAAAGAAGATTTTGCCCCAAAACTTTAAATTTGCTACAGAGTGTTAGTGCTAGATCAATATTTGCATTAGGTAAGGTGAACTGCTTGCCAAAATGAAAAGATTGGTATGAAGAACGATTACTACCCCTTGAAAAAATTTAACCTTTAGGTCCCAAAAGCGTTAGTTAATGTGTAGAAAGATAAAATGGAGTGTCTGGTGTCACTTAAACTTTCAGGATGAGTTCTGATATCATTATTCTTATTAAAGAGAGAGCCAAAGACATGACATTACTGTTAAATAAAATATTTGAACCTTTTAATGAAACTGATATACAGTTCTGGATTATGTGACAATAATAACAAAACTGTGATAATGTAATAAATATTATTTAAATTTATCAAAAGGGATTTGTCTAATCAATGGAAATTACACTCTAATGTAATAGTGAGTATCCCTAAGAGATGATAGGTAAATATAGATAAGAAAAAACAGACAAAAAGGCACATTGAAGGTGGCTTATTCTCTGGAATATATTTCTTCTAGTTTTTATTAACTCAGGTAATATGAGCAGTCCATGTGATATTAGGAATAGTGAATGTTAATTCTGCCTCCTGCTTTCTGCTTAGACTTTTTTTGGTTTTTTTTCCAATAGCTTTAGTTGATATAACTGATCAAAAATTTTTAAAATACTAAAGCAGTAACTATTAAGTAATATATGTTAAACGTGCCTAATTTAATCTGGTGGATAAAGACAGTCACCATCTTCTTATATGAAAATAACAGCTTTGGCAGAGACAGATTACAAAGCAGCATCAAATCTGTGGCTTCTTTGTGCAAGGAGCAGATGACAAAAAAAGGCAAAAAAATATTATAACTTTTAAAATAATCTAATAAAAATAATTTTAAATTAAAATTAAATATAATAGTGATGTCAAAACAACGAGAAAAATTGCAACTAAACAGCAGTAGAAATTAACAAATGACCTGTAACCTTCCAGTGCATTTATTACAGTGGGTGATAAAATTCATATTTTTCTAGCAGGAATCACATAGGGCTGTATCAGTTTCACAAGCAGGTCTGTAAAAAATACTTTTAGACAAATGTAACATTTTTATCTTCCTGAAATAATCAATAAATTTCAGTATATCATTTCCAACAGATATTCTGAAGCCTACATGCGTGAGAAGAATACTGAATTTTCAAAAGGAACAACGTCAGTGACAGTAGCCAATTTTACCCAGTGTGTTGTGGAATACCTGCATTACTCTTGCATCAGCTGTCCATACATTTGAAAACTATTATTTCCCAAACAGTTCAGTTTCACATCACTTGGTCTGAAGTTTAAACCAAAGAGAAATCTTCAAAAAAAGGATTGCATTTTCTGAATTAAGCTTCCCTAAAATCTTCCTGTGAAAGTTCAGCTTTGTGTAAAACACAAAACTGCTCTGAGACATAGATTAACAGAAAATCTTTTCTTGCATTAATAGTCAGGACATTTTCACAGGACTTGTAAATTGTGCATGCTCATTCTTCCTGCAGCCTTAGGTTACCATATTGTGTGGGAAAGGTTTAACTGCAGAGGTACTTGCTATAACAGTGCCTGCCCCTGTTGTCTTCTAACTTCCTTCAGATGTTTTAATTTTGTTTTGCTTCATTTTTCTCTTTATGAAAAGATAATTGTCAGTCTGTGCAAATTCTAAGCAACAAAGTAACATTATTAAAAAGGGCCAAACCTAAAAAAGTATCTTACGTTAGAAGAATGGTAACAGATTACTGAAGCACAATCTTCCTCTTGTGATGGAAAGAAGAACAGATACCAATACAGTGACTTTTCACATTGCCTAATAATATAACTTCTATGAAAGATAGTTTCAAACAATTTAACCAGGTGTATAAGTGTTTAGTGATATCTGGCTGCCTGGATCATTCTCAACTACATTTTAAAGTTATTACTTTTAAAGAGTTAAAGCACTCACTTCAGTCCTTTGGGACATTAATTGTTTTAATATGAAATTGAAAACTTTTAGAAGCTGTACAGCTTCTTCCCTCTGGTTATGCAGAAACTAAATAAATAATAATAATAAAAAGAAGTTTTAAATGTTTGATGATACATTTATCAATTTCTTTCAACACCTTTCATTTTAATTCTTTGGTAGTGTTTATTATTAGAAAAGAAGTCCAGAATAAGGAACTCCTTAAATACAGGAGGTAGTAAAGGTAAAAATAAATAAATAAATAAAATAAAAATTCAGCTTCTCATTGATATTGTGTGATACTGTGTTCTTCCTTAATTGTTTCTTTTCTAGTTCTATGGCAGATCTGCTAATTTTCTTTCCTTAGTCCTTCTGATACAGATTAAGAATTTCTTGTTTGATGCTTGTGTTGTCTGTTTGATCTTTGGTTTTATCTTATCCTTATCATCTTCTGTCCTTCCTGCATGTCAAGTGCCAAGGGCATGGCTTGACTGTTCTTAGCATAATGGTCTCAGGAGGCGTCTACAAACCAGCAGATTTTAGAGCATCCTTGAGGCTGTGCTAAACTTCACCAGAGGCTGTACCAGTCCTAATATTATCAAGAGATCATGAAGATTTCTGAGAGACATCCTTGTCTTCACCTCTTCTTTGCAGAAGCAGATGATTATTACAGATAAAGAACTAGCAGTTAGTATTTTATATCATGTTGAAATGGTATAAATTTTTCTCCTATAAAATTCAAAACACTAAGCCAGAATAAATAGAAATATTTAAGCAGTAAGTAGTTTAATAACTCTGACAGAACCATTGGATCTCTTTAAGGAGTCTTGTCTTTGTAGTGTTTTATTATCTTGTAGATCCTAACATATCAAGGCATGGGCTGTCTTCGGTAACATCAAGGTCTTAATCAATATGCTTCAATAACAATATCTTCTGAAAAGAAAAGTTATGTAGTACAGGTATGCACTGCACAGGGTCTGGACACCCTGACATGTCAGGGAATTACAGAATGGCTGACGTTAGAAGGGACTTCTGGATGTTACCTAGACCACCTAGAGACTATTGCACAAAACCACGTTCAGATGGCTTTTGAATATCTCCAAGGGGACAGATCTCTGGGCAACCTTTGCTAGTATTCTGTAGCCATCACTATGAAAAAGTGTTTCCTTACATTTATAGGGAGCCTCCTGTGTTCCAGACTGTGTACAGTGCCTTTTGTCTCATCACCGGGCAACACTAAAAGGAGCCTGGCTTTCATTACACACTCCTGTCAGATATTTGTATACATCGATGAGATAACCACCCTGAACTTTCTCTTCTCTAGAGTCACAGTTCTACTGATCTTTCCTCATATGAAGTGACTCTTCTCAGGACCTCATCAGCATCTCTATAAGGATCTTATGGGCGATAGTATTGAAAGCATGAAGTCCGGGTAGACAATAATAACTCCTCTCATCTATCAGGCCAGTTGTTCCATTGCAGAAGGTTGTCTGGTTCATGAAGCATGACTTCCCCTTGGTGAAGCCGTGCTGACCACTCCTAATGATTTTCTTGTCCTTGTGTGTGGAAATGGTTTCCAGGACCAGCTGCTCCATTACCTTCCCAGGGAATGAAATCAGGTTGACCGTCCTGAAGTTCCACAGGTACTCCTTTTGCCCTTCTGGAAGATAGGAGTGATACTTGCTCTCTTACAGTGATCAGGAACCTCTCCCATTCATCATGACTGTTCAAAGATAATGGAGAGTAACCTCACAATGACAACAGCCCCTTAGCACTTGTGGGTGTATCCCATCGGGAACCATCGACTGTCCAGTTAAAGTGTTCTCTAACCTGATTCTCTTTCACAAAGGGTTAACTTTTCTGGGCTCCACATTTTCCTTATGTACTCCATGGCCTGGCCTTCCCGAAGGCAGGTCTTTCTAGCAAAGTCTGAGGCAGAGAAGGCATTCAGGACTTCAGTTTTGCCCATGTTTCTGTTGTCATGAGGTCTCCTGCTCCATTCAGCAGCAGGCCACATTTTCCCTAGTATTCCTCTTGCCACCTTTGTATTTCTAGAAGTCCTTCTGAATACATATTCCTTTGACATCCCTTACAAAATCCAATTCAAGTTGGGCTTTAGCTTTTCCTAGTTTTGTCCCTGAACAGCAGGCTGTGTCTCAATATTCCTTCCAGACTGGCTATCCCTTCTCTTAACTATTCCATCTTCTACAGGTGTCCCTTTTTCTTTAAGATTGACTAGGAACTCCTTTTATCGACAGAGATCTCCTAGAACTTTTGGCTGACTTAGCATACTCTAGTCTTAAGCCTGAAGAAAGTAATGTTTGAATATTAATGACCTCTTAAATATATTGTTCCTAGTATCTACTTAGTTTAGAGAGGTGAACTTTTTCCTCTTTTATCTTCATTCCCACAGAATAAATGTAGCAAAAATAAAAAATACATGGTTTCTTTTTTTTTTTTTGACCTTGAACAGAATATTTTTACTAGAAATAAGAACTTAATGTTTATAAAAGCATACAAAAATCCTTATATTGGTAAATATGAGAAGGGATGGTCTCAGCCTGGATTCTGTTCCCAGACAGAATTTTGGGAATACAACAATTCGGTTTTCCTATAAATTGTTAGCCTTGAAATCACGGAGCATCATACCTGCAGATCCACAACATTGTTTTCAGAATCACTACATTTCTTCTCAGAATCATTTTCAAACATGGTTTTCACTTTAAAAAAATCATTAGTCCCTTCTAATGTTTTCTATATGTCACACTGGACATGAAAACTTTTTTTGCCAGGTAATAATAGAAACACTTATATTACAAAGAATTATGTTTATTGAAGCTGTTGAATATTGAAGGTAAAATTGATATTCTGAAATATTTTGACTTATATTTTTGCCCTTTCAGGTGGTGAAAAAACCCCAGCACCCTGTAGATGGAAGAAAAGATCTTTTATTGTTTAGATCTCAGTTGTGAGAAGCACTCTGAATATATAAAGGCTTATCATGAAAAACAGCGACAGGAAATTTCTCCTGAATTCCAGTGACTGCAGTTTTCAACTTTGTTCTTTATAAATATTTATCCAACTCTTTAAGTCCCTGCAGCTTTATGAAATTCTTGAGAATTTTCCTGTCATGATATTTCACCATTCAGTCTTTGTTAGCATGTCCTCTGAATCTTTCAGTCTTCAGATAAAAATTGTGAGTTTAATACTTCAATACTAACTGCTTTCTCATGTTTAAGAAGGCGAAAATAGCAACATTGTCACATATCTCTCTTTTTTATTAACGTAAAAAAAAAATCAACATTTGAATAATGCAGCACAAAGTAGCTAAAGCAGGAATTTCCAACAATTTCTACAGTATCTACAGCAGATACAGATTATCACAGGAAAATATTTACATCTTGTGGAGTTATTCAAAAAACTTAAAAATAAATGCTACTTTTCAGTTTTTACTCTTTTTAAAACATAATATTATAAAATAAATTGACGTTATCTTGTCCTGATAAAATGTTTTGCTTTGTTCAGAAAAACGAAAAAATGGAAAAATGTTCTTATCAAAGGAATAAGCACTTCTCAAAGTCACTGATACAACTAAATAATTAAGTCATGTTACTTTGGAGAGGTGCAAGTCTTCCACGAACTCTCTTGTCTCAATTTTACTAAATATTTCCCTTGACAAAACAATTTTTAAATCCTGGGAACATGAAAGAAATCCATATTTCCATTTCTGTGTTTAGTTTTATATATTGTCTGTAGCTCATTTAGAATAGTACACATTTTAGAAATACGAAAAAATAAAAGAAAGATTTTTTTGTAGTGAGAAAAACTTTAGTTTTTCTACCATTTTAAAATAAATCAGAATATATGTGACTTGAATTCAAAGTTTTGTTGCAAGTTTAACTGTATAAAGTTTCCCCTTTCCTCTCATCATTACATGCCAAATAGACTATGGTACTTAAGAACTAAAATTACAGTACAAATAAGTTGAAGTTTTTACTCTGTTATAAAGAAATGAAATTCAGTAGGCTACTGGTTTTTTTTTTCCCTAATATCATCATACTCATATTCATCTTAAAATCATTCAATGAATACAAAGGATGAGGTTTTTGCTATGTATTATTACAGTTTCAGTGTGATCTTGTAATTGTTTTAGGGGAACAAGTTTCTATACACAGTACCAGAGCCAAATAAGGAGACCTCAGAAGCACAGTATAGCAATATAAAACCACCAAGAAGAACGGATTGGTAACTAGGAAAGTAGGAAACAAATATTAAAAGGTTAAACATTCTTTCATGTCCACTAGGGAAAAAAAAAAAAAAAGCATTTCAGAATATTCCAGATATTGGCTTGTCTGTAAAGAAATTGTTCATAAAGTTATTAAGCAAATGATATTTAAAAAAAATAAATAATAATCTGACATGGTTTCTTTCTTAAAAAAAAGTAACTTCGAAGCATATATTTATAAAACTTGGTGTCAAATCACAAATACACAAATAAACAATCTTCAAATATAAACCCACATTTCCGATCTTGGATTTTCTTAGGGGATGCCTTGGGAACAACTTGAATGAGTTGTTCTTTTAACACAGCTGAGCAAATACAGTGCAAGATTTTCAACCAACCTTTGATTGAATTTACTTTGACAATACGTGCAACCCTTTGGTGATCTTTCTGCAGGAATGTTTGAAGGATTGAGTTTTACTGGCATGAGCATTAGTGAAAAGTAAATTTCAAAGATGCAAGTGAATATTTGCAAAGCCAGGGTTTTAGACAAATGGTTGCAAAAGCTTTACTGGTCTTAAAAATTCCTTCTGCATTCATCTAAGGAAAAATAACATAAAATAAAGGAAAAAAGTGAAAGAGCTGACACTTTAAAAATAAATAGCCAGGAAGTCAGTATTTTAGGTGTTCATAACAAGCAGTTCATGATCATGCAAGCTGCAGAGAACGATACAAACTAAACAAAATAAAAAGCAAAGCCTGAAAATAGATCATTTGAATGTTTTTAAATGTATTCAGCACTATTTTGCTTTGCTTGTTTATTTCTTTGCTGGAAGCTATTACACATGTACACAATAGGATCAATTTGTTGAATAAATCCATCCTTGCAAATTATTCACTAAATTCTAATTAATAACACATTTGGTGGTGAATTCACTTTGAAAGATATCACTGTTACTAAAAGTAATGTCTTGTAATAATCTAGTACAATGTGAAACTTCATGAATAGTTTTTGAACAAAAATTTACACTGGAAACATAATTTGTATTTGACACTGTTAACTCCAAATAACATCTATCATATATGAGAAAATGATACAATTTATTCAACACTCTAAACACTCTTGAAATGAAGAATGAAAAAATAATATCTTGAATAATTAACATTAATAAATAATAGATTGAAAAATAAATAGTCAAGTATTGAAACACATTAGTGTACTTTTTGGAGATCTAGCAGTATTCTCAACTACAAATGCATATTTAAATAACTCACTTATCTGAAACATCCAGAAAAAAACCCAAACTGAATATATTTTTTGCTTCCAGTTGGCTTTATAGTTGAGAAATTTATCTTCTAAACAATACAATTTTTATGATATACTGTATTAATGCATCTTAAGAGACATGTTGGTTTAATGAAGTACACACGCTAATGACAGGCCAGCTGGTAGCAAGAGAAATTAATTTTGCACTTGTAGTTCCATTGCTTTGACAGATTATGTAAAGATATAAAGATGAAAATAATTTATAAAAATAAAAAAAAATTGAACTTTCATTTTGAAAGTTATATTTTATGCATGCATATTGAGAGCGATATAGATATTTCTGAGAGGCTATGAAACACCTAAGAAATGTGCTGTTTGTTTTGAAAGATCTTTTCTCAAGCTTCTTTGACTGTTCAGGGCTAGATTCTATTCCATAATACCTTCTCTTTAGGTCCTTTTGCCCTCCTGGGCATTTCACTATAAATATAACATACACAGATACACTTTCAAAACTACATTCATACACCTAAAACTGATCATAGCAGTTAGGAGAGAGAGAGTAAAGAAAGCTAGTTGGGGAAAGATCCACAGAATGGATTCAATGTCTGTGCTATGTATCCAAGCAATTCAGTGGTGGGCTTCATAACAAAGCTGAGGAAATATAAGTGTAACAATGTACAATATGTAAGACAGCTTAAGAGCTTTAGATTTCAAGAATGCATACATAGTGCTCGAACAAGAAAGGGATCTAGATGAATTTCAGACTTGCAAAGGTTTCTGCACGGAAGGTGCCACTTCCATTGACCCTGAGATTAGCTCAGTTGGGTAGAGCATGATGCAAATAACACCAAGGTTGTGCGCTCAGTCACCGTTTACTCAAGAGTTGGACTCAGTGATCCTTGCACGCCCCTTCCATCTCAGAATATTCTGTAAAATCAGTGAAATGTCTTTCTTGTGGGGAGGGGCCCAAAACCAAATACAAGATTCAGGGTGCAGCCTCACCAGTGCTGAGTACAGGGGGATGATCGAGGCCTTGGTCCTGCTGGCCACACTATTCCTGATTCAAGCTAGGATGCCTTTGGCCTTCTTGGCCACATGGATACACTATTGGGCCATATCCAGCCATCTGCTGATCTTTTCCAATGAACCACTTTCCAGTCACTCTGGCCCCCAGCCTGTAGGACTGCATATGGTTGTTGTGACCCAAATGCATGACCCTGCACTTTGACTTGTTGAACCCCATACAATTTCCCTTGGCCCACCAATCCAGCTTGTCCAGATCCCCCTGCAGAGCCTTCCTGCCCTCCAGGAGATCAACACTTCCCCCCAGCTCAGTGTCATCTGTGAACTTAAGGAAGGTGCACTTGATCCCCTTGTGTAGATGTTAAACAGGAATGGCTCCAACACTGAGCCCTAGGGAACCCCACTTGTGAATGGCCTCCAGATGAATGTAACTTCATTCTTCACCACTGTCTTGGCCTGGACATCCAGCCAGTTTTTTACCCAGCAAAGAGAAAACCTGTCCACTCAAGGAGCAGGAGAATACTGTGGTAAATGGTGTCAAAGGCTTTACTAAAGTCCATGCAGGCAGCCTCCACGGCCTTTTCCCCATCTACTAAGGGAGTCACCTGATCAAAGAAGGAGATCAGGTTAGTCAAGCAGGACCCGTTTCCTAAGCCCATTCTGGCTGGGGCTGATCTCTGGTTGTCCTGCACACACCGTATGATGGCGTTCAGGAAGATCTGCTCCATGACCTTCACCAGCACTGAGATCAGGTTGACAGGGCTGCACTTTCCAGGATCCTCCTTCTGGCCCTTCTTGTAGATAGGTGTCAGATTGTCTAACCTACAGTCAGCTGAGATCTCTCTCATCAGCCAGGACCACTGATAAATGATTGAAAGGAAGGTCCTCTTTGTATATGCAAAAGGAGGAAGCATATTCCTTCATTTCCTTCCTAGTCACCCATGCCAGAGATACTAGAAAATATTTCCAGCTATTTTAATATATTCAAAGGGACTGTAGCTGTGACAATGATGCTCCTTTCTCATTTTCATTCTGTCACATAACTGGATTGACAGTCATCTTTGTGGTAACATTGAATGTTGGATGGGTTTGTCTGCATGGTTTGGATTCTTTTGAGCTTTGATCTCTTTCACAGATCTGTTTTCAATTTTATCTGTAGTCAAGGTTCATTTTGTGATAGCAACAGGAGATCTTTATGATATTTTTTCATGTATTTCTACTTCTGTCATACACACATAACCAGCTAGAGTACAGCCAAATTTTCTACTTTAGTTCATGTTTATCTCATAAAATACTACCATAGTTTGATAGAAACCTAAAAATTAAATACAGTAACAAAATCCCCAAAATATAAAACAAAATATCAACTCTAAATCCCTGCAATTGTGCTTGTTACTAAATGTTAAAATAGAAGACAGGATTTTATTTACAATAGAACATAATTTTCTGTCAGTACTTTTATTTTTTTGATCTAATGAAAAGTTGCTATTTCCCTTCAACAAATTTATGCCACAATATCTGTATTTATACAAAACACAATCTCTTCATTATTCATCCCTTTAATGTAAATTTTACACAAATGAAAAAAAAACCAACAGAAAATTCATGAAAGGCTATACAAAAAGTTTAAAATATTTAACATAGATTCATTGATTTTAGAGGGTTTTTCCAGCCTAAATGATTTCATGATTCTATAATATGGGAATATTTTAAACATATTACTCATGGACTTTACTGAGTAGATATTCTTCAGCTTCCCAATCATTAAC
Organism: Anabacerthia variegaticeps; assembly: GCA_035583185.1. Classification (NCBI taxonomy): domain Eukaryota; kingdom Metazoa; phylum Chordata; class Aves; order Passeriformes; family Furnariidae; genus Anabacerthia; species Anabacerthia variegaticeps. The sequence continues at coordinate 93,484,032 of JAWWEW010000078.1, forward strand.
CTAGGTAAACAGAAACTTACTATAAGCGTCTCCAAAACAACTTTTATACTTACAAATACAAAGAATTTGTATAAAAAATATCCTGTAAGACCTCAGATACTATGGCACATAGTCACCTTTCTTGAATTTTCCTTAAAAATTGTTTTTCCTAACTTGCATTTTATTTTAATGTACATCATACTGTATTGCATAACTTAAACTCCCAAGAAAAAATTAAGAAATTTAGTCTCACTTTTAAAGAAAAAGTAATAAGTCACAGATAACTGGAAAAAATGATTTTGTGGATAAAGTTTAAAAGTGTTGGGAAAGAGAACAACATTTATTTGCCATTAAGCTGCTGCTGGGGTTTTGAAGATTCTTACATAACATTTCTATAAAAGTCTACTGATATTTAATATCTGAGTTAAAACCTCAAGGGCTCTGTTGCTAAGAATAGCTCCCTAGTGAAATCTGAAGGACTTCTGGGTAAAGAACAATCTACCTGTTGACATCCAGTATCCAACAAATTATAGATCTGTAGATTCATTTCAGGAGATTAGTTCTGCTTTTTTTTTCCTTCTTCTTTTGTAATAAAAAGCTCTTGTTAGTGTTAAGCTGCATTTATAACTTACTGGAAACAAAATTAGTGAAAGAGATTGCAAAGTCTAAGCTGAGCTTTTACTTCTAGTGCTGTGTAGTTGTAGTTTAGATCTAAGAGATTTTTCAAAAGTTGCGCCTGTCAAATAATAATAATCAGGTTAAGTTATACCTCATGAATATGTTATTTGTTTGTTCATTATCATGGGTTACGCTTCCATTTATAAATAATGATCTGGTTTTATTGCTACCATAGATAAATATTAGAGTAATAATTTAAATAGTTTTATTAGCAACATTGTACCTCAGAAATACATGCATTTTTATACCACCATTTTCTATCATCCATTTACTTTTGTATATGTATTGAGATAAACCTCATTCATACTAGTTATACATGTTAAACACTTAATGTCTATATCAGACAAAATAAAACATGAATTTGGAAAGTTGTATTGGTTTTAGGTATAGTATAGGGTTTTATTGTAGTCCTTTCACATTTGAAGATGAATACTATAGTCCCTGAATGCTCCTAATATCACAATTTCTTCTGTTATCATTACAGAAGACTCACTGTTTAGCTTTTCTGACTAAGACATTATTTCAGCTCTTTTGACTCCCTGTGTGTAGTCTAATGAGTTGGCCTTTATTCTCAGGTCATTCATGTGAAGGGGTTAAAGTGATATCCTCAAATAATTAACCTTAGATGGTATGTTAAAATGCTTTTCAGGTTAAAACTCCTAAAACCTAAGAATTAAAAGATTAAAAATATCTTTAACATTGTGAAGGCAGGAGTCAGGTTTATGTGTAGTATATGCATTACCAGTAATTAAAGATTCAACAAAGAGCCAAATATTTAATCTTGTCTACGCTGATTTTAATTTCAAAATCAAACTGTCAATGTCAATTATCATAGATTGATAATGCTGACAAACAAAAATCACTTTCCTATTTATATTTGACAATCATGCACAGAAGAACTGTTCATGGGAAACCTGCAGGCCCACCAGATATGTATGTCTGAAGTCCTTTCCCAGCTGTGCTTCAAACCTTGTGAAAACTGCCTGACAGCTACTGCTGGCACAAGAGGAAGGGCTGAGTCCAGAAATATTATGCCATACTGCAGGCTGGCCAGCAGGATTGGAGAGGTGACAACTGGGAGAGCAGGAGCATCACACTCTTGTTACAGAGCTCACAGCTGCTGGAGATCAGGCATATGGAAATGCTTTGTAATTATTTGTATTTCTTTAGTGTCTAACGACTCTTGCTGCGATCAATGCACCACTGTGTAATCTCACACTGTTTAAAAGATGAAGTCCATTCCAAAAAGTTTAGGATGTGAAGAGGCAAGGCAGAGAGAGAAAAAGAATTTTCAAGAAGAGAAACAGAAGACATGGGTGGTATGAATCATTCCAATCTTAGGCTTAAAAGGTGTTTTGAGACACTTCTTAAAAAATAATTAATTTGGAGAATACAAGACAGGGAGAGATATGCAGGCAGAAACATATAAATGGGAAGAACAAAAGAAAAGGAAACAGACCTTGAAACAGAATGCAAAGGAAGTGAAGAGGGAGGATAAAAAGAAAAAAGAAAACCAAAGGTAATATAGATAAAAGAGAGTTCATTCACAGACCATTAGAAAATAGTAAAATTTTATACTATCCAATTTTTAGCTTATCTTTAATAAAGAAGCTAGTATTTATCATCTAATTTAGTAAAAGTGTCTAAACATACCTAAACCAAGCTTTTGCTTCCATGTGATTTATCTTCTAATGACATTACTAGATAGTTTAGTCCAACACAATTGCCTAAACCAGTGATGATGATAGTGAAAAATTATTGCAACTACTCGTGTTTTCCTGTTTTTATACCAAGATACACTGGGTATATGAAGTCACAGCCAACAAGCAGATAAGCTGAATGCATCAGAGTATTATTCATATTTTAAGTGGATTGTATATTACAGAAAAAAAAAAAGTATTCTGTCATGAAAACAAAATATATAAACTGCAATCACAATGAAAGGCAATTTAAGGGCTGTAGACAGGAATACAGGTCAGTGAATTTGAACAAAATTAATATAATTTGAAAAAAAAAAAAACCACGCCTGAAAAACTGGCAAAACTAAAAGGTTCTAAAGGTCCCAATATGTGGCGTACTTTGTTTCTCTGATTGACATTACAGTATTACCTAATTACATTGCTACAGGTCTTTGAGAGTTGCAAATATCAACGCAGTTCTCTAGGGTGTAGTGTTACATTTCCTGTTTTGTGGGCTTTTTTCCTTTTAATTTTGTCTCAAGATGTACCTGCAAAAATTAAAATTATGACATACCTACAGTGACTTGTAGTCTATAAAACGGAAACAATAAACAAAATAAAATTAGATTTCCATTTTGAAGTAACTTCCTTTTGTCTTATTGTGTAATCATTAAATTAGCTAACTTAGTAGCCTCTTCATTTTTTTTTCCTTTATGCAAACTAATGGTTTATGTAAAAAATAAATTATTATTTACTTCTCCTTAATAAAAAGAGCCTTAAATAAGTAATTAATGTTCGAGGATATTATTATCCCTTCTTTTATCAGTGAGGTTTCTTTAATTCTATTGAAAAGCAGAACACAGTCTTGTTTTGTTCTTCCTTAAGGAAACTCCTGTATAGTGTCATAAGTATGACTGAAAACAGTGACTTCAGTGAAGCTACAATAAGATCGGAATTGATTATGAGTGAGGATCTAAGTAACAGAAGGAATCATGCTCAGTTTCACTCATAAAGGAGGTAGTTAATTCCTCAGTGTTTCAGAAGCAGTTTGTGATTCCCAGAAGTATTGGAAAAAATCCTTGTTATTATGAAGGAAACATTTGATTTTACATAAAGTGTTAACAACAACTTGATCATTTGAAGGATATATTTGTATGATGTTTTCAGAGAAGTTCTAATGTATTAGTTACAGTACTAGCCTTTTTTATTTTTCTTTTATTAAAAAAACCTTACTACATTATGTTATAAAAAAAAAAGGTTGAAGTCCACAATAGTCTTCTGGGTGTGTTATTTATTTATATGCATTTTAAAAATAATTAGCAGAAGTACACTCAGGAAATCAGAAAATTTTATCATTCCAGTTCTTTACAGTAATTAGTATATATTTTACCAGTCTTCAATTCAGACTTCATTTGAGTTTGTTGCTTTACATATGAGATTGTCCAAAGTGTCAAGGAATTAGACTTGATCCATGAGTTAACTGGATAGATTCTTCTCTGGCCTACCGTTCATGCCTACCACATACACTGTGTATGTGTACACACACGTTCCTGCAACCTGGCCACCAGTTAGTTAGTTAGACTACAGAAAAACTCATTTTTCTCAGTGATCCTATAGAAAACTGTGATAACAGGTTACTGACCTAGAATTCTTTGTACACAAGAGTGTTTATGCAGAGGGTAGCACTTTGTGGTTTAAGATGGCCTTAAATATTCCATTAATTTTACACAGTTATCAGGAGGAGATGGGATAGCACAGGAGGCAGTTAAAGGGAAATCCTGGAATTTGAATGTTGAATGTTTCTTGAGGGTTGAATCTCTCATGTCATACCAGGTCAGCATCAATGGATATATTTTAAACTGGCATAAATTCCCTCTTTGTATGAAGCCAGTTTTCATTTAAGATTTTTTTTTCTTTTTTTTTTTTTTCAGGGAAGTCATAGTGGGAGGGAGTGATTCTTTAACCAGCATATTATGTTTTTTTTTCCAACAACATAGAAAAAAAAATGAAAAAAAAAAAAGTAATAGACAATAGTTAAGAAGTGATGATATGTAAAAGACAGGTTAAATTCCTTACAGAAATAGAACAACAATTTCATCTCAACACCTACTTTGAGTTAAAGAATATTTTTCTGGGGTCTCCATATCCACAGTTGTTTGTCATAACAACAGAGAATTAAACTCCCTTTGTTATAAAAAAAGAGATAGGTTAAAAAAATTGTAATTTCAACTGTCAAGTTACCAAAAGAGCAAGAGGAAAAATGCAGTGGTGATCCACTATTTTAGTAATGTCTGTCTCCTTGCAAAAATCTCTCTTTGCATACAGAGTTGGAATAACAATGGTATTTTGTGCTATCCTCTAGAAAACTGATTTATTTTCTCCACTTCAAGACAGAAAGCTGAGTTATCATATAAAAATATGACACCTTCATAATGAATTCAATTAAACCCTAACTATAAATTCTTACAAAACAGGGACTCATATTTGTTGGTTTATTCATTAGAGACTATGAATTATGGGTATGCAGTGGGTTTACTTTCTGGGCAGTGGAGAAAGTAACATGGTAGTCACTATCAGAAATTTAGACTGTAATTCAGTGTGTAGAAACCTCACACACTGACAGTCTAAACAGAGAGTTCCCACTGTAAGCATAAACTCGATTATATCCCACGTTGCAGTTAACTAGCTTACAATATAGTAGTAACCTGTTTAAAAAAAGCTTAACCATTCGGCCAAAAGTGGTTTGGCCTTTTCTTCATTCCAAGGTTCTGCTTTCAGAAATACCCCTTGAGCTGTTGGCTGGCATTATTTGCTTCATTTTCAATCACAGGCAGTGCTACCACATTCCACCTTTATTGCTGCTCTATAGTACTATAGGCTTGCTGAGCTATCCCATTAGTTCAGAGATGCAGTGAATAACTCAAGCAGCCTTAGGCTGTTAGAAAAAAAAAAAAACACAAAACAACAGAGCTTTTTATTGTTCCATGATGAAATATGATTTGTTTCCAACTTTAGACCTAATGTAGTATTTTAATTATTATTGTTTCTTTAACAACTGAAGTATCAAGATGTGTCCATACATAATGTAACAAATATCTTTCATGTCAAAATGTCATCAGGTACTAAGATCCTTTCTTTTTTTTTTTTTCCAGGCATCTTGCAGAAAAGAGAATAGTAATTTCCAATAAATTCAGTTTTTTTGTTTTCCCTAGCCTCATGAAAAAAATATTTGACAGATATTATTACTAATGCAGTTTTCTATTGGCCATAGAGCGAGTACATTTTCACCATCATTGGTGATGTCTTCTCAAAAGGCATCTCTACAATATCAAGAAAACAGGGCAGTTAACACCTGAATTTGTTGTATGACTATGACCTGTTTTCTGAAATAAAGTTGGCAAATTACAATATCTACTTTTGCAGATACATGTGAACTGAATTTTGTTACAGTTTAATTTTAGTATTGTCTTCTTCCTTGAATGCAATCTCCTTCCACCTTACATTGTTGGAGGATGAAAACTTCAAATTTTTTATCTCTTTTAAATAATCAAATTAATCTGAGGCATACAGGATAAACTTCACAAAATGACACTCAAGGTTGGGGAAGGTCCAGTTTCAGTCCACCTGATTCTACCGGATAATTTTCTACAACTGAATGAATTTTTCTCAGCCTTTCCCTCACACCAACCTACTACATGTGTCTGAATGAGTCATTGTTTTTTTATTGATCTAACAACAGTGTAGAAGTAAGCTCTCAGACCTAACAATAGTAAAAGATGATGCTTTCAGTGATTAATTGTGAAAAGGCAATGAGCATTATCTATGCATCAGTTTAAAGTATATTGTACTGGATGTTACAAGATGTCAGAATTGCTCTTTTATGCAGAATTTCCCACAGATGGCCAAAAGTAACTGGTATTAAATAGGTGAAGTATTGTAAGGAATATTAGAATTGGGGCATTATTTCTTGAAACTGATAATACCAAGCAGCATCTTAAACAGTGGGTGAATTGCTTTACAGATTTCCATTACAGATGTACATTACAGATGCATGTAAGTTTTTCCTGTAATTTCTTAAGGTTATCCTAGTTCAGCTTAAAATCTCATTTCTATATATTTTGCTTGACAATATTCTAAGATGATGAAAACACTGAGTCTCTTTGTTCCCTATTATTGCTTCCCTTTCTACTGCTTATTCCCACTTGAAGTCAGAATCTCAGATTGTGGCATCAATCATAGCACAGCAATGAAGAGTGATGTCACAAAGGAGGGATTATTACTTCAGGTGAGAGAAAGAAGCTAAAGCATATTATTTTTTTCAGAAACAAAGAATTCAGGTTTCCATGCAAAAGTCCCTTGTAATACAGAATAATGGAAATGAAATGCAGTCAAAATGTAGTGTAAATACAGGCAGATTTTTTTTTTAAGAGATGTTTTTCACAGTTTTACTTCAAGAAATGATCTTAAAGGTGACTCAAATAGAAACAGACAAATGAAGGGTGGAATCATTTCTCAATGTCTCAATGGCATGAAAAACAAAAAAGGCTGGAATTTTTCATTTCTTCAACTGCTTCCACTTTAATGCTTTTATTATTTTGTTCTCCCTTTCATTATCTTCCCTCCTTTTTTTTTTATCTTTTCCTGTTTAAAAAATATATGGTTTGTATTAATGGGCAATTTAAAAAGTAACTGAGTCATGACAGTTACAATTGACTGATCTCTTCTCTGTGGTGACCAGTGACAGGACCCAAAGGAATGTGCTGAAGTTGAGTCAGGGGAGGTTTATGTAAGATATTAGAAAATGGTTCTTCATTCAGAGGAGTGGTTGGGTGCTGGAACAGGCACCCCAGAGAAGTGGTCACAGCAGCAAGCCTGACAGAGTTCAAGATGCCTTTGAACATGACTCTCAGGCATATGGTGTGACACTGGGGGATGGTCCTGTGCAGGGCCAGGAGTTGGACTTGATGATCCCTGTGGATCTCTTCCAACTCAGCATATTTTATGATTCTATGACAATAAAATGAAAACATGAATTTAATATTTTTTTAAAGTATGTTGAGATTCCTTTTTAGTATCTAGTTAATTCTATTGCTGAAATGCCCAATAATGAGCATGTATCTGAGACTTATACCAGTGAAATCAGAAAAGGTGAAATATATCATTATACATTTTAATAGACTGAAAACATATATAGAAACACATGCTTAAAAAAAACCAACAAACTAAACACCAAATGGAATAACACAATGTTTCCTGTCTATCCACAGGAATGGTTATATAAAAATGGTTATAAATACTGTTTATATTTTTCCTTTGTGCTATCACCTTTAAAATCAGACATACATTTCTGTCTATCTTGGTTTTGCTAATGTTTAGAATTTAATAGAATCATAGAATCCTGAGTTGGAAGGGACTCACAAGGAGAATCAAAGTCCAGCTCCTGGCCGTGCACAGGACAGTACCATCTGCACAAGTCACACCCAGTGCCTGAGAGTATCATCCTCTTGGACTCTGTCAGACTTGGTGCTGTGACCACTTCCCTGAGGAGCCTGCCAGTGACCAACCACCATCTGTGTGAAAAACCTTTTCCTAATATCCAACCTAGACCTACCTTGACATAGTTTTATTCCATTGCTTTCAGTCCTGTCACTGGTCACCAGACAGAAGTGATCACTGCCCGCCCCTCCCCTTCCTCTCATGAAGAAGTTGTAGACTGTAATGAGTCTCTTCAGTCTTCTGTTCTCCAGCTGATGATGCTTTGCCTGATACCCACCAGAACACAGTTGGCCCTCCTGGCTGCCAGGGAACTTCTGACTCGTATTCAATTTGTCATCGACAACGTCACATTCTGTGGCACTGCTTTCCAGCATCTCATTCCCCAGTCTCTTCACACATCCAAGGTATATCGGTCCAGGTATGGCCCCATCCCAAGTGCAGAATCTGGCACTTCCCCTTCCTAAACTTCATATGATTCGTGATTAATCAGTTCTCTAGTTTGTCTGGGTCTCCCTGCAGGGGCCCCCTGCCTTCATGGGATTCAATGGGCCCTCCCGATTTAGTATTGTTGGGTCCTGCATCCAAGTTGTTTATGAAGATGTTGAAGAGCACTGGACCTAAGAAGGAGCCCAGTGGAACCCCACTGGTCACCAGTTGCCAGACTGATGTAACACCGTTTGCTATAACCCTTTGCACCCAACCCATGAGCTCATCCATCACACAACATGTTTAATATCTCAAATGCTTTAAAATGTGCTTAGAAAAACCTGCAGTTGGATATATATTTTTACAAATGATATAATAATGAACATTAATTTTCCAAAATCAAAAGATATCCTAAAAAAAACCCCACTAGAATTCATTTTTCTCTGAAAAAAAGAAACTTTGGCCTTGAGGTTTTTTACTTACAGAATTGAATGCCAAAAAAACCCCAAAAAGGTGAAATCTTGGATCCACTGAAATTGCTGACAATTCTTTCGTTAATTTTTCTGGGACAATTATTCCCTGATTGATACTACCCTATAAAATAGTTGAATTTCTCAGAGAAAAACTCTATTTGCTTAAAGCAATACTCAGAACACTAAAAAAATCTAAGTAAATTATTTTACTGAAGTTCTTTTAAATGCCATGAAATCTGTCTAAGTTCAAAGATTTACTGAAATCCCTTAACACACAGGAGTACCTAGCTAACTCTGTATGAGGCTGAAAAATGATTGCATGCAAACCAAATACATTTATAATTCTGAAAAAAATATTTCAAGAGTTTGCTTGAGATATGCATTAACAATACTGCTTTAGAAGAGCACACAGTTTCACAAGAATTTTACTTTAAACTAGAGCTAATAAAAAACTGCATTCCAACTAAATTATCAGTTTAAATATCAGTTTAAAACTTTAATATTCACGTTTTAGAATCTCTAATCTGTTATTAAGTTCTGTGTTTTACAAGCCCTATAATTTTTTTTTCACACAAGTACCAGAACAGCCAGCTCAGTCTCACATCAGTATTACACAGCAGGGCCTTAAATAACTTAATTAATTTGCAATTAGTAAGTCTCACTTCAAGTTGAGGTCTCACTGAATTTGTTCCTGAAGCTATACAAGTCCCACATACAGTAGCAGTAGCTGTATGTTAAATGTAACAGTAATAAAATAGTGGACCTGTTGGAATGCTAATTACTCCTGAGAGTCTCATTTAGCACAAAACTCAGTATCAACAGTATTTTGGACTAAGCTGTGTCCTTGTTGCAGCAGGCTGGGGAAGGAATAAGAAAAGATGATTTTGCTGTTTAAATTTATTCAAATTAGAAAAATAATGGACTTGGAAAACAAGCTGTTTCCTTAGTGCTGGATAGATGAGAAGACTGGAAAAATGAAAATATGAAGAAATCAAAATTTTCTCTTTTCTCTGCTTGAGGTTAGTGTTACTGTCAGTGATAAATTTTCAAGCAAGACAGGCTTTCACAGAACTCCAAGTAATCAAATTAGGAAAAATCAAATGCAAGTGTAACAGTATATTTTCTTTTTGTTTTCTGTAGACTAGGACCCAAGTGAGTAGGATTTGGATAAGAACAAGATACCATTCATAAATTTCCAAACAGGTGCTAAGTGGAGGCCTAAAACACATGATATAAAGTAGAATAAGACATCTTTTTGTTTTGGTTTAATTTCATTTGCGTTTTTGTGGGTTTTTTTGGTTGGCTCATTGGTTTTGGTTTTTTTTGTTTGTTTTGTTTTGGGTGTTTTGTTTTTGTTTTTGTGTTTTTGTTTTTTTTTTTGTTATGGAAGATTTAGGAACTAATTGATCTGGAAAGAAAGTAATTTATTTTGAAAAAAGTCTCTACATGTGCTATATCATTCATCATGGAATGCAAAACCTCTGTTTCATGCTTATTAAAAAATAAATATTTTGTGATTTAGCCATCTCATATGGTAGAAGTAAAGATAATTATAGCAGTTTCAATGACTGGAGCAAAAGAGAATTCCAGCAAAAAAATAAATGTAAAGATTTCAGAATTTCTCTTAATTGTTAGAATAAATCCAGCAGAAAAGGGATAGGAAAAAGATCTGGAAACATCAGAAAGAGGAGAGAAGTGTGACTTTGCCAAGAAAAAAATGCATCTTAATGAAAAATCAATATAATTATTGTGTCTGCAACAGTGAAGTTTTCACATTTGCCTTTTACTTTCAGAAATCTTCAAACTAGCATAAAAGTGGATAATGAGAACAGGCAAGCTAAGAGACTTTTTCTGCCCTTCTTATTATCTAAGTTTTAGCTTATGCATAATGCATCTGTTTAGTCAGGCTGGTTTGTTCAGTCAGGCCACTTTGTTTAGAAATCCACATCTTTTATTTCCTATATTTTTGTTGTACCGTGCCTTTTTGTCTAAGTGCATTTACTTTGGATAATAGAATGCCATGGCCTTCACTGGTTCACTTAAGAGATGGTTGTTTGTTTTCTTTGAAAAGAATATCTTGAGCCTCTTGAATACAGTAAATAAAATAAGTAGTAGATGACATATTGTTTGACGCTGATGTATATGGAAACACATCGCTGCACCTAGCCTTAAGGATGGCACAGCAGTGAAAAAACACCCTCTCCAGCTGGCAGAAGTTGCCTAGCAAAGATGTTTAGGACTCTCTGAAAGGTACTGAATATAAAGGTAAAGCCATGGAAATGCCCTTTGACGCAAAAATGACTGGTCTATTGGAAGCCTCTTTTGGTGCAAGACAGGTGTCAAGTGATGCAGTGTAGCTGTTGTACACCTGTGTGAGCTGTTTATTTCCATCTTTAACTCTGAAAGTCTGCCCATGTGTATCTCAGCACAACAACAGTAGTCCACTGCAGAGGAGCTTTATTAGTGGTTTGTTTTTCTTGTAAAGGATGACTTCACAAACTTTCCCTAGGGAAAAAAAGATGGGTACTAGAAAGCAGCAAGAACAGGTTGGCTCCCTGGGAGCCATGGCACCAGGAGCAGACCCAGACCCAGGCACTGGGCACTTCCTTGGGAACAGGAATAGTCCAAGGCAGGCTGGGACACAGATACACAGGTGGGCCCATGAACAGTCAGGGCAAGACCGTGGGGAGCTGGAAAGCGGTCCGTCTGGGATCTTACTGCGGCAGAAGCTGCCAGCCCCAGGGAGGTACGATGGGGTGCTGGGCTGTGGGCAGAGTGGGAGGAGGGCTGGGCTGTGGACATGGACAGGCAGGGCTATGACAGTGGAGGACAGATTTTATGTGACATGGTAAAATAATAAGAAATAAACAACATGTTAGAGATATTGAAATATCACCAAAAAGACAGTGTTAGGGAATGGGATAAACACAATGATGCAATTTGACAGGCAATTGAGATGAACCTTCATCAGACTTTTTGGCTGAAAGGCATTTGACATCACTTCTGTTTTGCCTACAGCAGTCTCCCTCATACATCCTTGAAAGTTTCATTTTACAGTCTTGCTCCCCAGGTTTTGTTTTCTGATTTGAACTATAAGGAAACCAAGGCTAAAAATAAATAAATTTTTATTAAAATCTATAAAATTTCCGGTACACAGTTGTAGAAGCTGACATTGCATAGATTCTCTGAGGCCATAAGTATCTTTAAACCTTACTTCCTGGTTTGTTAGGAACTGCTTCCCCAAACCAGACAAATCACAAAAGATCCTTTCTGCTGTCCAGATTCTACAGAGAACCTCCAGTGAATTGTACAGCCCACAACTAACATGGTAACTCATACAAAATGAGTTGCACTCTCAGAGAAAGAAGGATGTTTCAGAGATGGGTGGAAAAGAACTGAGCCAGTTGGAAAGCAGATGCACACCACACATTGTCAATTTAGCCATACTATTTATATATATTGTACACATACAAAACACACATTACCAAACAGACAAACAAGGACATTAGAGGCACAAAAACATTTTCCTATCTGTTTCCATGCCCACAGCATTGCAAATGGATTGACATTGTGAGGAAAATCTTACAGGCACAATTACTGATGGAGATGTTAGCATTTTCAGACAAAACTATATGCTGTGCAATAACTACTGCTACATTGTGTTCAGAAGACAGAATTTGTCTGAACTTGACTGCAAGCATGAAATGTGGAAGAGTAATTATAAATATATGGCATATGGGGTATTGTTTTATTCTGTCATACTATGGTTTTTAAATTCCAAGGAGTAATTTCTGCTGCTTTAGTCTCAATAATTAGGGTCTTAGTTTTCAATGATGCTAGTAAACTACAACTATTATTTGACTGATTTTCCTGTCTTGGTCATTTACCTGAGAGAAAAGAGTCACAAATATTCTTTAAAAAGCTCCTGCTCAAGATCGCAGAAGTTCAAATGTTCAGAATCTTCAAACTCCATTCCTTAAATATTCGCTTCTGTTTCAGATAAATGAAAATGCTAAACAGATTAATGTAGTAATCTTTGCTGAAATTTTGGAAATGTCACTAAATGAGACTGCATTTGGTTTTGGGCATTTCAGATAGAACCTTAACATTTTAATCTGGGATATTAATTTTTTGGTTAGGCTACCTCTGACTTTCACTTTGAAACAGTTTTATTTATAAATGGATCTGTGTTTTAATCACCAATATGATACGAGTTTCTGCCTCTAAAAATAAACATTGCATTATCTTTCCTAGCTTTGTTTTTTTCCCCCCTTCAAATAACTGGTATTCTGTTTGTAAAGAGGGGGAAAAAGAGTCATCTTCAGTTCTGAGTTCAGCCGTAGTTTGTGTATGCATATTGAATCCACTGGATAAAAATACATAGAAATGGGTTGCAGCTTGGCAAAGCAGTTCCTTCTGATTCAGTCTCTCTGAATGCTCTCATTTCAGTTTTTTTCTCACCTAATGGAGTTCTGACCTCACTGACTTTAATATTCTTTTCACTTTACATTGTGCCTTTTAGGTACTGCACTAAGAGAACTTTCTGAAGTTTCACTTCTGTAAGCAAAGTACTTCATGACAATATGGAGAGGCTGGACAGATAGAGAAACATAGAATTGACTTATTTCTTGGGAATCTCATATTAAAGATAGATATATTTTACTTCCTGTGTGGACAGATAAACTGAACCTGAAAGAAGTGATGGCTCTAGCTGTTTCAGGTGAACTTATTCCTGGAAGAGAATAGCTCTTTTGTGCAACTAAAGTTTTCAGCTGGAAACTTGAAACAATCATTTCATGTTTCCTTTCTGGAGATCAATTTCTATATTAAACACATGAGGGCAAGGGCTGGAAGTCAAGTTGTGTACTAACCCCTTGGATCTTTCAGTACCTAGCATCACTCTGATGCCAAACCCTAAAAAATACAGAGACCTGAGTCACTCATCTCTTTCATTTACTACTCAGCAAGAAGTGGTGAATGACTAAATACTTCAGTATTCATCTTTCTGGTGCCTACTTGTTTTTGTGTAGTATAGCAAAATGGAAAAAAAAAATCCTAATAAGTAACCAACAGCTTCAAGAATTCTATTTCAAGTATTTAGAGTTTTACATATATTTTATCCCCTTGGGTGATTTTATAATATTTCAGACAGTTTTTAGTGTGAGGAAATATCAATTTTTTGGAGCAGGCAAAATTACAGAAGTCGGCCTACCTTCAAACTAAAGTAATTCATATTAGCTACTGGAACTACTACTTTGTCTACTGCTTACATGCTGTGTTTCTATATCTCTGCATGAACTAGGATCAACTCAGAATTTTTTTTTTTTTATAACACCTAATTATGGTGCTACTTGCAGCCCTATATACTTTATTTTAATCCTGGAATTTTATTCTATTGATCTGGAATTAGAAAGATTTCTTTTGATAACTCATAAAAATCAGTTTTAAAGTGTTTTCTGTTGCTGAAATTTCATAATTAAATTACTCTGCCTTCAGTTGATGTACTGTCAGCTAGATCCTGTTTCACCTCTAGAAATATGTTTTCATTTATTTTAACAGAAGTTTTGAATGAAGAAAAGCCAAAAAGTATTAAAGGATACCTGAAATTTCCACTTTAATCTAGAAATATCTTTTTAAACTTTTCCCAGGCATCTGATACACCATCGACCACTATGTTCACCTCACTATGAGACTTTCAGTGCAAATCTACATCTGATTTTTTTCCAATCCTCTGAGAAAGATCTTATGCCTGAAAAAAAAATAAAGTTAAAAAATCTTTCTCATTGTATTTTGAGGGGTTTTTTTCCCATTTAAAAGCTTTAGTATGTGAAGGTTGAAGAACTTATGAATTTAAAAATATGTATTTTGTTTTACACAGTATATTTATCAGCAAACTGCTGTTGTTTACTCCATAATATTTTAGCCTTAATGAAATTCGGTTTTCAGAAAGAAAAAAGAAAAATCATCTACAAGTAAAAAGGAACAGCCATCTCTCAGATAAAATCAGAATAACAAAGTGACCATAATACTGCTTGGACAAAGTTAGCATTCACTCAACCATGACAGTTCTTGACAGATAAAAGATTTGGCCATAAAGCCACTCAGTGTTGCCTCAGAAAAAACCATAAACATCATAAATGTGATATGCATACTCACAGTGCTATATAGAACCATAGAAAAGCCTTTCAGCTTTCTATGAATGCAGTATTAACAGCTGAATGGTTTTAATTTGATATTGAGGAATCTCACATTGTTTTGGTAATGGTGGTTTTGTGGAGTTTTTGGTTTGTATGTTTTTGGTGGGTTTTTTTTAAGATCTCTTGATCTTCATCTTAATTTCAACAGTACTTCAGAAGTTCTTTTATAAGAATTAACATTCAGAAAATATAGAATGCATTAGTAAGTGCATGAAATTGTTTCTGAAAGTGATGTTCACTAATGCCTTATCTAAGAGCTAGGAAATTCTTTACGATGTTAAAAAAGGAGCACAAGTAAGCCACTAGTTTAATTCAGAATTATGGACTCTTCTAAAGTAAGAATAACTATTTCACACACTGAAGTATACCATCATTTTATCTCCTGATTTTATCTTTTCAGCACATAGAGAAATGTCTGTAGTCCATGATAAATAGAATTAAATTGAACATTGTCCTGTCCCGTCCTTTACATATAAATGACAATATACTGTGATGACAACTTATGATAAAACAGTCTTACATAAAGTGTCTTTAAAAAATTACTATGAGAAATATTCTTGAATTTTTCCTAACTCAGTGAAGTCTTGGCTCCTCTGGCAAAGGAAAAAAATCTCCTAATCTTTCTTACTACTAGAAACCAAAAGAAGTAACCTAAGAACTGACTTTTCTTTCATCAGCTTTACTTGACAACAAGCTCTTTGCCAAGCTTTCCTGTGCCAAGGCGCTGGAGTGTGCAGAGACCAAGGTTATACATGGTGTTGTTTAATATATTTAAAAAAAAAAAAAATCCACATTCTTTAAGTCTTTAAAAAAAATTAAATAACTGCTGATTTAACAATGATGGGAAAAATTATTGAAGCAGAGTCACACTCAGATACAAATGTTAATTCACCTAAGGCTTCAAATCTTGAATAGCTCAGAGGAATGTCAAAATGAGCCATTTGTCTAGGAGCACATCCTATAATACATGAATATATTGTATCTTTCAATAAAACAAATCAAATCAGATACCACCTAAATTTAAATGGTCATTAGCACCAGGAATTCAGTCTTACCAAAGTTTTTAGTGACAATGGTAAAATACCAACAAGCAACAAGGGTTCACAATAGTGCTTCTACCTTTTCAGGAGTACTCAGTGCTATTTTTGATTCACTGCTATCTGACAACAAACTGTGAGGTTTAGATCTCAAATAAAGGAAAAGATAGTTTCAAAATCACAAGAAAATATAAAAGGGAAGGATTAACTATGATAGCACTGTACACAGTGTAGTGGCTTACAGTTTCAAGAATACAGCTGGGGAAAATTGAAGAGCATATTGCTATATATACAGCTGATAAGATGTATCAATAAATGAAACAGAGAATAATTTTGCCAGAAGGTATTCTCTTTCACTAAAGATGATGGTATGTAGAAAGCATGTCTTGGCCTCCATTTGAGGATGGAAGTAGAGGTGCATAGATTTCATTTACAGCTATTTAAAAGAAATTATTACATAAACTGTTGAAGAAAGATTGGAGTTTATATTCCTTGTTACATTATTGAAAAATTACAATAAAAGATTGCAGTTTCTTTCTTTGCAACGTCTTTCCTGAACTACACACCAAAGTCATCGAACACATCTATAAGAATATTTTTTACAGTTCATTCACTTGTGCTGGTCTTGATCATGGTAGGAATATTGCACCTGTAATGTGGAAGCTTTAGAATATCCTTTCAGAATCCAGCATGGGCTTCAGTTCTCCTTCAGCAAAAATTACTCGATTTCCCAACTAAGGATATTCAGAAATTAATATGATGGTCCTACTATTGTTCTTCTCAGTAATTAAGTAACTTCAGATCTGGGATTACACAGTTACCCATTCAATGAAGACGAATTTTCATATGTCTAACGTTGCCCTTGCTGTGGTAGCAGCAGAACTAATAAAACTGGCTAGAAGGCATAGTTCAGTCTCTGTGATACTGCCTTTTAAAGGCTTCAAATCTCTTGCCTTAGTCTCTTGTTCTGGTCCTGCACTGATAAACAGAGTGATTCTCTTCCAGGACATGAGTAGAGGAGCTAAAAAGAATGCAAGTGTTCCTTGTTTTCTGAATACATCTCACTCTCACCTGGTTTGAAATCCTGTGGGTTGAGGTGGGGTGTGTGATTGAAAGAAGCAAAAATACACACCTGAACACATATATGAATCATTAAACCTGAAACATAAAATGATTCAGGTATTCTGAAGTATTACAATTCCCACTTTTTGGCTTGTACTGGTTAAAGTAGTGGCAATAAGTTCTGATATGTCATTTTCATGTGTCTTTTAACACATCATAACATTAAACAATGGGCTGTAAAGAATTACAAATAAAGCTTCAAAGACATTTTGAAACTAAGCAAGTTTTCAGTGGGTCAGTAAGAGTACATATTGCAATTCAAAGTCTGTCAGAAACTCATTAATTGCCTCTAGTACAAAAGCAGCTTGTTTCAGTTTCTTCAAATACCAGGTTCTTTGCTTATCTGGGAAATTTTCAGATGGAATACATTTCAAAAGAAAGAGGTGGGAAATGTTCAATCATCTGTTCAGCTTAAAGTTAGTAGCAACTGATAGTAGACTCACACTGAACGTAGCTTTGAATGATGAATTTAAAACACGGAAGTTTCACTTTAAAGTAGAAATACTATTATTCTTTGTTTCTATAGCAGGCTGTCTTAAAGCACTTAGCTATTGACCATGGTGAAAGTTAAATAGTCAAACTGTGTGAAGTTGTCATTACCAGCTGTGGTATCACTTACATTTCATACCAACATATTAAAATTAACTGCCATATATGAAATATGCAATCAAATTTTAGCCAGATGGAGAAGCTGTTTTGAAGTAGATAAAGTTGCCAACATAATTTCTTTATTATTTCAAAACAACCATATTAAATATTCTGAAAAGTAGAAACTTGTGTTCTCACTGGCATGTATCAATCAATTTTTCTGGTGCCACAGTAATTTGAAACTGCACTTCTAGGTCATCTCATATAAATAGCAATAAAGAGCAGGGGTTATGTTTGCAGCCTACACTAATGCCCTTATCAAACATTGTAGTTTGGGATTCTGTTGTAAAAGCTGTATAAAATAAAAATTTTGCTGCTTTTGTTGAGTAGATGTAAGAATCTTTGCAAAATAATCTTAAAAAAAAAAAAAACACTTCAAACCAAAAAAGCATGTAGACCATTCTACAAAGTGAAATGATGAAATGGTTGAAAGATTTCCTGACACTTGGAAAAAAACGCCTAAATCTTAATATATAAAAATATATAAAATATATCAAAAATATATAAAAGTATAAATTATGTACAAAAAATCCAAGAATGCACTATTACTGGCAGTTCACATGATATATTGTAAGTCTGGCTCTTTAGTGGCTTTAATTTTTCACGTGTATCGCTAACATATATATGGTTAGGCACCTGAATTTTCAGTGCATATTTTCGAAGACTGTATTGGCAAGTATTTGTTAGTGTGATGAGGAAATAGTGGGATGCAAAATGGAGATTTAAGAAATGGCATGAAATCTCTGTGGGAACACTATAGCCAGAATAGACATAACCTTTTCTATGAATCAAATGCTTCAAAGGAGAACAAATGAAACTATGTTTCCAGATCGTTAATTTACTGTATTTGGGAACCATGAGAAAAAGAAGCTAATGTTTTCTTCCACTATATATGGAATGTTTATGAGATGGCAAGCTCTCTCATGAGATGGCAAGCTCTCTCATATAATTCTTATCCATGCAGTTGCTGAGCTGAGAAAACACAACTGAAAAGAGTCTGCAAACAAGCAAAACACATAAAGAGCAATAACAGAAACTATATACTAGAAGAGAAACACAAACCAAAATGTAGGTTCATTATCCAATGTAAAATGAGATTTTTCAAAATAGATATTATTTCTGATCTTCATATCCTAAGGTTCTTTACTTTCATCAAGACAAAAAATGGACTTAACTTCAGCAAAATGAAGACTCATCTATTTCATGATTCCTATCTCAGAACTGGGGTCAGGACACTAAACACTGCACACACTGGGATCTGTCAACAGTCTATTATACTTTACTGACTGTTGTTTGCCTTTCTTTATTTTAGTCATGAAAGACTATGAGCTCTATGTGATAAACAAACATAAACATTCAAAATTTATAGTTTGGTAGATGTATCAGTCTACCCTAATAGCAAAAGTCTGTGCTACAGATGTTTTCTTTTCCATGTGATTTCATTGCAGATATTTCTGGAAAGAGGTAAAGACATTATAATACAAATAGGTGTAATCTAAGCTTAATGAAACCCACCAGCTTATCAACCACTGAGAGACAAAACCTCTGATGAAAAGAACTGAACTCCAGTGCCCCAATTATAGCCATAATTTAGGAAATGCAATTTATTGTATTTCAGAGAAGTATACATAATTTACCGCTAGAGACAAGTTATTGAAGAACTTCCATTGCAGACATTAATACCTATGTGTTTGGAAGAAAAGGCTACTACTCATTTCAGAATTTTACACGCCATTTCCTGCTTTTATCCCCCCTGGACTTCCACACTTCAAGTGACTTCCAGAGGCAATTGAAACTAGCAGTTTGAAAATGATAGTGTCAATCTAAACTAGATTTAAAATAACCTCCCAACCAAAAAAACAGGTAAATATCTAAGCCCATACTGGTAAGAAAATTAGACCAGTATTTTAGGTTTAAAATCAATTTCCACCTTTGCAGCTGCTTAAAATGAAAGTTGAATTTAATAGTATTTTTTTCTTCCATTAGTGGAAATTTAAAGGTGGTGTTTATTTTTTAAATTTCACTCATTAATCAGAGGAAATAAAAGTTACTGGGTTTACATACTTAATTTCTACACATAACAACTACCTGAATAAAAGAAATTTGCATGAAATTTTATTTTCTGGTGAAGCCTCTAATACATAGTCTTGCTATTTAAATGTTGTGTTCTTTGGACCCTAGAATAATAACACCTTGTCTTTACAAATGCAAGGATTCAGTTGAATGAAAGACTCTGCATAAAGCACACAGGGACACAAATATAATCATGTGATTGAATGCAAGGTATCTCACCAGTATAAAAGATATGGATAAGATGAACTAACTGTTCAAAGCAAGAACAAGCGAAGAAAGTAAAGGCATCTGGTAATAGTGGGGGAATCATGAGACAACTAAAGGCTTTGAATTTTTCATCTCTTAACCAGTGTAATTTTAAAGTCTAACCTGATTACTATTAATAAAAAATGTATTACAATTCCATGACCTTCAAATAAGTTAAATTGGTGTTCACTTCCAGTACTTTTACTGGACTTTCACTAAAAACAGGTAGTCTTCAGAATTAGCATTCTTCCTGGTAGGTTTAATAAATAGATTTATAAAATCACACATCTAGGTTTCACAGTTAATCCCTGAATTAGTTGTTCTTGAATAACAGTCCGGAATACTGGTGAAGCAAAGTGAAAGAAACTCGAACGGGAGATATTTGTAGAACATAGATTTTTTTTAACTACCAGCCTGGAATTTTTTACCAGTGGATTCACACAAAATGGGCTGGGATGTTAATTTTCAGAATTTTAATTCAGACCAGGGTTCATTTGAATGCAGAAAGAAGAATTTCTCTAAAAACCTGCATGAGATGTTTATCTATAAGCATGTCAATCTCAAAGAAAGAGTTGTTATTAAAAGCACTAAATGGAAACATGCTAGTAAATCCTTAAAAGCTCCAGTGATGTGTTGAAAACCAAGGCAGAGTGGTGACAAGGCCTAGACTGGTTCTGCACATTTCTAGTTTTTTTCACACCAAATCCAGGGGGAAAACCCCAAAAACAGCCCCACTAAACATATTTGTAACCTACTTTGTTATGGTGACTCTCTTTAAAATAGGAATGACTAAACAAGCAAGCCTTGCTGCTATGGAACCCTTTTGCGCTGCTGGACTGAAGGAGTTAAAAATCTTCCTCCTTTACCTGAGTTGCATGGTATCTATAGCAGTGCATTCCCAAATTTGCTCACTTATTTCCTGGTCTGTCTTTGATTTAGTAAAACTGGAAAATAGAAAGCATTCCTAATCCTTTATTAATCATAACATAATAGCTCAAGATTATTTATTTATTGGTCTGTAGTTGATTCTGACCTTGAAATAATGCTGTTTGAAGGAAATACTATAAAATACATGCAGTACTTTGAGTTTTATGTATTCTTTTAACATACTACTCCCCTGATGTCTGCATTTAAACCCAGACAGCACATTCTCTCAAGCCATTTGAAAAAGTTTTAGTGGTCTTTTGTCAACCATATCATTCCTATTCCAGTCATGTCATTGAAATGCATGGTTTTTCAAGTTCATATCTTCACTGTAAATTAGCTCCAAAAGTATGATTAACAAATCATTTTCTGTAGTTTTGTATTTACCTATTACGAAAGAGAAAGATCAAGGTAAAACTTCCTTTATCACCACTGTAAAAAAATTATCTATATATCCCTTGAATCTTTGAGAAGCTGCTTCAGATTTGAGAAATTTTGTTTCTTACTCAATAGTCTCCTGAAGAACAGGAGAAAATGTAGTAGAAAGTCTGCTATAGAAACTCTTGTCTGTTCTAGCTAAAGATTGACTTTGCCATCTCTGACTCCGAATTAGTTCTAAGATCTAGGCCTCCTTTCTCCCCTTTTTAATGTCACTATCTGAAATCCAGCACTTAAAAGAGATTTAGAGTGGAAAAAAATCAATTTGTTTTCTTTATTAGGAAGCAGAATTTTGCAAATCAACTCTTTTCTTAGTGGCTTCAACATTATTAGTTTGTGGAGCTGCGGATAGGAATGTTATATAAAGAATCATGATTTTTAATCATCTTTCTAAGAATGCCTTAGGATTTTTATATATTTGAAGATATCAATATTTTATATATTTGTAGAATTTTATATAGTTATATAGTTGCTCAGACTTGCGGTAGCAGCTAGCAGTTTCTACTGGTTTCTCACTGTGCCACATTCCTGAATTTCTGCTTAACCATCTTTTCAAGGGATGAGATTTCAGCAAGGACATTGTGTTT
The DNA here is from genome assembly GCA_035583185.1 of Anabacerthia variegaticeps. Classification (NCBI taxonomy): domain Eukaryota; kingdom Metazoa; phylum Chordata; class Aves; order Passeriformes; family Furnariidae; genus Anabacerthia; species Anabacerthia variegaticeps. Next base: position 93,506,035 of record JAWWEW010000078.1, read on the forward strand.
GGGACATATGCACCTGGGCCAGAACAATAAGACACTCTGTAGTCAAAAGAAGATAGAAGACCCAGAACCATCCAACAGTGAAGTTCTGAGGGTGGTACCAGGGGTAAAAGGTTCTCAGGTTGGATAAAGCCATTATATGTGATAATGAAGTAGTGTTATAAATTTGTAAGACCCCTATATTGGGTGTGCTCCTATATGCTTTGTGCACCTGAAAGTTTTCATTAAAGAACTGCTCTCTACTTTACCTATACCAATATTGTCTCAAAGCTTTTTTCCTCAATTTAAAGCAACAATAAAGATATCAACAAAAATAAATGAGGCAAAAGACTTCTTGGAATCAATGCCAAAAACTGAAATCAAATTATTTTGAGTCATAGGAGATTCGGAAGATGCATTGTGAAAGAGTTTTCACATCTATTTGTTTTGCAGTTTCTTAACACTGCATTAATTGTTCCCATTAATTGCCAATTGGAAATTAAGGTTATTTAAAAAGAAAATCTTTCATAGTTATGTAAAGCTGTGCTTGTGTGAGGAGCAGGGAATTGGATTTGATGATTCTTATGGTCCTTTCCACCTTGAGATATTCTGTGATTTTATGAATATATGAATTGTCCCTCAGTGACTACATGAGGGACAATTCATGTATGTAGTAAGAGAAGTCAACATACGCAATAGTGTCCATGTAAAGGTTCAAAAACCACTAGAATAAAGGAATGAAATAGAAACACCAATAGAAATACCTTGCTCTTTTTTAGTAACGCCACCATTATTTTGCAGACTGGTAAAATGAAATGCAGAGACAGTGATCTGACCACAGTTACCTAGGAGCTTATGGCAGAGCTAGCAATAAAGCACAGTTTGGAAGTCCCTAGGCAGCTAATCCACGGAGAATGCAAGGGAAAAGAGGCAAAAATATGAATGATTTTGTGACTATATCCATTTCAGTGAAGCAGCATAATTAATAATAGTTCAGGGTTTATTTCTGTGTGACCACTGAATACACATAAATTTTTTTTATTTTTTTTTTATTTTTATTTTTATTTTCAAACTGTTTTGGTTTTCAGTCTTTCCAGTAAGGGCACATTGCAAATTTATAAAAATCATTTTTACAACAGTGTTTTATTTGAATCCTCTCTCTATGAGCATTCATTTCTACCAATAACTACCAAGAAATCTCCACAGGCAATAAACAAGATTTTATGTGTTTATTTATTTGTCTGAAACCAGAGTAAGAACTCTATGAGCTGAAATATAGAAGAACATATGAAAATTCCATTCTAATTCAGGAATAAAATCACAAATATAATTACAACAGAAATCTTCATTACTTTGAAATAGAGTTCTTCTAAAGTGTAAATTCCATGGTGACTCAGAAAGTGAAGTACTGAATTCTACTGAAGTCAACAGTAATTTTCTTATACATAGTTCAATGTGTGTATGACAAACTGAATATCAAACTGTTTCAGGCTTCTTATCAAAATCTTCAATGCTCACACTTTTAAATGCTATCAAAGCTAAAGGAACAGCTTCATTAAGCCAATAGCTGGAGAATACAGTACTGAACTTTGAGAAAAGATAGTGAACCTATCCAGCTATGTGTATAAATGATTTATCATCAACTGTGTTATTGTGGACTTTTTAAAGAAATGTTCTTGGTAATTTCTTTTCTCCATAAAACATTGAAAAAACAAGTTGTCTGGATCTTTCTTTGTATCCTTTTTCTGACCATATTTCCTACTTTTACTGCTTTTTAATTACCTATTAGGAAATAAAGAAAATATGACATACCCTTTTACATTCTTAGAATAACCTTTTCTGCTTGAAAGTCTCCCGAAAGACACAACCTTCTCTGCAGCAGGTGTAGTTTTAATGATCCTTTGATGCCATATGTCAAATTTCATCACTTGCTGTGAAGAGTGACATTTCTTTTGATGGCTCCTAGCAACAGCAATACCAGTTGTTGGTGGTCACCTCACACTAGACAAATAATTCCTGCAGCAAGAACATTTAATTTCAGCTTCATGTCATGCTGCACACAATCTTTGCAGCTCTCCTCCATTTGTAATTATTTTTAAAGTAAAATAAATCTCTGTTAATAACTTGATGTACATTATACTTGCTTTCACATGCACAGTCACAAGAGTACCACTGCTTAGGTACATAGGGACATTTCAAAACTGCCTTCAGAAGTGGATTTCCTGTGAGTATAGACAGTAAATATGGAAGCATGGTGCCAGGTGCAGCTGGGGATGGCTTTCAAGGACATATTTGCTCACAGGTGCCAGGCAGTAAAAGTGCATCATTGCTCTAGAAATAAATGTACTGGTACATCAGCAGACATCCAGGTATTGGCCCCTTGCAGGTTTTCCAAGAGGCCTCTATGTGCACAAGGTGTGGAGGAATATGATATTCCCCTGTGTTACTGTCATATTCATTCTCTGGAGAGTCATACAGGTATTCTGATACCATTGGAACCTTTAGATAAAGGAATCATTTGCCAAGTCACCTTGATTTTCAAATGACATTTCTTTTTCTTCTAATGTTACTTTTATATCAGAAACATGTAATGACTTACACTGCAGCTTTGCAAATTCAGTATTATGTTGGTTATTGTTAAACAATGACATCTTTACCATTTTCAAATATGTAAACAGGGCAATAATTCTAAATATAATTATAAGAGGAAGACAAAGAAATGAAATGCCTTACCGCTAGGTAGAGAAGAAAAGGAACTATAAAGTATCAACCAATGACTTTGGTAAGGGAAGCAAGTTGATAACTTTTCCAATTCAATCTTCATTAAAAAAGTCACTAACATCATTAATACAGGAATAAGAACTCAAATTACAGCAGGGCATGGAAATATTAGACACCATATTTAGATACATTATTTCCCATTAAAATTAGCGGGAGCTGATTATGTAAAGATGTGTTAATGAAATCCTTAAACTGTCAGAAGTACCTTCAGGTATTGAAGAAATTATGGAGGACTGAAAAAACACAAAGACAATTCAACTTTACAAATAAGACTTACTAGGAATCAGAAAAGCATAGTTCTATGAGGTTAACATCAGTCATAGAAGCATAGAACCATAGAATGGTGTCGGACCATAAATGCCATCTAGTTCCACCTCCCCCTCTGTCATAGGAAGGGACACCTTCTATGAGAAGAGGTTGCTCAGAGGCCCATGCAACTTGTCCTCGGACACTTCAAGGGATAGGGCATACACAACTTCTCTGGGCAACCTGTTTGATTGTCTCACGACACTCTGAGTAAAGGATTTCTTCCTCATATCTAATTTAAAAGTCTCCACTTTTAGTTTAAAACCATTCCTCCTTGTCCTGTCTATCTGCCCACACAGAAAGTCACACTCTCTTTTTTATAAGCCCCTTTTAGGCACTGAATGGCTGCAGTGAGGTGTCCCAGCTTTCTCAGCCCATCTTCATAGGAGAATTTTCCAACCCTCTGATTTTGTGGCCCTCCTCTGGACCTTTTCCAACAGGTGCTGAGGATCCCAGAGCTGGACACAGCACTCCAGGTGGGCGTCTCACAAGAGTAAAGTAGCTGGGCAGGGTCATCTCCCTTAGCTTGCTGGTCACCATCTTTTGATGCAACTCAGGATGCCATTGGCTTTCTGGGCTGCAAGTGTACACTGTTGGTCATGTCCAGCTTTTCATCCAGTCCTGGAGGAATAATAGCACACACAGACTTAAACAAATTTACAAATTTATCTGGCAGGTAAAAGGAACAGAAATAGTCAACAGGAATTTGTGAAGACTATATCAGATCAAACCAAACTAATTTTCTTCTATGACAGAGTAATAGACTTTGTGAATAGATAGGAAGTGTTAAATAACACATATTTCGTTGCAGCAAGCTTTTGCCACCATTAATTTTATTTCAGCAAGCTTTTGCCACCATTACATGGAATTCTTATAGGAAAGCTAGGAAAATGAGACTGTTATGATGTGAACACCTACCTGGCAAGAATATTTTCCAGAGAGTAGTACTATCTTGAATTAAAATATATCAAATAGGGTTCTGTAAGTCCTGTAACAATAGATAACTAAGGTGAAAGAATAAGTACCCTGATAATTAAAATCATAAACAAAAGTAAATGTTGACAATGTGCAAAAATATTGGAGGGCAGAAGTATATATCTCAATAATCCTGGCAAATATGAGAAATTATGTGGAAAATTAAGATATAATCTAGTAAGAAAAAATACAAAGCTTTACACACAATTAGATGTGACTGCACAACCACAGGGTGTAGAAAACCTGTCTAGCCAGAAGCACTGCAGAAATTGCTAAAAGGGTGCTGAACAAAATTACCGTCACAGCACACATTAATCAACAATATCACAGTAATGATGAAAACTCATTTAACTTAATGAGATAAGAACTGGACTATTACCTGCAAAAAAACCCCTGAAGCCACAGTTTTCTCTCCTAAATGCTAGTAATGTCTCAGTTGGAGTATTATCTCCAGCTTTAAGCATCATAGTTTGATTCAATTTGTGATAGTCCATGAAATAGTAACAAGTGTGAAAATAGGTCCCGGAAATACAACTGGGTAAGGCTGAAAAGAATAGGTTTATTTGGCTTAGTAACATGATGATGGTCTTTGACTATAAAAAATGTGCGAAGGAGCAGGAATGATGAACTTAAATGACAACAAGGGAGAGTTGGACTATTTTTTTCAGCAAAAATTGTCTAACAGAAAGAAAGGCTAAATAGATCACTGGAACTGGTATCACTTGAAACATTTTGGAACATGGAGAGCATCACAAATTATAGAATTTCATAGAGTGACATAGATTTAATTGATCCTGTTTTCAGTGTTTATATTTACTTGTTTATGAGATAATTACTATTACACACATTTTTAGTTCTGGAGACTGACTGATAGAGGTGAGAATAAGTCCTGTAGCACTTACATGGTTTCGTAGGCAGTCTTTTATCTGCTTAATTGTGTGAATTTTTCACATACTAAAGTTTAAGATTACAAGTCAAATGAAACCATTCTCCTTCCATTGAACTATCAGATTTTGCATTTCCTTGTTGGATTATGCACATAGCTGATTTCTAGGATTGTGCTCTCTTCCTGAAGCGTGTTATAGTTTTTGTTTCTGCTTTATGTGCCAATAAATGTGGCTTGCCACAGGATATAGGGCAATATTTACTGATTTACAGTATAGATGAAATACTGACTTTCAAACTGTGTGTTACATGTCACATGGACTGAATTTGATGAGCATAATGACCCCTTTTGTATCTGAATCATAGAATCATAGAATCATGCTGAATTGGAAGGGACCCACAAGGATCATTGAGTCCAGCTCCTGGCCCTACTCAAGACAACCCAGGAATCACACCATGTGTCTAAAAGTGTTGTCCAAACACTTCTTTAACTCAGACAGTCTTGGTGCTGTGACCACTTCCCTGGGGAGCCTGTTTCAGCACCCTACCACCCTCTGGGTGAAGAACTTTTGTCTCATACCCAACCTAAACCTCCCCTGACACAACTTCAGGCCATTCCCTTAGGTCCTGTCACTGGCCACCATTGAGAAGAGATCAGTGCCTGCCCCTGCTCTTCCCCTCACAAGGAAGTTGTAACCGCAATGAGCTCTGCCCTCAGTCTCCTCTACTCCAGGCTGAACAGACCAAGTGACCTCAGCTGTTCCTCATACAGCTTCACCTTCAGATGCTTCAGCATCATCTTTCCCCTCCTTTGGATACTCTCTAAAAGCTTAATATCTTTCCTATTTTATGGCACCCAAAACTGCACACAGTATTCAAGGTGAGGCCCCACCCAGTGCAGAGCAGAACGGAACAATCCTCTCCCTCGACTGGCTGGCAATGCTTTGCCTGGTGCCCCCCCGCCCAGGACATGGTTGGCCCTCCTGGCTGCCAGGACACTGCAGGACACTCTGATTCAACTTGATGTTGATCAGGATTCCCAGATCCCTTTTCATGGCACTATTTTCCAGCATCTCATTCCCCAGTCTATACATACAACCATGGTTGCCCCTTCCCAGGTGCATAATCCAGCAGTTGCACTTGTTCACCAACTTTATGCAGTTGGTGATTGCAATCTCTCCAATTTATCAAGGTCTCTCTGCAGGACCTCTCTGCCTTCAAGGCAGCTGACAGCTCCTCCCAGTTTAGCATCACCAACAAACTTGCTTAGTATCACTTTGAGTCCTGCATCCAAGTTGTTAACGAAGATGTCGAAGAGAACTGGCCTGAGGATGGATTTCTGTGGAACCCTCTAGTGACTGGATGCCAGCCTGATGTTACCCCACACACTGTAAATATCTCTTCATTTAGGACTGTATTTCAAATGTTTTAACATATATTATCCAATTCAGATCAGAATAATGTGGCATTGCACATAGTATTGTAATAATATATATTGGTTAATTACTATGTCTTCTGTTTTTTACACAAGGAAGCTGAAATATGGGCAAAGCTCCATGAAACTCAATGCCAAATTCGGGGATAAAAATTCACTTCTTCTAGTGTTTCTTTTTCTTGATTATTCTGTTTCTCAGTCCCTTAGTGTTCTTTTAGAGCTCATGTGGTCAGTACATATTCATTCTGCAGGTTGATACTACCATTAGGTGGATTGTTGTACAGCCTGAAGGCAACATGTGCAGTAACTAAGGAGAAAACACTTAAAACACATGTAAGAGATCACTTCTCTTTTTACAAAAACATCATAAAGCAGAAAAATTCCTTCCATATCACAGATTTTTTTTTCTATTTTAAAGCAAAAATGTTCCTGTAAGTGTATTGTCACACTTTAAAAATTATATTTATTAGTGTAATATCTATGCCTTAGAAAATCTTTGGAACCATATATTTTATTATTAAGAAAAGCAGAATTCTTCAAGAAACTTCAATAGCCAGGCATAATAGTTCTAAATATCAAAATTATTAATTGTTGCATTTTAGTTTCTTAAAATGCCCAACATTCAGAAAGAAAAAATGTCAAAAAATAAAATAATGTAGGTGCAGATCCTGGATAGTATTTCTGCATTCTAAAAATTATCCTAAATTCTCTCAGAAAGATTGTATCAGTGCAAACAAAAATAACTTCAGTCCAATCAGATGCAGCAACTTTCTTTGATTTTGTAAAAATTAAAGACATTAATAGTAAATATTCAGTACTATGTGTACCAGAGGTCTGTAAGTCCCCAAGAGCCCTTTATACTGCAATGAAAATCAGATACTACGTGTAAAATTTTGGGTTTACATCTGAAGAAAAATCTTTTTCACTTCAGAAAAGAATATGAAAAAAGCCAATTATTTTTTTCTGTTGCAAAGTCTTTCAACTACAGCTAGCTATAAAAGAGATCTATTTTTTTCTGATTGTTTGGTTGGGGCTTTATTCTTTTTTTTTTTTTTTTTGTTGATTTTGTTTTGTTGTTGTTGTTGTTTGGGGTTTTTTTTTGGTTTGGTTTTTGTGGGGATTTTTTTGAGGGCTTTTTGCTTTGGTTTGGGGTTCTTTTTGAGTATTTTTTCTTTCCTATGGATGTTACCAGTACAACATCCCTCTTTGTCCATCAGGGAAATTTTATTAATGGGCCTGCAATGCTCAGTTTTGTAGACTCTTTTCTACTGTTCCATTATTGCTAAATACTTTACAGCAAACAGAGCAAAAAAGTGCCTGAGCTTTCTCTCAGAACATAGGAAAGTAGGCAGGAGTTCTGCCTCAGGCATTCCTGGGAGAAATTTGGGAGGGGTTAACTACAGTCATCTCCGGTGAACTTTTCAAGCCAACACATATGCATAATTTATACTTTATTTTCTTTTTAGTAAAACCTTTAGTAGAACATGTATTATTTATTTATTTGGTTGGTTGGTTTTTAAATGCCTATGTGATTTGGTCAGGGCTGTCTGAATTGGTCTTAAATTTGCTGTAATTTAAAAAGTCATAATTCAGTTTTGAAGAAATTGAAAAGTAAGAATTCTTAAAAGTCATCATATTGCACACTGATTAGAAAAAAGATGAGCCAAAGAGTTTTTCAAGACATTTGTTTGAAATTGTATTTTAGATTTGTATGTTGGCTGTGCTCCATCTTTACAAGGAGATTGTAAATAAATCTAATTTACGGATCATTAGAGGGTTTAAAGAAGAAACATCACAGAATCACATGATGCACTTTTGAAATAAAAATATCATAGAAACTAACAAGATTGAAAATCAACATGTAGTACTGATAAGCAGAAGTTATTAGTAGTGTACTCCTCTGTAAAATAAGTGATTGCTTTAGGACATATTGAGGCTTCAAGCACAGTTACTTCAAATTAAGTTGCAGAATTGGTAGAAATCTCTTATCCTAGAGCACGAGAGGTCAGCCTAAAGCACCAGCCCTGTTTTGTGGTCTTATTAAAAGAGATGGTGAATAGCTCAGGGAGGTGCTGATTGCTTTTAACTCCCACAGATTTCAGTTCTTCAGTACCTAATGGTTTTAATCTCTTCTGTCCTAATGTCTACAATTAAGCTGCAAAATATTTCCCCCCTGAGCCACATTGTCTTTTGCCATTTGGCACTCATTGATTTCCCACCCTACTACTATCTCCCTGATTTCCAACTGAACTAAAACACAAGAAGAATCATGTTATTTTTATTTCCATGTTGGTGTTTTATGCTAGCATCACTGACAATGTCAGCACAGCTCGGGGAATAGTTAACAGCTTTTGCCAAAGACAGCAGGGAACACTGAGCAAACTAAACAAAAATTAAGAGACAGATATGTATAAACGAAATGACATTTCCTACAGTCCTTAAGTTTATTAAAGACAAGTTCACACATAGAAAAAAAGTATGATTATTTATATTAAAAAAAAAAAAACAAACAATAAAGAGAAACTCCAGATGAATAGTGGGCAGCAGGAATGACTAGGGGCAGCCTGATGACTAGCAGTACTGATGTTGAAATAAGCAACACTATTGAGCAAAAAGTGGATCAAAAGAAGTGAGTATTTCTGAACAGAAATGTTTCTGCTTGCTTCTGGTGTAAAATACAGTCCCTGAGATTAATTCATAGTCATTAATAAAGACGGCAAGTTCCAGCCTGTTCACAAAGTAGCTCCTTTTACAAATCTTATGTGTGCAGAATACCTCAACATTATAGTACTTCACACTTGGACAGATAACAGTAAAATCAATATTTATTTTCCACAACAGAAGGTACGACTAAAAAGCTTGGAAATTAGACTATGAATCAGAAGCCCTTGACATACAGGAAGCAGCAATGGCTGCAGTCTCCACACACAAGTATAGAGCACAGTTTACTGATCCATTGCCAGTGAGTTATTTTGCTAAACTTAATGCAAGTGTACTCAGTCAGATGATGGTGGCAGTTACTAACTCCTAAATGCTCTTTCTGCCTATAGTTAGAATGTATATGGAAAGCAATAACCTCAGAAACAAACACTGGCCCAGGAACAAGAGTAATTTTGATCCCAAACAATTCCATTTGGCAGTATCCAGTGTATCATGGGACCAAAATATACAGCTTTATCAATACATGAAAGATCTATTTACATGTTTTGCAAGAGGACAGACAGAAAGTTTAGATAGTTAGCAGTTGCATATTGAATTTGGGTGACAGAGCAGTGCTTTGAAACTTCATCACAAGGAGTTTTCACATTTCACTAATAACCAGCTGAGTCCAAATACATTATCACTGCTGTGTGCAAGTCTGGGAGGGACGGTACGTGTCTCCTAACACGGTTTTCTTCCTTACTTTTCTGCTGTCAATATCTCCTCTCTGTTTTGTCACAAGAAGTACTTTTTTTCGTATAATGGTGAGAGGGAAAGTATATGAATGGTGTTTATATAGAAATATTATCTTCCCTCCTATATTCTGTTTTTTGTTCCTGTTTATGGTTTGAGTAGTTTCCTTTTCAGCTTGGTTGTTCTAGACAGTCTCATATTCACATTTCTCACTTCCTCTTTAAATTCTCCTTCAAACATTTGACTGGAAAGGTACTCATTATTTTTTATTTCAAGGTCTACTCAAGTGTCAGAAATAAAGGAGAGATATCTACTAGCTCTGGAGCAGCAGATGCCAATTTATTTGTACAAATATGGTTCTCAATCTCTATTTTTTCTTTTCAAGATATTGAGACACCTCTGACACATAAATCCATCTTCCACCAAGATTTTCTTATCAGGGCTATGTTGTTGACTGTATGAATAAAAACTGAGGGAAATACATGGTCTACAATGCATGAAGTAACTTGATCACCTTCTAGGGTTTAGGAATGTCAAAATTAGTTAAAGAGTCTGTTAGAGAATAAAGCAGACAAGAAGACACAAGTTCTTAAATTATTTTTGAATTATTATGAAGCTATGCAAATCTAAATATTACTTGTTTTCATTTGTACTCCTCCTAAAACCCCCTTCAGTTTTTTTGGTACTTTGTTTGCTTTTTATTATGTAAATGAGGCGGATGGATGCATTTGAAGAATTTGACTGTAAGGTGTTGGCAAATGGAAAATACTCTCCTTGAGCTAAATGATAAGCCTCAAAAATGAGTACTTCAAAGCACATTTTTCATTAATATTACCTCTCTTCCCTTTTCTAGAAATTGCATGACCTTTGCCTTGTATAGAGACTGTGTGGTTTCATGACCTCAAGAGCAGTGACAAATATTTTTGTGCTCTAATATCTTTCAAAAAGAGTTTCTTAAAAATTAAGTATTAAAACAGACTTCAGTCAATAAGGGAAACTGGCACATAAATGAAATTGAATGAGGAACCAAAGAGAGAGAAGGCAAGGGCCTCTTGGAAAAGATTGAATAATAGCAATGAAAAAGACTTACCATCTTGTACTGTGAAAGACTAACAAAGGGAAAATACACCTTGACATAATTGATATATAAAAGACAAAGTCTATTACTGTCATCAGTTTCAGAAATTCAATTCAGATTCAGTTCAGTGGTTTCTCAGTTTAGGGGCTGAAGTCCTCAAAACGTAATATTCCCCATGCTATTCACATTTTTGTTCTCATAACATGAAACAAGAAACAAAGGGTTGTTTTAGAGCTTTTAGGACATAAGCTATTGTGCTTATGAAAAAAAAAATAAAAATTTTATGAAATAATTTTTTGAAACTAAAAACTACACTGTCTTCCATGGGTTTCCATTTTAATACTTTACTTTGCAATTGATTCAGGAATACTTAAATTTTACTTGTGTCTACCGTGTCTTAATTGCCTTGTTTTGGTTACCTGGCAGTATTTCTGCTTCATTTAACTATTTCAACCTCCACAAAGGTGAAAATTAAATAATCCTCCAAACATAATATTTTATGGTAATTGTAATTGATGGTGATATGAGGATTATAATCTGGTTTAATTTATGTTGTTTTGCATTTTCTCTTCAGTCTGCCATCTGTAGGAATGTTGTTTGGCTGAATTCCCTATTGCACAGGTAAATGTAAGTGGGGTAGGTGATCAGTCAGAAATGTCTTTCTTTTAGGCTTTACAACAAAATCCTTCTGAATAATTTAAGATTCACTCCAGCTCTGCCAATATCCCATGGCTGGTGACTGCTGATGATGCTGACAGTCATTTTATTCTGTTTCTGAAAGCAACCTTCCCACAGAGAACTTCAGCTAAAGCTGCCACTAATCTACTTGGAGTCCACTTTGGTCAGGTGCCACTTTTGAATCCAAGAAACTTTAAAGAATCTTTAACTACTCCCTGCAGTTGCTAATTTCCTGTGAAATATCACACCACCCTTTTTGTACTATCCATGAGAACTCAGGCAGTCAGAAACTTACCTGTTATTTATGTTTCTCAGTTACTTTGTATTAAGGATTGACAACTAGTAACTATGATTAATACACCAGAATTAGGGAGTATGCTTGATAACTGTCTTTCACTTTATATTTTTATTTCCTTTTTCTTCTTTTAATGTTTCTTCTGTATTGTTTCGTGTTGTCCCCCTATCTGCTTTCTAAATCTCCTTTAATACTAAAAGTTTTGTTACTAGCTTCCTTGGGGACACTCAGCATTCCAAGAAACATTTCACACAAATTACCCTAATTCACTAAAAGTATAACAACCTTCCTCTAACTGACTGCCAGCCTTTTAAGTATCTATGGATTTTTTTTTCTTATTTTTTTTTTTTTTAAGTCTATTCTGATAAAACACCTTTTGCAATGTTCTGTAGAGGTAAAATGCACCTGGAGTGAACAGTCATTAAAACGTACACACAGTTTTGAAGCTATAAATATATACAGTACATAAACAGCATATGTCTGACAGTGACCTTCATTCTTTAAACATGAATATTATTATTACTGAAAATACCTGATTTTTATATTCATAACATGAATAATCAAAATGCTGAGGCATTTGGAACATGCAGCTCCGTAAATGGACTTTTTCTTACATTGCAGTCTTGTTCAGGTAATGTACTAGTACAAACAAACCTGTAACTAATCAGTAATGCTCTTGGATGAATGTGTGAGTGCCATATGTATGATCACTATTATAAAATGAAGCTTAAAGTCAGCTGTACAATCACACACACATCAAGATATCAGTTACATTATTCTTCACATAATGACTCTTCAAAGTCAGCCTGTTTGTGAAGAAATGTGTGTATGTTTCCCACCATATACATGAAAAACTATTTCTCTATTTCCAGACTTCAACTGCTAGAAATACTGATGTAATTTTAAAAGCTTTACTGTTAAGGATGTTTTGTTTTCTTTTTTGCTTCCTGGTCATCTCACCTCTGACTTCTACATCCTGAACACTCTCCACATTCACCATAGACCATAATCTGTTAATGTGGTTTCAAAAGAACAATTTGACAAGCATCAGTGAGAAACCTTCTCAGCTTGTGTTTAAAAATGAGGTCTTAACCTAGAATTGATTAGCAAACCAATACTTTTTTTCCCTTTCTGTGCTAGACATGACACAAAGAATGAAGCAAGCCTTTAAAACCTAATTGTAAATAAAAAAAAAAAAAACAATTTCTGAAATTATTTTTTGAAACTAAAAACTACCCTGTCTTCCATGGGTTTCCAAATGTTGAATTTCATGCCAAGTCTTCATGCCCGAAGTATAACTACTGTGTTCTTAAAAAGAGGAACATCTTAGTTGTCATAAGGCATTTGTCATTCTTTTGCTTATCTGCTGAAGTTGAAGTGCTGCTAGTATTTTTTCCTGATCTTTTTATTTTCTTCAGGGCTGAGAATGACAGAAATGCAACAAAGGGAAAAAAAAGTTATCTCTGTAGCCAAGATGTTCAGATGAATGCCCAAGGATGGGTCAGCTGTGAGCAGTATAGGAAAAGAAAAAAAAAAAAAAAAAGAAAAATAAAGAAAATAAGAAAAACAAACTTTTTTTAAAAAAGAAACAGTTCTCATAACGTGAAACATGAAACAAAGGGTTGGTTTAGAGCTTTTAGGACATGAGCTATTGTGCTTATGAAAACTTACCCTCTAGAGCACTGTGTATTGGTCTTTTAAATAATCATCAAGCATCATAAGCCACTCTAATTGAATTCTAGGAAATTCACAATAGAAAAATATTGCCACTTTTTTTCTAACAAATTATTTATAAAACAGACTGAAGCTTCTCTATATTTGTTTGTTATTCAGCAAACTACTTTGTCAATAATTCTTGGCCATGTTTTTTCCATGACTCAAGTTTGTGCAAATATTTATTCTTTTAAATTCCAGACGTTTTGAGTTAACATACATGACAGGTTTATGTGTTCTGAATAAATGAGTCTGACTCATGCAATCAGGTTTTCAGTTTAAATTGAATCCAAATTAAAAATTATTTTCTCTGAGTATTGTGCACTGTTTCTGTCAGAAACATTATTCACAGTTGGTGGTCTTGAGCTACCTAATATTTAGGTAGTTATTTTCTGACTTGTCAGTGTCCTGGATATAATGAGTTTCCTTCTTTTGTTCAAGGTCCACCACTTCTAACTAGCACAGAGTAAAATAAACAGACATCACTCGCTTCTTGCCTTCTCTGGGACTTAAAAATGGGACTTGCATATAGTCCAAATCTACCTTCCTCAGATTTACTTAGTCATGTACTGTAACAACACTTAGATCTACAGAGAATCTCCATTTACTTATCCCTTTTAGTGTTTGAGGCAGTTAGTTACTCTTCTACGTCTGAACTGATTACTTTCTTAGACACATGGATGTGTCAATTCCTGGGTGAAAAAAAAAAAAAAAACCAAAAAAAGAAAAAGATTTTGAATACTATAGATACAGCGAGTTGCATGAAGATGGTTGAGCATACTAGTTTGCAGGAAAATTTACTGCTGTATTTTATCCCTTTCACACACACACAGTAAGACAACATTGGTATCTTTGAAAAGACTACAATTATGTCTTAAGAAGACATCAGAGATGAAAGTAGAGAAGAAAGAATTGGTCTATGAACACTGAAATATCAAGGTCTTAAGGCAGTATAGGGTAGAGAGAGAAAAGGTAAGGGGTAAAGAAGAGCACAGAGGAAGTCAAGACTCAGCTATGTGGGAATAAAATATTGCCAGAGAATTTAAAGAAAGAAGGGGTGGGGGGGAGGGACAGGGTGGGAATTTGAGAAACAACCTAGGGAACAAGAATGCTTTTACTACAGAATACCTAATTGTGTACAGGTATGTAATCCCAAAGAGCACTGCTAATCACATTGATGGGACGTATGTGGGGCCAGCAATGCCATGCTTCATTACGTTCATATGGCACCTGTCAGTAGAACCGTATGTGTGCAACTACTGACAAAATAGGAATACAATTTGGCCATATGGCTTATATTCCATCACAGTGTTGCCTTTGATCAGCCTAGGTGGCAGACAACTTGTCATTGCATCCTCTTATCCATTCACCTGACAACACTAGTTCCCTGCCATTCAAATCTGCCGTCCCCAGCCCAACTTCCCAGCTGCTGCTGACACAGTACAAGTATTGCTTATGCTATTGCTCTTCCTGGTGATGATGACTCTTCACTTCTGGCCTTCCCTAGGCCTTGTGCTTCTTTGCCAACAGCTCCAGCTGTCTCTTCATGTCCCGCCATGATTTATTCCCTTTAGCAATATTCCATTCATGTTTGCCTCTCTACGGGCATTGGGGAGAACAGGATTCATATGAAACATATCTAGTCTTCTGTATGCTGGCTCCCAAGTTGTTTGTTTACATATGCTTGAGAGTTAATGCATCTTCTCCAGTTCAGTTATTTCCTGACCTCAGCAATTCTATTGCTTAGTCAGAGACATGGGAAGGTTAGGGTTGCAGGCCCTGTGCTGCATTTTATGAAAATGCCAGTCATCTTGCAAAGAATCTTTAATTAAAGGAAGAGCTCTCATTAAAGACAAGCAAGTCTGGCAGTCAGAGTCTTTTTAAAAAAGTAAAAATTCTTAGTCTTCCAACACTTTTTTTTAATGCTCTGGGTGTATCATTCAAAACCTCTATCACCTGGATTATGTAAAAACATGAAAGCAAGAGCCAATTTTAAATACCAACAGAAGTGGCATTTCTCACATTGTGACTTGAAAAACCACAAGCACCTCCTAGCTCACATCAAAGATAAATTTAAAAATTGTTCAGATGATAAGGCCAATATTTTTGCTGTATTCCCTAGGACTACAGAAACCTACTTCTATCAGGATTAATCAGTATTAAAAAAGCTGCTTGGTTTAATCTATCTTGTGTGCTCCTGGCAAAGATAACCATACCCATAATCAGCCTAAAGGTCAGATCATGGAAAAGGCAGTATTTATTTACCTCTGGGGCACTGACAACATCACTTACTGCATTTTTTCTACCTCCAGTAGTGGCTTTGTCTTGTCAGTCACTAAATGAAAGCTATTAGCAGCAGTAGAAAACTATGCTTCATTTACAAAAACGAGAAGATGCACGTATAATGACAGATGGTGGCATATGTTAAGTTCAAATGCATTTAATGTCTATATTTCAGTAGTACACTTACTTCAGATAGTTGCAGTAAATCTTAGAACTCACCTCACTACAAAACTAGATCATTCCACATGGCAACACAGAAAAGTTTCTCAAAATATGTTGACTCACACTCCCCTCAAAAGTTCTAATTTTCTTTAAAGATAATATTTTTGAAATTATGTGCCAACAGAATACCTTGGATAAGGAACAGACTTGTGTCCTTTCTTTTGAAGGTAATCTTCTTTTTATAAGGTAGCCTGCATATATATATATATATATATATATACACATATACATTTGTGTCTATTTATATATATTTATCTATTACTTTTTGTCTGTAGAGAAGATATATAGGAATATAGGATAACTAATGATAAAATTAGTTCTAGAAATATTTGAACAGGTCTAGGTGATAAATAGTTCTAGATATAAAAAGCTGGATGGATAAATAACTGGAAATTTATTTACAAATCTATGTAGTCAATTATTTTAAATTGCAGAAGTCTGTTATGTGTCCTTTCACTGTTTATGACTCGGAAAAAATTGAACATTTAAGAAAAGGCAGAGAATATTGACCATAATGACATATTGGTATCATCAGTTTTTTGTGACCTTGATTTTTCTAAGGTAATCGAGTTAGATGGAGTTAGATAATTTGTTCTCCTAAAGTTGAAAAAGTAATTAATCAGATAAACCAAATCTTTCTCCCACTTAGACATGTCAAGTTCTGCAAATATTTCTGAGCAACGTTTCACATAAACAAATAGCACATGATTTGATAAATGTCTATTACTCATTGCTTACAGCAAGAAGTGTCTCTACCTTCAAATAATTATTGAGAGAGAATGAATAAATTTATGAATAACACTTCCGAGTTTATTATTTTCTGTCACTGGAGTCCTGGAGTGCAAATTTTCAAATTTTGTTGTGTATTTTTCCCCCCTGCAAATATAAACAAAAGAAACCACACTTTTAAAAGCAAATATGCATGTTTTCTTTTGATCCTGCATCTCCAGAAACAGTTAACATGTTATACCATGAAAATTGGCAATGTGATTCATGCTGGGCTCATGAATATAAAAAAATTAACCTAAATTTTGAATGGAATAAAAGCTAAAGAAATCAATTTAAATGGCATATAGCTGAGCAAGGAGATTCCTTATTTCTGCCATAAAATAGGGACAGTAGTGGAGAAGATGATTAAAACACTTTCAAACTTTTTTCAAAGTCTGGAACTACTGAAGTATTTGAATTTATAAATTCCTGGCTATTTTGGCAGATCCACAACCAGTGGACATCTGCATTATCTTTCAGTGGGAGTTCAAACTAATGTAATAAATTGCTATATCATCTTCCAAAAATGTGATGAATATGTCATTGCATATGCCGTTAGCAAGAATATCTCCTCTTTAAAGGACCTTGACTTACTGGCTAGGTCAGCTTATTGATATGGTAAAACTAAGCATCATGAATGTGAGTAGTTAACAGGTGGGCTAATTAAAGATCAAGTGGTTTCTGTGGTATAATTGACAACTATGTCAATAAGAAAATAAATATAACTTTACGAAGGGTAACATTTATTTTCAGTGTTGGTGAACTGCAGGTCCTGAAGTGATAACCAACGAGGAGGAAATGAATCATAGAATCATAGAGTGTTAAAGGCTTGGAATGGATTTTAAAAATCATCAACCTCCAACCCCCCATGCCATGGGCATGGACACCTCCCACTAGACCAGTTTGGTCAAGGCCTTATCCAACCTGACTTTGAACACTGCCAGGGTTGGGGCATCCACAACCTCCCTGGGCAACCTGTTCCTGTGTTTCACCATACTCACAGTAAATAATTTCTTCCTAATATATGACCTACGTTTCCCTTCTTCCAATTTGTACCCATTTGTAAGTGTAGATATAGTTTTCCTATAAGATTTTACTCTAAGGAGACACAGTTACTCACTTAAGAAAAGCTTTCCTGCCAAAAGGGAGACATCTTTCTCCAGACAACTTTGATATTCTCTACCCCTGCTTTCCAGAGAGGCTCTCAGGCTCTTTCTCTGATATGTGAGGAGAGAGATAATGCTCACAAATATCTTACAGTGTCGCCATGGCCCGGAGACGGCCAAGGGGAGCCAGCAAAGACAAAAACTCATGAAGACAAAGGAGGTGTGTCTTTCCCTAGGCCCAGTGCTTTTGCAGCTAGTTCAGTTTCCCTTCTAAATTTTTAGCATTCTCAACTTCGGAATAAACTTTTTGGATTCTTTCCACTCCCTTGGAATTTTTGAGGGTACCTGCATGTATTTTACTTCACACCATTACTTTTTGTCCTATCACTACTCTTCCTGACAAAGAGTCCCTCTCTGGCTTCCCTGCAGGCCCCCTTCAGATACTGGAAGGTTGCTATGAAATCTCCATGCAATTTTCTCTTCTCCAGGCTGAAGAGCTCCAAATTCCTCAATCTGGGGGAGATGTTCCAGTCCTCTTATCAACTTTGTGGCCCTCTTTTGGACTTGCTCCAATATTTCCATGTCCTTCTTATGCAGGGGAAACTGGAACTATGTGCAGTCCTCCGGGTGGGGTCTCACAAGAGCAGAGTAGAGGGGGACAAGCACCTCCCTTGACCTGCTGATCATGCTGCTTTTGATGCAGCCCAGAATTCTGTTGGCTTCCTGGGCTGCAAGCACACACTGTTGGTTCATGTTGAGTTTTTCAGCAGTCACTAAGTCTTTGTGGGGCTGCTCTCAATCACTTCTTCACTCAACCTGGAGGTGTGTCTGGAATTATCATGAGCTGGGTGGAGGACACTGCACTTTGTTGAACTTCATGAAGTTTGCACAGGCCTAACTCTCAGGCATGTCAAGGTTCCTCTGGATGGCATCCCTTCCCTCCAGCATGTGAACTACCACACACAGCTGGGTGTCATTTGCAAACTTGTTCAGAGTGAACTCAATCCCACTGTCCATGTTGCTGACAAAGATGTTGAACAGTATTGGCCCGAATACCAACCCTTGAGGGAGAGCACTCAACAGTGGTCTTCACACAGACAGTGAGTCATTGACCACAACAGGATGCACATAATGAAGAGTGCCTGACTAAAAATGCCGGCAGAGAAAATGCAAGTGTAAACAAATCACAGAATTTGCATTATTTGTACAAAGCATAGAGGTGATTCTTATACATTAGAAAAGTGTGCAGCAAAACAGAAACACCGAGTGGATCAAATGTATTTCTCAGTTTCAATTCCCACTAGTCAGAGTCACATAAGGATGGTGATACCCACATGATATAGATATTCTCTGTATCCTCTTATACACTGAGTTTATTTCAATGTCCTTCCCTTCCCTTCCCTTCCCTTCCCTTCCCTTCCCTTCCCTTCCCTTCCCTTCCCTTCCCTTCCC
>JAWWEW010000078.1:93525480-93545431 GCA_035583185.1 Anabacerthia variegaticeps
CCTTCCCTTCCCTTCCCTTCCCTTCCCTGCCCTCCCCTGCCCTCCCCTCCCCTCCCCTCCCCTCCCCTCCCCTCTGGAAATGGCCAGAGTGCTGAGGCTGCTGGTCCTCCTCTTAAGGGGCTGAGAATCAGAGACTGAGCATGGGTGACTGAGGAAAGGAACCTTCTCTTTCTACCCAGTGCCACCATCATCATAGCCTGATTTCCACACTCAAAACTAACTATACAACTGTCTGGTCCCATTTTTCTAGGATCTGATGCAGGTTACCAAGCAACGGTGCTGCCTCCCAACCAAGCATATTTAGTTCATACTGGATATGCTTTCCTGAGACCAGGAAGGACTTGACCTGAGAAAGCAGCTACCCAGCAGATGTGACCACTCAGGTGCAATGGTGAGAAAATTACAGCAACATATGAACCACTGACAATTTAGCGCCAGCGCATTCAGAAAAAACACTGCTCCCATTATGTACTTCCACAGACAAAATACCAGTGTGTCCACATACCTTTCCACAATGAATGTAGCTGAGAGTTTAAAGAGATCATCATATCCTGTAACATGATTTTAGAACAGACTTAAGCTCTTTGGAGGGGCAGGCACTGAGCTAGGGCCTAGCTGCAGCAGCATATGATCAGTAGCATTACACTGGCAGTCGAAGATGCAGCTAGACCTTCTGAGAAGGAAGTCTTGGCTTTATTCATGGCTACTTAATAAAGTCCCAGAAGGCTGGTTCTGCAAATTGTAATTTCACTGCTGTTTAATATTCATTAATGCTTAAAGCAATGACAAGAACTATGTACATATTATAAATATATAGATTAACATAGAAAATCTTTTATGTCTATTAATTTCTTTCCCCAAGGACATACAACCCAATTTTTAATGCCTAATGTTCCTGAATATTTGGAAATCACATTAACAATTTTCAGAAGGACTTCAATGTTAAACAAGTTTAAAGAAGTTTTAGATTTCCTGTATTGCCATAACTCCTTGTTAATAAAAAAAAAAAAAGAGAGAGAGAGAGAAAGTAGAAAAGTAAGCTCATTTCATTTGGTTTACCTGACTAATATTTCTTTTCCTATGTAAGAATGCATTTATACTTCTTTTATCATGCTGAATCTGTTGGACTGATTAGAAGAGCACAGTAATATTCATAAGGTAAATTTTTATTTGAGTAAATACTTCCATAGATAATAACAACTTCATTATCTATATATACTCACTATATAATCTTCAGTGTTTTCCAGAATAAAGACAACACAACAGAGACAGATAGATACAAAAACACTATCCTATTTAGCACTAATTATATTTAAGGAGCTCTGTTTCACCCTTTTAGTTAAATATTGATACCTCATTTGACTTCTAGTTGCTATTGCCACTAATCCATATGTTCCACTACCCATTTCTGACCCTTGGCTAAGTGCATAACCTGATAGTTTATGAACCAGCTTTATACATCTCTGAATAACCTGTATTGTTTTGTGAGCACCTTTCCCCTCTTATGGTTACTTCTTGTAGTATCTTTTCAGTAGGAAAAAAGTTTTAAACAAAGAAATGAACAAAAAAATCCCAAAGAACTGGATGTATTGGATCTGCCTGGGATGGAGGTAATCTTCTTCATAGTAGCCTATATGGTGCTGTATTCTGGAATTATGACTACATCAGTCTTGATAACACATCAGTAGTTAGGCTACTACTAAGCAGTTCTTCCTTCATATCTTTTTCCCACTCTACCTTGCAGTGAGGAAACTTGGGATACACAGTGTTGGCAGGGGTCACAACAACAGCTAATACGAATGGCCAAAAGGACATCTGTCTTAGTTCAGAGGAGAACTAAGATATCTATGATGGCCAAGAGAAAAAAGAAAAGGACTTCTTACCCCAAGAAGGCCCAAGGAAAAAAAAGAAAAAAAAAAAAATAGCCCCACTATTTTAAATTTAGAACAAAACTTTAATTAGAAAAAATATATAGAACAGGATAACAGTTCTTGACCAAAATATATCTATCTATCTACCTATATATGTCCAGAAAAAGGACAGAACAAACAGTTTGCAATGAACCCTTTGAAGGAAGAAGTCAGTTTTCTGCTCCTCTAAGGGTATAATTATATTTAGGGACAGCAGGTGGCGATGTCACACCTCAGCTGACTGCAGGTCCTCTCTCCAGCTGCAGGTCCTCTCTTGCCATTGCCAGGCAGACAACACCTGTAGTGATAGATGGACACTGCAGCAGTCTTGATTCAGTTCCCGCAGGACCAATGGGCAGGGGGACGACAGGGGGCCCCCTCTCTGTGGCGCAGAGCAGGCACGTTCCCATCCTCTGCTCAACAGAAGAGGCATTGAGCTGCACAGGAAGGCAGAAATGACAGCAGCTTCCCTACCAGTGCCATCTGGAAACTGGGGCATAAGAAAATCATAAAAAAAAAAAAAAAAAAAAAAAAAAAAGGAGTCCGTCCCAAATCCAAAAAACCCCAAAGAGTCACTCCCTCAGAGGCTACCTCCACACACCTAGCAGCCCAGGGAGAAAAGAACAAAGAGGTCTCCACTTGGCTTGGCTATTAAATTGGAATGCAAATATTCATAGTGCCTTTTGTTAGCTACCAGCAGGATGCCGGGCATTAGCTCGGAGCTCTGGAAGGAATTCCAACGAGATTCTGAAACTATAACAACATCTCATACGATATGATGTCAGGCTCACCAAAAAACACCTCCGTGAAAGGATGAGGAAGGAGAGATATTTGTGGTTATGGTTTTTGTCTTCCCAACTAACCTTTATGTGTGTTTCCCTGGAAGAATCATTTCTTCAGGAATTCATCAACAATTGTGTTTATATTGACTTTTAATGATATTTTTCAAGGGCTACATGTAGACCTTGGCTCAAACTTTTCTAAAGATTGTGTGTAGGAGAACAAAATTGCCTGCTGATGAGAAGTAATGAATAAATTCCTTGGTTTGCTTTTCTTGTCTGTGTGACTTTATTTAACTTATTAAACTGTCTTTTTCTAGAGCCACAATTTTTCAGGTTTTGTTCTCCTAATTCTCTCTGTCATCCTGTTGAGGGGCAAGAGAACAAGCAGTTGTGGAGGTTAACCCACCACACGTGATAGCATTAATAGTGCTAATGGATATTTAAGGTTTGGCATATTACAATTCAGTATAATGGTCAAAGTCAAGCCAAAACTGGTGGCCTAATTAAACCTAACTTAGGCATTACTACATGTCACTATATAGGTCTCCCTGATCAAACTTAAATCCTTGTTAAATGTAGCAGTAAGCCTCAGAAGATGAAAGCTCACCATAATGTTTTAAAGTCATGATTTTTATTCCTTGTAAAATACAGCTTGCCTGGTTTTCCCTGTCTTTGTCTGTTCCCAAAAACATTTGGTAACACCCTCATTAGTATGTGAGAAGACTGGTCAAACAGGTTCCTGTGAGAAAGCCTCCCCTGCCTCCCTGTCCCCTGCCTGTCCATTGTTAACCTGTCCCTGCCCCCCCGGTCCCTTGTCCAGGATGTGACATCACATCCCCCTGGAGACCCCTATAAAAACCCCATACCCTGGGAATAAAATTCTCTTTGCTTCCTGTCCACTCCGCGTGTGTGTGGTCCTTTCTCCAACATCTCGGGACCCAGGGGGCCACGTGAGAGAGGGACAAGGGGCAGAGAGGATCCCCCATCAGCTGCCGCAGTTAAAATACTCCTAGTGAAACTAATAAAACTTAGAGCTTTATTTTCTTATTCTTTTACTGAATTAGATGATTCGAGAACACTACCTGGAAATCAGAAACAAACTTCTGTTAGATAAAGAATAGGAGCATCATCACATTAGGCATTTCCAAATGAGGGTTGCCTGTGTAATATTGAAGTATTATACAATTTTCTCATTCTCAAAAGAAGAAATTCAGGACTCTTCTTTCCTGAAGGTAGTCTTTTCTACCTAACAGAGTGCATAGTATGCAACAGATCCTGAAATATTAGCTTGTGAAGATGGGACAACCACACTATATTGTATAATTACAGGAAACAAGTGGGATAAGAAGATTGACAAAGGAAATGTTAATTTATGTCTTTGACTTTAGTGGTCATCAGTTTCCACAAAAGTGCAGAAATAATAGGTCTCTGCTATTATAAAGTTTTATAACAGTTTTTTAACAGGTTTTTTTTAACAGTTTTATAGTTATTTAATAAATTATGTAACAATGATCTTAGCTTGGTAGGGATGTCAGTTAATTAGTCAGTGATTAACTGATATTTATTAAACATTATGAGCAACGATTGGCAATATTTTGAGTTCTCATGTGCTTCATACAGCGTAGCCACTGACTCAAAGCTCTTCACAGCTATCTAATAATTTCAAACAAATGACCCTCAGATGTTTCTCTAAATGAAGAGCTCATTGACTGCAGAGTACAGATGGTTAAACTGAACAGTGAACACATGTCAAAGCAGGAAAAAGAAACAATGAAGGGTGCTTATCATGCAGTGTTCAATTTGTGCTGAGGTTATGTATCCTCTTTTCAAGTGTTCAAATAATATAATTGAGAGTGAACACTACATCTCTGTCCACAGACTTCCCAAGAGAAGTAAATAACACCTTCTATCTCTGGCTGACAAGATTATCGCAGCTTTTCTGAGCGTTTAACATGGTTTAAACAGTTTGTTTTGTCATGTCTAGGGTGGTAAGGTAAACTACTCTTTATTATTATCTACGGGAACTGAAAGACATTTCAAATGACTACATAACCTCTAGTATGGCAGGAGAATTTGAAGAGAAGTGGACCATTGCTGGAAAGACCATGCTGGTATTTTGTAGTCCTCAGTCTACAGAGGTTCTTCCCAGGTTCTAAATCACTGAGCCTGTAACATAAACTATATTAAAGTGTTTCACTCATTGATTTGTTTGTTTGTTTATTGCACAGTTTTCATTGTCAAGTAAAATGTTATCTAATAGAGCTTACATACAAATTAGGTATAAAAAGAAAGGCAGATTAGAAACCTGACTTCACGCCCTAATGGTGTGAATATCCTTGTGGGGATAAACCTCAAGTGCATCATTGGTCCCAAGGGGAAAATATTTTCTCTCAAACTAAAAAAAAAAAAAAAAAAGTGCATACTGCTTCTTAAGAATTCAACACAGATTATATTGATTTTCAGGGATACATTTTAAAGCTTGCATCTGGACCTTGACTCAAACTTTTCCCATGTCTGTGTGTCAGTACAAGGTAGAACCAAACTTTAGAAGGCTGAGAATTAAGTGATAAAGAAAGTCTAAATACTAGGGGTAGAATTACAATCAATACTAAGTTATAGGTCTTTATATATATATATTTTATAATAAATAGAGATAATATTATCTACTTCTCCATGGTGACACACTATATTAGATTTCTGTCTTGGTCCACAAAAAATGTATTATCATTAAGCAAAAGTGTTCTATATTCCATTTTTATTGTGGTTGCAAGAAACACCACAAAATGAAGTTAACAAATTTTGAGATAGAGTTTTAAAATTAGGCTTTTTTTCGCACATTCAAAAAGGAATCCACACAGACTGTTTCATATCTAAATAAATCAGCATTCTAATTACAATAAAGATTTTGACAAAATGCTGTAGTTTATTCTTCCTTTAATTGCTATATATGGTCACCAATTTTTGCCTTTCTGACCTACAGGATAACAAGCAGCTCCTGAATCACTGATAACTGTATAAAATCATTACCATAGCATTTTACTAAATCATCTGTATCTTCCTTTGAATGGGTGTGTATCAATGCATTCCTAAAGAAAACTAGATAACTGCAAATAGTAAATGTATACTACTGTAATAAGTGTGGGTGTGTACATGTTACTGTACTCAAGATGAAGAAAGAAAATAGAAGCATTCCAATAAATAAATGTTTCCAAGAGGTTTTAAAACATTATATTTTCAGGATCCCTGGAAAATGGTGTATATATTTATTCAGAAAGTAATTTTGGATACTCTGGGACAAAACCGTGTTGTGCTGTGGTGAGTCCAAGCATTTTCCATAATAAAAGTATCTATTGAAAGTGTTGAAATTTACCATTGATTGCAAAAAAAAAAAAAAAAAAAAAAAAAAAAAAAAAAAACAAACAAACAAAAAAACAACCACACCCACCACCAAAAACTAGTTCAAATATTAGTTTAGTTTCCCCTTTCTCTGAAACAAAAAAAAAAAAAAGTTTTGTAATCTTATCCCAAGATAAATATATTAAAACCAGAATATTCAATCTATACAATTTCCAATACAAATTAAAATTCCCAGTTATTGTTCAGATCATGATAATCTCTCATTTTAATTCAAAAAGACTAAATGAATTATTGCTAAAATAGATAAACACAGTAATAGATAACACATGTCAAACCCTTCCTTCCAACAAAGGATTTGCAATAACAAAAATGAGAAAATCTTGCAAAAGTTCTTCTCTTTATTTTTAATTTTGTTTTATTGAATAAGTAAATGGCAATCAAACTGGGTCTCCCTTTACCTGAGGCATGGAATTTTACAGATATCTTCCTAAATAACCATCTGTCGATATAACTGCTAGATTAACAATCAATTTTTACCCACATTCTCATAAAGCAATATCTTTAATTAAAAAATAAATCACAGGCATTTGGGACATAAAAATGTCAATAAACTCTGTTGAAAGTAAAAATGTCTTCCATATGTCACCTTTTCAGTTCTCTAAAGAGACAAAAGCATTTCAGTATTATATACTGTCATTAACTTCATTTGTCTTTGGTCTTTTTTACAGTGTTAGAAGATCAAAC
Organism: Anabacerthia variegaticeps; assembly: GCA_035583185.1. Lineage (NCBI taxonomy): Eukaryota > Metazoa > Chordata > Aves > Passeriformes > Furnariidae > Anabacerthia > Anabacerthia variegaticeps. The sequence goes on from JAWWEW010000078.1 coordinate 93,532,274, forward strand.
AATGTAAGTCCTTTCTATACGACGATCCCTTTCCCTTGATTGAAAGACAAGGTTCACCATGTTTGAAATGGGTCAAATAATAGAACTTCTGCAAATCCTTTGGGAACCATTCCTAGTTTGTGAAGTCTCCCTGCTATTGCCCAGCATATTTTTATTTTGATGACTGTCCCACACTACTATCAACAAAGGGTAAAAAAAATTCCTTTTCCATATAGCTAACTGTCAAGTAATTAATATTTTTTTCTTTGAATGACAGGATGGATGTTCATGCTTTTAAAAAAGAAAAGTCTCAAAAAAAGTTACATGAAAAACATTTATCTATTGATAACCAATCAATTATATAGTCTCTACTGTGGGGATCTCTGATCCTTATAGATGTCAAAAGCCTTGAAATAGGTAGCCCACTCTATGTCAAAGCTCAATACCTTCTTCAGACTTCCCAAGATCCATAAATTACCTACTTAAAGATCTTCTATCCACTCTGGTGAGCTTGGACGAACTTTACAGTAGCCCAAGGTCTATCAACAAGAAAGCAAAATACTGAAAGTAAAATCACAAAGAGCTCAGATAAGTTCTCTTTTCACTCACAACCTCATTGGGTTCGTATTCTTCCTCCAGATTTGTGGCACCCTTCTATGCTTCCTGTACACAGAAGGGCAAAGACTGCTTCTGGAAAAAGTGTGATTGTGCAGAAAGATGAGAAGGAGGCCAGAAGGATGCTGAAGGGTGAAGACATCCTTCTCTCCAACTCTGAAATGGATTTGTCTTTCACAACCTGTTCTATAATTACTCCAAGAATGGCCTCTTAATACTAATAATATTATTTTCAGTGCTCTTTAACAAACTTTTTTAGAAAGCTGTCACAATGTTCATGTGATAATTTTAAGCCTTTTGCTTGACTGTTTGAAGTGAATCAGTTAGACTTCATTTTATGCACCTTATTTCTTATTACAAATGCATTATTTCTTCAAATAATGTAACTGTCATCCTTTTCTAAGCCACTTGGCTTTCTGTTGAATTAATCCCTGATTTCTGTGGATATTATTTTTCCATTCAGTGAAAAGAAAATTATTTTCTTAAAACAGACGTATTTATCACAGGTTACTACAGGTTGCCAGAAGGAAAAAAGAAAAAGAATGTAAGAGTATGAATTGCTCAGACTTAGTTTGTTACAAAATAATTCTTTATTTGAAAAGATGTAGTACAATACAGACCCATAAGTACTGCCAGGACAATTGTCAACACACTCAGCACACTTTGGGTGCTGTTTTTTTTTAGGTAAGATAGATCATTGTGTGCAGATGTAACCCAAAGGAGAAAGTTTCTTCAAAAAGTTAAATGTTTTTCTTGTTACCAGGAAAGAAAAGCAGGGGAAAAAAAGACCTCTAGCACTTTTCAGCTACCAGTGGGAGATGTTTCATATGAAATATCAAAGACACACAAGTCTTCAGTAACTTTACAGATTCTCTTTCTTTCTCCTCTGGGGAAAAAAAGAAAAGACACCCATAATATTGGAATTTTCATTGTATTTTGCATAAAACTGACTAAATTGCATTTTTAAAACTATGCTCTTGAGTTAGCACTATTTCCAGCCAGAAACATGATTTTCACCTACCGTGGCTATTATCTGGTGTTTTCTCAGTAAACTATTCCCTCCCTGTTTTACCTGCCATAACATATGACCCTAATCTTGTCCAGGCTGTCAAGCTTTTCATTTTTCTAACACAGTTCCAATCCATACTTTTACAGCAGATTTCCACAGCTGCTATAGCCTTCTGCTGATTCTGATTTTTATTTTTTTTATGTATTCTACAGAGATTGGTATAGTATTTTAAAATCTATTAAAGTTTACATAAAATAGCAATTACTTAACTCTGGACAAAAATGGGTATCATATACACAGATGTAGAGAATTTCCCTGTTAAGCAGTAATCAGATGGTTCATAGTTACTTTTTTATCATTCCACGCTATGCAGTAGAGGAAAAAAAAAAAAGGAAACTTCTGTTATGGCCTCAAAAAATGAGGTCCATTATTTAAAGAAAATGCAATCTTCAGATCTCATGCTAAACTGTAAACAACCTCAATGCAAGATAGCACCTCTTTACAGCAACACTAGCATCATGAACAAAAAAGAGAAGCAACTAAAAGATCAACAGAAATCCAAGTAAACAAGCAGCTTACATACTTCATGCAGGATCCAGTCTATATACGTTTTGTAACTGGTGCTTATAGATATATATGTCACAATTGGTTTTACTCTTAAAAGGGACATTAGAATATCTGGTAAGGTTGTTACGTCTACTGTACCATTAGCTATCAAATGAAGCCATCAAAATAATACATGAAGACATATGAAATTTCTGAAAGAAATATTTTGACCTGTATCATGCAGGAAAACTGATAAAATAATCATAATGTGTGCTTTGAGACCAAAATTTACAAATCTAAGAAAAAAGTAAAATTATTGGTTTAAGCATGAAAAAGACTTAACTGATAAAAAGATAGAAAATGGCAAAGTAATTTTAAAAGAAGATGACTCCTAAGTATTTTAAACTCATTTGTAGATCTAAACTAATGCTCCATGTCAAACCAAATCACTGTAATTGATCTTATTATCTTACACTAGAGAAAACAGACACTTTTAAAGGCAGGTTCAGAAACTTTTTAGAGGGGCTATTGTTTTGTATTCTTCCACCTCTAAAACTGTCCATTCTATGTGAACCAAAAGGAGAAATATATGAGAACGAAAAAAAGGTGAAAATTCATAGCCTATGGAAGATACTGAAATATAAATGTGCTGACTTCCAATATCTCACTACTAGAGATGAATAATGCACAGTCTCTTGAAAACAAGTATTTTCTGTTTGCTCTTTTTGATATCCCATATTCTTGCATTTGTTTAGAAGTGCACAATAAAATATAGATAAGGTTTGGGGTTTTTTTCCAGTTATTAACAATTCCTTACTTGGAAGGTGAGGGTTGCCTGAAATACAGAGAGAAACAAATAAAATAGATTGATAGTTGTTCAAAGCTGCTCAGAGCTTTGTAATGCTAAAATAAGATCTAATTTTTATGATTTGAAGTATATTTCAATGTAACTACATTCAGAGCCCAAAGCTATAAACCTTGGAGTATTTTCTACATGTTTCCAAAACATACTTTCCTGCCCTGTAGTCACATATCAGCCTTACAAAAAGTTTCTGTTACTGTCTATGTTATGACAGCTTTGCAGCTCTAATCTCTGTTTACAAATTCACATTACAGCTAAGTAATTCATTAAAGTTTGATTTTATTTTCTTTTTATTAAATAGAAGGCAAAGAAGCCCATCTGTAGACATTGAGACACTATCATAAGAAGCAGCCAAATATGACAGATCCTATTTTTAAAAACAGCAATTGTTTCAGGAATTCATTTAATCTGGGAGTGATATAAACTCCCTGATCTTGTTTTCCTAAAAATGCATTAGCATGTTAAGCAACCAAGTAAGTTCTGATTACCAAATACGGAGAATAATTAGAGCTCTTTAAATCAAAAACTGCTATTCACAGAAATCTGTGACATACCTGAGAGAAGATGGCACATACTTAAACAAAAACATTTAAATAAGCCTTTAAAACCCCCACATTTTTAAAGTGTTGAGTGAATTTTCTTTTGCTGTGGGAAGTTCTGAATATACTTCCAGTGTTTGAATTTGTTTGCCACAGTTTGGATCTGCCTTCTACAACCCAAATAGATTTAGCTCCTTGGTATCAAGTATACCTATTCTTTTAATTCAGAGGACTTCATGTTTTTTTTACCATTCAATCCCTTTTCTCCATGGCAACAGACATGCCTGTGGAAGAACCAGGAAAGTATCCTAATACTCAAAATACTCATCTTTCACTGAACCTGCTTTTTTTTTTTTTTTTGTGATCCTTAAATATTCTACATTTTAGAATATTTATGGATCCCATCAAAGAAGTTTCCATGCATTTCTAATGGTTGTAGATGATGTATCTACCAGAAAACTTATAACTGAGCCAGTAGCTCAACCTTACATAAACTGAAGGAATCAGTAAAAGCAAAGGGAAAATACTAGCATTCAAAGACTGTTTAATTTTTGTATTACTCAAACTTCATACTTTTTCCTGCCATGTCTTAAATGGACAGTGAAGTACTTTAGATTGAACAGACCTTACTTAGTGAATTGTATGGGACAGTTTATATAGATATTTCACTCAGTGAAGAAATAAAAGGAATTTCATTTTTAAAATAACTTCACATTTTCCTTACTTTTTTCTTTTTCAGAAGATGAGACCAATTGTTCCATAGAAGAAACCCATAACTGATACATATATAAGGAAAAAAATAGCTTGGAAACGTCACTTTGGGAACTAGATAAAAACGTATTTTATGTATGTACATTCAGAGGAATCTATGGGGAAATGATATCCAGAAAAAGTCAAATTGTCTGTTGCAACATAGCTTTAAAGTAAATCCACAGAAAGGATTATATTTGCCTCAGGAATACTTTGAGGAAATATATACTATTCCAATAACCCTTTAAAATGGAGAAGATCAAAAAATAAAATTGAGAAATATATATCAAGACTGAACAAAATTTTAGAAGGGTAACTCATGCAGTGTTCAACTTTAATGTTTAATAATGTTTAATAAAATTATTTGAAGTATAAGAAAAATATTAATGTAATACATGTTTCCCCATAAAAAGCCTGTAAAATAGTACATATAATGAAGGATTGAGTTAGATATGGGAGGTGAAGAACAGTTTAGGTGTCTTATTAGTTCTTCTCATTGCTTCAGTAGATATACAATTCCTTTGACAAGATAGCAAAAACTGCATTGGAAAATTATGTAAATATTCACCACTTTCTTTCCAGTAAAATAAATGGTATTTGGCACAGGTAATCAATTTATGATTAATCAAATTTCAACTGTAGAATTTAGGACTGCTAAATTTGACATTCGACAAAAGATCAGAGCTTTGGCGTTCATGCAGATGAATGTGGAATTCTAAAAAAGTTGAAAAGAAAATGTTGAATTGTTTCTCATGTATGCACTTCACCTCAGTGCCCTAGTTTTGTTTTCTACTGTATTCCTTGAGTTTGATATTAAAAATATGCTTTCTAGCTTTCTAGCCGGGTCAGTGAAAAAAGGCTTCAAGGAAGAGATTTAAAATCTAGAAATTAGACTTTTGGTCAAATTTTTCCCTGGGGAAAAATGGTTGAATTCATTAGGACTGCATTATAGCAGAAGTTATCTAAATATCTAAAGGAAAGAAAAAAAACAATCAACCAACCAACCAAACAAAAAAGTACACACAAGGAAAAAAAAAAAAAACAAACACAAAAAAAAAATCGAAAAAAAGCCCCAAAACCCCAAAACAAACCAAACCAAAAAATAAAACAAAACCAAATTCTCATAAGAGAGAGCAATGTAACAGATCAACAGATAACTCAACACCTAGAATAAGGTTGTTTTTCTTATGATTACAGTCAATGCAATACTGAAGGGTAATGAGGGGTTCTGTCTGCCACCCTTGACAAGGAACTGTTCCTATCCTTAGTGAGTAGCAGCTAATAGTGGTCTGTCCTTTGTCTCTTAGTTACCCTCAAAGAGATCACCTCTCAGAGTACTATAAGATAAGGCAACTCCACAAGAAATGGTTTCAACAAGGAGTAAGTAAGGAAGGATGAGATCTGTGTTCCATTATTGGACACTGGCAAAATAAAGAAGGAATGGAAAATACATTTCAAAGTATCTGAAATTTCTATATCAGGTTTGTTAATAGGAAAAAATGATGGTAAGATCAAAAGTAAATAATAGTGATATCACTTTACTTCCAGAATGAAAACAGGAAGTAAGCCCAGTCATGGCATTCAAGTAGAAATCAGAGATACTGAGAATAAAGAAACAGAAGTGTACAGTGTCTTTGGTGGACTTCTTAGCATAAAATGTATATTGGAGCAAAAAAAATTCAGAAATGTTCCACAATATGTAAAGAATTCATACATTCATGCAAGTTTTCATGTCCACTTAATGAATATATACAAATAATGAGGAAATATAGAAACCTCATACTTGGATTAAGAATGGGTTTGCAAATTAAATTTCAGAATTTTTACAGAAAGACTTCATATTTATTTTTTTCCCTTTTGCTTAGACTGTGTAGTTTTGCTGTCATACAAATCAGACTGTGGCCTGAAAGTGATCCTGACAGAGATGAAAGTGCTGTTTCTCTAGAGTTGTGTTAAATGAAAAGTGAGATATGTAACTGCGGGGGGGGGGGAGAACAAAAAAAAAAAGTATTTTATTGCTTAATATGTCTTTTCTGGAGACCAATATTTAACATGTGAGCTCAGAAACAATTGTCTGTAGACATGCACCTTGCATATAATGGTACAAGACAGTTGCAGCTGTGACACTCAACTTCTTTCCCAAAGGATGCTTCACTAATCTCCCTTGCCCTGCTTAACAACTGACCGGCTGGATATAAAACATGTCAGGTCTCCTGTCATATTTTGGAAAATTTAGTGATCATGCTTAGCATAATAAAAATTTTATTTCTTGTTATAAATTAGTAAATTAATTTTTTGTTTCCAGTAAATGTAAGACTGCTAAGTACTGCTATAGAAACTTCAATAACTTGTTTTGAATCCTCTCAGAGATAGCTCAAGTAGTTCAGAAACTTAATCTATGCAGCTTAATATTTGTTAGAGTATGAGCAAAAGGCTTTTCAAAACAAATTAAACTTGTTGTGCAAAATAATTAATAATTTTGGAGAGGAAATGTTTTGAGTGATTCAAGTTTATTTGAATTCTTTTGGAAAAATCTTTTCCTACCTTTAAGCATTTATTGAGTTCATTTCAACATACTTTTTTTTTTTTTTTAATGGATCTGTCAGAGTCTTTAGTCCTGCCTTCACTGTGCCTTTCTTTTTGAATATGGGGTGCACTATATTATTATGGTGGCATTATTTTTTAAAAAAACGCTTCACACCATCCCTTTTTCCTTCCTAATGAAGCTGAATTTACTTCACTGTGAATATACAATAAATTTATCTATCATGAATTCTGTAATTTTTAGTTTTATAAAAAAAAGAAACCTGTGAGATATCAGAAGCATTCTTTTAAACAAACTATGGTAATGGAAATACTTATGTGTGAGTAAATTCCTATCAAGTGTGAGGAATTAACACAGATACACGAGAAATGAACTAAACTTTAACTCCTTCAAGAGAGAAGTTGTAATTTCACAGACTCATAATAAGGTTACACAGAGGTAATGTTTCAGCCACAACAGGAATGTTGTGTAAAATGTCTGTTCAATCCACTGTCATGAGTACAAGCAGTATAAGGATGCTCCATAAGGAATAAGCATGTCTAGACACTTTGAGCAGGAACATTTGAGCTGCCTCTTCCTACTCTGAGGACTCCAAAGAGTTAAAGAGTGTGAGGAACAGTATTGGCTAGGATGCGAAGACAATGACTTTCTCTACTGGTTGTCCACAGGCAAAGTATGACAAAACCAGAACACAAATACATGGTTTTGTACCCAGACTACATTGAACAAGCTTTCATGAGAGCTTCCATCCAAGCAAACAGTGCTTGCATACTGTCAATATGTTCACAGAATGACCATGCTGTATTTCAGTTCAAGACTGGCAAACAGTATGTCAGGCCTTAATGCTGTCCTGATTCAAATATTTTAGTCACTATATGTTAAAATTTGAAGATCTGAAGACTAATTTCAGGTTTATTTTGGTTTGGTTTGGTTTGGTTTAGTTTGGTGGGTTTTTTGTTTGTTTGGTTTGGTTTTTTGTTTTTTTTTTGGTTGTTTTTTTTTTTTCCCCTATGGAAAATTTCAATGTTAAAACAGTCTGTCACACAGTTTTAAAAATTCAGAACGTTTATCACACACAAAAAAAATAAACTTTCTCAATTTTTTGAGATATATGATCAGTCTTTCTTAGCTTTGTTTTTTGATCAACTTCAGTTATTCTCTTTCTTCCAGTAATTTAGAAGCATGCAAGTTTTAACAGAAGTCCACATTTGCTACCATCAGTGTTGAGGAACTACCTCAAACTATTGTCCCTATTAGCTGAAGATTCTCTCTATATTTCAGAATAGAGTAATATCCACTGCTTATTGTCTGTAATTTCTGAAGGGTTTTCTCAGTTTTCATATGGTAAAGGAAAAATACAGTTCTTAATTCTCCACCATCTTTTACTTTATTCTCCTATTGGAACAAATGACAAAGAAAAGAGATTTTGTTATATATTAAAATATTTAAAGAAGTATTACTGATCACAAAAGATGTAAATTTCTATACAACTGAGACCAGGGAAATTGATTTTTTTAAACTCAACATGAAAGCATACTATCCAATCATGAGAAAAGTACTTCAGAAAAATACTCAACTTGGCAAGAGTTCTCAATAACTCAAGAACAATGGAGAAAGAGATGAAATAAGGATGGAATTTTTTTTTTTTTTGAGAATAAATATAAAGTAGTTTAACTTTTAATATTCAAGTACACTCTAAAACCCTCAGAAAAATTTTAAGGCTTAACATATGAGAAGGCATCACTGAACCTCATGTGGAAATGCCTTCATGCTTCTGATTCTTCTATTATAATGTACTTTATGCAGCTGACAGTGGTGTTAAAACATTTGCAATAGGCATAACCAATTCAAAAGTTCCCTATCTGGATGTTCTCAAAATCCCTTAGGATTTTGTTGACTTTCCTCAACTTTAGCAATGATACTAGAAACAGATGTTAATTCTTCCACTGAGTTGCACAGGTTGCTGGACGGCCTCAGGGCCCTACCATCTGACATTCATATTTTGGACAGAATGTATTTTTGTATCCCACTCATAAGACACCCACTTTCTTCAGCAGGAAAATAAATGCTAAGCTTTGCTTTAGGAAACATTACCTGAATAGTTTCAGCTTTACAAACTAAATAATCAGAAAGGTTTCAAGGAGCTGACTCTCTTTGTGGTCACTGTTATTACACTGGGTTATGTTCACAATTTCTTAAGAATGAAACTTTGTTCATTCACTCTGAGATCAGCAAATGCCAATAAACAGAGGACAAAGCTGAAGCACACAGTTACAAATAATTCAGCACTTTGAAGATTAAATGGATTGAAACTGTTAATTATGTAGTGCAAGTTTCCATGAAAAAACAGTGGCAAATGACAAATTCTGCTTGAAGTCCGAATTAGGCAATGCCATGCACAGCACAAGAGAAGCTATCCTTCACTATACATTGAGTAAAAGAGAAAGCTGGAAAAAACAAATATTGTTTTAATACTTTGTTTCCCCCGTCAAAGTAGAGTAACATAAGAATTCTTCTTTTAATACATAACAAGATTGGTAAAGGAATGAACCAAAATTTAACATTTTATATGCAGTTTAAAGAAAAAGATTTAAACAATCTCTTCCCAAAAATCACTAAAGGTAACCAATTTTGTTTTGTTCAGATTCTGGGGGGGAAAGAAACAAACAAAAAAAACCCCAAACAAAACAAACAAACAAAAACCACAAAAACCCCAAACCTGATTCTCAAACTAATTGTGCTTAAATAAATATACCAAAAAAGTACATAAATAAGCAATCCAAGATCATCTGCAGAACTATGTGTAAAACAAAATACGTATTTTAGAAATTTTACACTGTTGATCGAGAAGTAAACTCACCTACCCTTCAGGCAGGTAGTCAGTTAAGTATTACAAATACTGCATTTTTAATGAAAGTGTCTGAAAATCTTAAAATCCCTTTCAGAAACATTTTATCTACTTCACTTTAAACAAGAGGAAACCTTGGAACAATTGCCTTAGTATTCCTAAATCAGACAATCAGCTTGAAAATTTGTGAGTCTAAAAAAGATAAAGGCTCATTTTTTTAGAGAAACAGAGTGGCTGAATTATGAAGTCTAATTCTCTAAAACTTTTGACACATTTTGGACTTATTTACAAAATATGTCTTCTTGTTTCTTGCAGTTTTCTTTTTCCTTCTGTCTTTCTGCATAGATTTACAGCTGTAACACCAATTTCTGTTTTTAAGAGAAACCAGAATATTAAAAAAAAAAATTCTAACAACATTCAAAGTTCATACATCTGGGCATTTAGAGGTGAACCAGACACTTCCCTCTCTTAAAAATGGAAGGGTCCAACTCCACACTGAAATAGTGCAATTTACAATCAGCTGTGAAACCAGTTCTCTATTTTGCTCAGTTCTGCATTTTGTTCTTTTCCTTTAGTATTTATGGTATGTTTTGGAATATTTAGATGATCATACCAATCTGTTAACTGAGCAGAGTCTTCTCAATAGAACTCTTCAATGTCCGCCTACTCTTCTATATTCTTTATATGCAACATAGAATCAATATTTTGTCACTATGTCTGAGAAAATGACAAGGTTTTCACATTAGTTTTGCAAAGCACAGTGTTTTCTATACACGTTGTCATGAGAAAGGAATTAGTGAATTTACAGAAATCTTGGAGAGTGATTAGAATGGGGATGAAAGTAAATCTGGTACTACTCTAGAAAAGGAAAAGGTCCTAAAAAGAATTCATAAAAGGTGAAGAAAAAGAAGAGTAATACAAGCAGTAGCACTATAAAGGTATTCAATCAGTTTAGCTACTCTAACATCCTTTGACTTCCACTTCATGAAATGTTATTGTCAACATACATCTCCTTTCCTCTCAATAAGACTCAATCACTCAATCAAATCAAGGGTTGTCATACTTGAATGCTCTGCCAAGAACACCTTGGGGCTCTTGTTGTTGATGCTTCTTAAGGGATTTTGGTGGGTTGATTTGTTTGTTTGAAGTAGCCCTATAAAAAATATGGAAATCCACTTTCTATTGCAATTAAAATGCAAAGCTATTGTGATACTAACACTAAATGTTTTGGATAACAGATTGTGAGAGTACTGTCAATAAAATGTGACATAAATGTTATAAATATCAAAACACAGCAAAGCAGATGACTACCTGCATAGATAAGCTTGCATACAACTTTAGCATCACTCAGAATTATACCAGTTGCTATATGCAGTCTGTTTTCTAGGAGAAAATCCCAAGAAATTTGCTGTCAAGAGTATATAGACACTTTCCTTTCTGTGATCTTTGGCTTTACACCATGTTAAACAAAGCTAAAACCAGTCCAATAAGCATCCATTTCTAAGTGATAAGTTCATTATCATGGACACGTGTCTGATGTCTGATCAGAGAGGGGTCTTTGCTGACTTCTGTATTGTCCTACCATGTGCATTTCATCTTTCTGTAGCTGGCAAGTAAGACACAGACTCTAAGGAAGACCCAGACTGGGCTGGTGACTAGGGACTAGATATGATTCCCTCAGTGTGAGAAATAACACCAGATGTTCTTGTGTTGGCTGGCAATCAAGCCTGGTGCTGACAGGAAAACACCTCTTATAAAAGTTTTCATCTCTTTCCTCAAACTCAAGTCCAATCTGCACAACCTGCAGTCCAAGCTATCATTTCTGTTGTGATATATGGGTGCACAGATTTCTTTTTCATAGAGATAAATGTCATTGGCCATCCTATCCCTCCCTTACAATTATGAGTGTGCCCAATATATGGATGCAACATGGAATAGGATAGTACTTTTTCTCAAAATTTTGGAGTAACTAGCTGATTTTTAACAAACCACTGAAAGAGTCATGAAGGTTTGTTCTTTCAATTTATTCTAATTTAAAATATAGATAATAACTGTATCACATAACAGCTCTTCCTGTTCACAGCAAGATGTCTTCTTCACCAGAGGCTACAGAAAGATGATGAAAGAATAACTTTTCTTCCTATGGGAATTTAGAGGTTGACATATAGCTCCAAAGTTCACCTAAAGACAAATCTTTGTCTCTCTCAAATGTCATTCATTATTTTGTTAGCCTGGAGGAGAAGAGCATCCTTTCTTGCACTGGAAGTTTGAAGCATACATAAAATAAGCAAACCATTTGGTGTCAGAATTCATGGGATGAAGAATGAATGAAATTCCTGAAAATGAGAAGACTATTGATAATGCTAAATAAGCAGTGAAAACAAGAAAAAGACAATGAAGACTGCAATACCGTACTCAGATACAGAAAATATTTCACTCTAAAACAATGGATTTAGGGTTTGTTACTCTTCCTTTCTAATCTAACACCATCAAATCTTTTACCTCTTATCTGTCTTTGGGAATTGTCTCTGGCTTTTACAGATTTTGTCATTGGACTTTGGGGAAAAATTACTTGCAAGATTAACAGGACTGGAAAAATGAACATCTGTCAGCAAAAAGAACAGGTGCTTGGCTGAGTTGGATGATGAGTAATCTGTTAGTAAATATTTTCTTCATAAGTCAGTTTCATTGTAATTAATAGAATCTATTTAGTGTTCTTTCCTGACTTAAGAATTTAAACAAGAATTAGAAAAAAACAACCCAAACCCAAAGCAAACAAACACCACAAAACAACCCACTAAAGAAAAACACCAGGAATATCGTTTTTCATGCCTGAGTCCTGTGCTGCATTCTTTGGGAAATGTGCTGGTTGAGCTGTAATTTACTAATTCCCTCCAACTTTTAAAATCCTTGCTTTCCATATGGTGTGTAGTCCTGAAATTAATAGAGTTGTGTAAACAGCAATTCATATTGCAGTGACAATTGGATTTTTCAATATTCAGGTGGAGTTCAAATAAGCACAAGAGAACCGGATCATTTACAACAGCATGAACAGGTTGCAGGTCATACCCTCCTTATATATGAGCAGTTCATTGTCCTCCCACCAAACAAATGAATCATTACACTTCTCGGAAATCTAAGAGAATATGTCATGCAGATGAATTTTGGCTCCTAAACAGTGCCAGTCTATCCATCACCCATATTGACACAAACGAATTTAGTAGGAGATACCTTAAGCTACTGTTGCCATAAGGAAGGGGGGAAAAAACTTTCCAAGACAGCTTTATGTGGGTAAAGTAGAGAAGAGTTCTTTTACTTACAGGGTTTGGGGGTACAGAATACAAACGAGTATAAAAGAGTATAAAAGAGTACAACACCTGTTGAAAAGTAACAGATAGAAAAGACCAGTGCTAGGTTGAACTCACGGCCTCAGGAATACCATGTGAGCTCTTTCCAAGCACCACC
>JAWWEW010000078.1:93545810-93574448 GCA_035583185.1 Anabacerthia variegaticeps
GGTGTTCCAGCTATTATCTGACCCTTAAGACAGCTAGCACAAGGTTAGAGGTTGCTAGCTGCTCTATATGTGAGAAACTACCTAGAAGTATAAAAATCTTCAAATTCATGAAATCCTAAGGCATCACAACCATAGTGTCTAGCAGTATAAGCTGGGAACAGATTCAGCCCAAACTGGTTTGGGACTATGTAGAGTCTGGGGACTTCGTACAGTGACAGGCTGATCAAATATTTTTTTTTTTTTTTTTTTTTTGGATCTATGGGACCTGTTGCATAACTTCTACTGATCTCAAGCAATGCCTCAAGGTTTCATGTCTCACCACATACTAACCAGAATCAACTGGCACAAATAATGATATTTTCAATGAGAATATTTTGGGAAAACAGATTTATTCATTTGAACTTTTTTTTTTTTTCAGAAATACTCCAATCTCAGCAAAGTTTTAATTACTATATAATAATTCTTCATATAACCTCTCATAATAAGAATGAACCTCTCCAAAATAATTAATTAAACAGTTTATATTCCTGGTTAATTAAGTTGTTGGTTTGGGGAAAAAAAAAAAAAAATCTATTTGATCAGGGACTGATATCTATGATGGTCCTATTATTAGATTCTTTACAGTTTTATATATGGTTGATTTATTTTATTTTAGTCAAGTAGATAACACCTTTCCTTCTTTTTTCTTTAATCTTGAAATGTCATGGATTTGTAAAACCCTTTCCGATTCAGTTACTGTTGGAAAATTCTGGAGTTTATTTATAGAAGGATAACATCTTTTTTATTTGTTTGGCCATAGTCTGGGAAAAGATTTTTACATTGTGTGTATTTATATAGCACCACACACCTTTAACTTCAAAGCTGTTTTGTTTTGTTTTGTTTTGTTTTAAAGTCCTGTATAAACCTATCTATTTACAAATTACAAAATTAGTGCATTATTGATTAGGATTTATAAAAAAAAAAATTAAACGTTTAGAATCATTTAAGAAAGATACACACATCTAGATGTTTCTCTGCTTTTCAAATTTCAGCATAAATTTGCTGATAATTCTTTGAAGATAAACTGATTTATTTTTTAAAATAATTTATTGCACTTAAAATTGGGGGGAAAAAAATATCCCGATTTAGATTGCTCAATTTTCTCTGTCCAAACAACTTGTTCTGATCAGATACTTAGGTGAAAAGTACAGTACTTTTCTCAGGGAAATCCCGAGATCTTACAATCCAAGCAATGACTCTGTGTCTTAAATCCTAGCAATAACGCAGAAGAAATCTGGTTCCAAAAGACTCATGCTGTATTTATGCACATGATTTTACAGTATGTCTAATCACCAAATATGCTTTTTTTCATAGGTATGATCATGGTTTTGCTCAGTTGACTCAAATATGAATGATTCCTCTGCACACTGATGTAGAACTGACAAGAAAAATAAATTCAACGCCTATCCAGATGCAGATATTCAGGTTTCCTATTATATTGTATTAAAGTCTTACAAGCAGATCAATGGAGACAGGGCCAAAAATATCTGGTATTTAAATCTGTCAGGTGAGGAGATATTGAGAGAATGGAGAGGAAATTAATCATATTTGCTACATTATATCTCTTTATAAATGGGCAATATAATCAAAATTAACCTCTCATGTAGTTGGATTGATTTGGCATTCCTGTAACAAACAAATGAACAAACAAAAGCCAAGCAATGAAACTGAACACATAGTGATGGCTGGGTTTAACTTCCTATGCAACTAATCTTGATGCATATTTAAAAGAAATTCCATTTTCTCATACATCTGGGCAAGTGATACACTGTTTGATATCAAGATTTATCTGAAATATGGCAACTGTTACTCCAAGCCATTCTTCGGGTGCACTTCTCCGTTTCTCTTCTCATTCCTTCTCACCACTAATAACAATATACTCATTAACATGTTTATAACTATAATAATTTCATACTTTTTCTGGTCATAATTGAAATTTCAGTTTCTCTCGCCTTGAAACTACAGTTACTATAACCTGGACATTCTAAACTAGGAAGTCTAATACTGTTGTTTTTAATGAAAACCCAGTATGTTGGCCCCTAGGTTTAAAGCTTTTAAGTAAGTGCTTAACATTGCAATATCCATTCATCATACATAAGAGCTGGCAGCTGTGGAATGTGTTTTCAAGGTAGTAGCTGTAAATATCTGCTAAAAGACCTTCAGAAAACATTTTCAAAAGGTATAAGAAAACAGAATTTGGTCTCAGCTTTGAAGTAGGCAGGATCATGTGGAGATACGATGAAAATATATTATTGCAATTCAACACAAATAACAAATGCAGGAGAAAAATAACCAAAGAACTTTGACATAAGATTTTTAAATATAGCATTAAAACATTTTGGACATACACCAAATCTGTCCAGTAGAGCTTATTGGATCCATTTGTGACTTTAGAGTTTTATAACAGACATAAAATATAAGCATCATTACGCAGTACTTTATGTTTGCAACTCTTAAGCACAAGCTCTGCACCACCTCCATGAATTAGGTGAAGTGGGTCAATGGAAAAAAGCCCACTGACCACAATAAATGAGAATAAAGGGAAGTGTAAATAAGCATAGTTGCAAACTGTTTTGCAAAGAAATTCCCTGTTCTGAAAACTAGCTTATTTTATATATTTAAATAATTATATTTAGTATGCTTTTCTATAATAGTTTGAGGTTGCATTTCAATCACATCAACACTACATGTCCACACACACAAAAGGTTAACAATATAAATTACTTCTACAGAGTGTTTACAAAAGTGAAGGGAAAACCTACTTATCTCTCCTAAGAAAGTTATCAGTGAGAGTTGAGATAAGAAATGTCAAAGTGACATGATTATAACTGATACATGAAAACTTTATTTTAAAATCTTAGATTAGCAAAATTAGACAACTGAAATAAAATCCATCTAGCAACCTGACCTGCAGCAAACCCTGCCTTTCCACTGTCCTTATCTCTATGTTCTCACAAATTATTTTTCCCCAGAGGAAATAACTGCTTACAAGAAATGTCTAAATATATATCTCTATTAAAGCTTTTATAAATTATAAGGTTTCCATTAAACCTCACTGTATATTGAAGCATAATTATGGCACAATGATCACACTAGTATGACTGCATTAACTGAGAATTTAAAGTGACAGGTTTTAGTTTATACTTCTGCCATATATTTTTGAATTGTAATGCTTAAACGTCATTCAGAATAAATAAAGCAAGTGAAATCTCATGGGAAATAAAATGCATCCAGTCTGCCAGGTCCTGACAGGCAGAAGTAGTATAATATTAACAGAGTAGTGAGGGAATGGGAAACAATTCAACACCACAATGCAAATGGTATTAATTAAGAATAGGTAAGAGTCCTACATAATTTTCTTTGAATAATGTTTTACGTTGATTCCTTTCAAGATTTTTTTACACATTCTTCATTAAATGTTTCTCGTCTATCCTATGCTTCATTGCTCTCATCTCTCTCCTTCATTCTCAATATTCCCAAACCAATACATTCTGATGTTTGTGGGACACCAAACTATTGATGTTCACTGACACAGTCCTTTTATTTCAGACAATATTTTCTTCGCTATATTTAAACACAAGTAATGCTTTTCAATAAAAGATAATTATTGCTCTGAATAGATTGGTATTTTCCAAAGATAATTGTTTTCAGTATTAATTTTAATATCTTTCAGAGTATATGTGATTATAACGTTCTCCCACAAAAAAAAAAAAAATTAGAAAGAAAATTCTTAATAAATAAAAAGAAAAAAAAAACAAACATAAAAAAAAAAAAGGAAATTCTGCTCTTCAATAGCAATACTTAGAAAGTCAAAGCCATCACTGAAAATGAGACTCTCCTATTATAAAACTTACCAACTAGAATTGAAAAGAGGATTCCCCACCCCCACCCTGTTTCCTGTAAAAATCCAAAATATGTTTCCTAATTTACATTAAACTCCTAGAGCAATATTAATGCATAATAAATATAATGTGCTATCAAAAAAAAAAATGAGGTTGCCTTTTCAGCAAACG
This sequence comes from Anabacerthia variegaticeps, assembly GCA_035583185.1. Lineage (NCBI taxonomy): Eukaryota > Metazoa > Chordata > Aves > Passeriformes > Furnariidae > Anabacerthia > Anabacerthia variegaticeps. The sequence goes on from JAWWEW010000078.1 coordinate 93,549,863, forward strand.
TAAATTAGTGGAGATTCAGTGATGAGCAGATCTGTTACACATATACAGCGAAGGCACTAGCTGTTATTTCTAGCTCTCGCAAAGCACATCATCCTACTCTGTCATCTACGGAATTTTTTTTTTAAAAATATAGGATTTTTGTTTGTTTGTTTGTTTGTGTTTTTCTGCTGTCTAAAGTTCCAAGGTTATTTTGCTTCAGTTGACAGAGGAGAATTTGGCAGGTTTGGTACTTAAACTTAGGTATTACATAATGCAGACATGAAAGTCATACTTTTCTGCTTTAAATGGTGATTTACCAACAGAAGGAGAAAAAAGGCATGAACACAATCAACATAAGTAATAAAACCTTCTGGATCACTTGCCAGTGGGGTTGTGTGAGTAATTTCAATATCCTTATTGGATTTGCAGTGTTGGCTGCCTCCTGTGCAGCAGACTTAAATGGGGAATATAATCCCTTTTGGAATATTTCCATTGCACTAAAAGAGACATCATTCTGGTCTAAATGTGCACATTTACTTTTATAAAATAAGACTACACTATTATGGCTAGATAAATTCACTTAACCATATGCGCATGTAATTTTATTCTGCTTAAGTACTACATGTTTCTCAAACATTAGGAAACAGGATAACCTCATGAAAGACTCTAAGTTATTCCATTTATAGAAAAGTATTCTGCTTTTATAGATTTACTTTGTAAACTTAATTAAAAGAAAAAGAAGTTCTGTAAAAGTTGTATTCTCTAAAGAGGAGTTTTCAGACAGAATATTGCTTATAGCGTTTTTGTTATAGAGTTTTACCAAGCTCTCAGATGACCTTTCAAGTGCTGGAAGAGGCTGCCCAGGGAAGTGGTTGAGTCACGAACCCTGGAGGGGTTAAAAGATGTGTAGATGTGGCACTTCAGGACATGGATTACTGGTGAATTTGGCAGCATTGGGTCAATGGTTGGACTGGGTGACTTTAAAGGTCTTTTCCAACCTCAATGATTCTATGATCCCATGAAATTTTGCACACCTTCAATATTACTGCTTCTTGGAAATAAATACAAAGATAGACCATATTCTTAGATAGTAATCTCAAAATTAGTTTCATGAAGGCCAAGGAGGAGTGCAGGTTCTCCCTCCATCCACTTGAGACAGAGGCAGGCTTATGAATTTATATGACTGTGTGTGAAAATTTGAGATTAGTTTCAAATAATTTTTTGTTTAATGGCAACATAAACCAAAGAGAAAGAAGGTATTGAACAAAAACCATGTGACTAAAGTTTAAATAACAGATTGAGAAGATCTTAGATCCAGGATTTTCAGGAAGAGTTTGAATGTTGTACAGGAAGATGTCATACTTTTTGTTAGGGAATGCTTACAGTTCCATTTTTATTTAGAAAATGAGGAGAGAGTGGATGTGACATATTTAAAAGCAATTTGAGATGTGTAGTATAGTGTATATATCTCTGGTGAATTGGGGCATGATGATGTTAAATGAGTTGCCTAAGATTGTATGGTAAGACAACAACTGACATGGGAAACAACAGCTAACTTTTTGTCCCTAGTCTATGTTCTAATATAGTTGGTAATTCCATTTCCATATCTACCAACTATGAAGCAGAAAAACGATTACAACATCTAATGCTGAAAGAGAGCAGTAAAGCTGAAAGAGTGCAGAAAATAGAAGTTTTGTTCAGAAACATCTTTTGTATCTGGGAGTTGTTACAAAGAAAATATTTTACAGTAAAAAGTACAATACAAAAAAGACATCAGAGTAGGGAAAACATCTTGACTGTATCAGGTGGCTGCATGATTCAATGGATGGCAAGATTCACTAATGTATTTCCTTATCCTACTTAATTTTTATTCCCTTTAAAAATAGACATATTTTACTTCATGAAGTAAATTGCCCTGAGGCCACCTGGGAGCTCAGGAGCTCTGGATGGCTCTCAGAAATGCTCTCTCTTCTTACTGTAACTGCAGCTGTGTGCTGGGATACCAGTACCCAGAAAATCTAAAGGTGTAGCTGACTGGCCTATTACATCCTGAGTGTTCATGATTCCCATTCTCACCATGTCCCATTCCTTGTCTGTCACCGGCTGTGACAGCAGTGTCCCAAATATTGTAACTTGTCTGCAAGTCTGAGGTAGAACACAACCCCTTCTACTGTGGCTAGTTGTTTTGGCATGCCCTCTACCACAGACCTTTGCTGTGACAGAAAACTTAAAATAGGAATTTCCACACCTCTTTTACTTTGCTGCCCTTTTTCTAACCAGGAGGACAATGGGTTATTTTTTATTTATAAGGCTTACATAAAAGAAAAAAAAGAAAAAAAAAAAAAAAGGTGTGATGCATGTCATGTAGCACAAAACTTTCTGTAGGTCTCTACAGCCCATGCATTCAAAATGGCCCAAAACACTTTACTGTACCCTTTATAACTCAGTAGAAATCAAACACTGATAAATAATACTTACTAAGGTGATATTTCCCACCTAATAAAGAAGTTGCAGTAATCAACACCTTTTATAAAACTTTATGAAAAGAGCAAATTCCACAGGAAGTGAAATTTTAATTATTTTTTTTATTTATTTGTTTGTTTTTGGATATATGCTGGAGATAGAAGCAAGCAAAACATGGTTTCATATTTTGCAATCTGACCTCAATTTCTATTGCTGAAATTGCTATCTTTGCATACCATCTTTCAAAGTCTAAAAGAAAGTTCACATTTCTGGAAGAGTGCTGCAGGTAGAAAGCATTTTTATGAGATTGGTTGCTGCAGCTCATTGTAGACATCATCAGAGAGGACTTAATAGACATACAGTATTTTTATATATAGCCATCTCTACACACTATAACATTCTGTCCATTTCTCTGACCCTATCCTATTATTTTTATATCTTCTCCTTCTAATTTAGATTCACCCAGTCAATCAACCTGTGTACCTGTCTAGACTGCTTTAACCACATACATTCAAAACTAATACTTGGAGGAGGCAGAATATCAGAAGGGAATGAGAAGGGAACGCTTTCTCTCCCTCTGTAATTGCACGATGGGATTCTGGCCAAGCTGAACACAAATAATAGAGGAGATATCATTTTGCAGTGTCAGCCCACTAATAAATTGGAACAATGAAAGATTCTATTAAATCTATTTCTGAAAGTATGCAGTTTCCAAGGCCTTGTACAAGTACATCCTCTAAACACAATAGTACAAGTTTGCAATCTCCATCGCCCTCCAAAGTTTCTTAGAAGAATGGTAATTTGTCTTCAATTTTCTAGGACACACATTATATGGTCACTTATTTATTTTAATTGAAACACAGACTCAGTGTCTTATCTACTGATTGTTCATGAATAAATGAATTATTAAATATAAGTGTGTAGTTCATTCAGAGTAAATGTTAAACTGAGCCCATAAAGTAGACTCTCATCCTGCTCTTGATGAAGTTAAATGTTATGTTATTGTGGTGAATTACAATGAGTATCATTCCCTGCAAATGTGCATACGTGCACTGTTCCTAGACAGATATATATATATATACACAAGGTACAACACACAACATTGATGGGAAAAGCAGATGTGACTGACTCCATGAATGGAAACCATATGTTTCCAACAAGTGTAAGGGCAAATACTAAGTTCAAATAGCATTTATATCCCTGGGATTAGATTTACATTTACCAGATGGGCAGTTTTGTTAGTTTAGTTCCCTAAAAGATGACAAAAAATTGGATGACAGATGGATTGTCTTTATTTAAGATACTAGTGGCTGATCTGTTCCCATTCTGCTGAAAAGAAACAGGCAATCAATTCCACGTTTGCCTGAGTCCCAGCCCTCTATTGACAGACAGAAATATGTCCACCATTGTTAACGCTGTCCAGGACATGCCTCATTCATGCTTGGCTATACTCAAATGGGTTCAACCCATGCATGGTATTCACAATTTTTTTAATCTCATATTCCAATAACTTTCTACAGGTAGATACAAGAGTTGATTACTTACCTCTAACTCTTAGCCTGCCATACTCTTCTGTGTAAAGCTGCATTCCACTATGTTCCACTTCAAACAGAATGTTTCCCCTGCTATGTGCTAACAGAAGAATAACCATACTAATCCCAAGCTTCCTTTTCTGACAACATCCTGTCATCTGTGAGAGACAGTAGCTCTTAAGGCTTAAATCTGAGACAAAGTCTTTCTGATAGAGAAGTCAAAAATCGCACCAGGTTTATAAGTCTAAATATGGCAAAGTAAGGGTGGTGAAATATATGCAGATCATAATAGCCCAGCAGTACTTACTACTTCCAAGACTATTTAGAGGATATCCACTGTAACTGGTATCTTTTATTAAACTTGTGTAGAATCAACATTCAGCAACATGATGACATAGTTGCTATGTGCTACCCCCTCTGACTCTCAGTTCTGTTTGCAAAAACAGGTCTGACTAAGTATAATCAGAAGCATGTATGAATTGCTGTTAATTATATTTTTGTAAGCACTTCTAAGATGTGTTTCCAAATTTGGAAATAAATGAGAAATATAAAGAAATGACTGAGAGCAAAGAGGTGAAAACTGACTACTTTGAAATGTAATCATATTTGATATAGACCTTGAGAAGTGCTTCACTGCCATCATAACTGTGGTTCCAGCTGCCATTTTTGTTATTCAGTCATCTATTTTTTATTGCCACCGGATGACTAACTTCATTCTAAATAATGAACTCAGACTTACTCATCCACATCAATTTTTGTAGTCCAAACATATAGTAGCATTTTTCTGACACAGCTCCCAAAAAACATAATAGAATGAATAGGTTAGAATAAACAAATTCATATTTTTAGTTATACGACATCATATTTACCTTGGGATAGATAATTAGACCAGAGGCCTCTGACTGCCATTGATAACCAGGAAGTTGGTGATTCAGGACATGAGCAGAGCAGAGCACAGCTGTCATGGTCAATGAGTTACTATTGGTTAGCTGAGCTGCAATAGCAGGTTATCTATTTCCTTGTAGTGCATTTGAGTCGATCAGGTTATTAAATGCAGAGCAACAGAAGCGAACACTCAGTCACTGAGGTAATCAGAGCACTGTAGCACAGTGCACAGTGAGCTTCCCAAACCGGGGGAACATCAAGGGGAGTGGAGATATCCAGGAGGAAAGCCCCACTCTCATGACAATAGCTGATGAGACATGGGCAGGGCCAGGAATAAGTGCAGTTGTCCTCAGGGCACCCACCCCCTGAGCTGGATGTCAGGTATGTGGAGCAGAATGATGCCTCCATAATCCTAGGGGAAATGGTCTGCAATGAGCTACACCACTTAGACACATGCAAGTCTGTGGGGCCAGATGGAATCCAGCCAAGGGGGACTGAGCTGGTAGAAGTGCTTACTGAGCTGCTTCCTGTAATTTACCAGCAAACCTGATTAACTGAGGGTTGACTGGACATTATCAAATGTGAAACCAATCTATATCCAAGAATCAACTTAACTGGGAATCCCATGGCATGTAAAGGACAACCAGGGGATCAGATCCAGCCAGCATGGGTTCATGAAAGGCAGGTCCTGCTTGATCAACCATATCTACTTCAATGACAAGGTGACCCACGTAGGGGATGACGAAAAGGCTGTGGATGTTTTTCTACCTGGATATTAGTAAAGCCTTTGACACAGCTTTCCACAGCATTCTCCTGGAGAGATGGCTGTGCATGGCTTGGATGGCTACACTGTTTGCTGGGTTAATAACTGGCTCGATGACTGGACCCAGTGAGTGGTGGGGAATGGTGCCAGATTCAGCTTTCAGATGGTTATTAATGGCATTCCCCAGGGATGAGTATTAGGGCCATTCCCATTTAATATCTTTATCAGTGATTTGGATGTGGGGATCGAGTGCACCCTCAGCAAGTTTGCAGATGACACCAAGTGGGACAAGAGTGTTGATCTGATGGAAGGCAGGAAGCCTTTGCAGAGGGATTCAGACAGGCTGGATTGATGGGACAAGTCCAGTTGTATAAGGTTCAACAAAGTCAAATGTCAGGTTCTGTAGCTGGGTCATATCAACCCCGTGCATCACTACAGGCTTGGCACAGAGTGACTGAAAAGCTGACCAGTGGAAAAGGACCTGGGTGTGATGGTCAACAGCCAGCTGAACAAAAGCCAGTAGTGTGCCCAGGCAGCCAAGAAGGTCAATGGCATCCTGGCTTGATGCTTTCTGCACTTGAGCAAGGTCATACCTTGAATTCTCTGTTCAGTTTTGGTTTCCTCACTACAGGAAGGACACTGAGGTGCTGGAGCGTGACCAGAGAAGGGCAACGAAGCTGATGAATGCTTTGGAGCGCAAGGTTTATCAGGAGCAGCTGAGGGCCTGCATTGGCTGCAGGGGGACAACATGCTTCAACATGAACCTCTCCATGGGCTGAAGGGAGACTCTGCTCTGGCACTTGAAGCATCTTGTCCCCCTTCTTCTCAGGCATGGGTGTCTGCCTGTGTGTTTCCTATCACATCTTTCTTGCTCCCCTCTCTCACAGCTGCTGCTAAGTACTATTTCACCCTTTCTTAAATACACTTTCCAAGAGAAGCCCCACCCATGGCCAAGATTAGCTGTGCCCTGTGGCGCATGGGTTGGAGCTGGCTGGGAAGCAGTGTGAAGCCACCTTGAGCTCTCCTCACAGAGGTCACCCTGCATCTCCCACTGCCAGTGCCTTGCTCTGCAAACCCAAAATACATGCTTTTCATAGGATTTGTAATTTTCATCTTGTAAGTGCTTTGATATCTATTAATCAGACCTTTCATAACTTTATAAACATTAACTTAAAGTTTTATAATATATAATCGAAAAACAATACATTTACTCTAAAAATGTTTCTGCATAAAATGGGTTCAAACTTATTCCTGAAAAAGTGATGATTTGGTAGAAAATATTTTTAAACAAAACATTTTGTTGCAAATTTTACAAGGCATTTGATCAAATACTAAGTATATCCCACCAAAAATGCAAATAAGGTGATATATTTGGAGAGAAAATGCAGTATATGAAGGGTGAAATAGGAGTAACTAAATGAGGCAGCTCAAGTGCTTTAACTGGCCTGATGAAGCACAAGGCAGCTTAGAGCTGAAATAAAAAATAATCTCTTAAAGGTTCATAGAATTCATTAATAGTAAGTATACTGTTCTTTAAGTTCATATTACAGATGTCTATGTCCCATTTTTAATGCAAAATACTGTTATCAATTTCACATAAGCCTGAGGTAACTGAATAACACACCGTTGCATCATCAAATTAGCAAACTGCAAATTTTGGTTTATTCCCTGTATAAAGAAAATCATTGAAGTTTTGACCATGACAAATAGCTGTTATTTCCCTATATTAACAGGTCTTGAGCAATAAACATATACAGTCATAGTCCTAAATGTCAGAAAGGTAATCCCATATTTGCAAAGCAGGAGACATTTTTAGTATGAGCTTTAGAAAATTTTGAATTAGAAGAAATGAAAATCCTGACATTTGCAATTATTAGTTTTCTCTTCAACTATTTCTAGCCAGCCAAACAAATAACAAATCCAAACTTAAAAAAGCACCATACTTTTGTTTCTTTAGGGTTTGTTATTTGGGAGGTTTTTGTTTGTTTGTTTTTCCCTGCCTTAGTTAAAAAATCATAGCATGTAGACAGAAAGGATTCTGTTGATATTCTTAAGAAAAGTGTATGATAAAGTCTCTCATCAAGTATTTTTTAAAGTAAAGAAATTGCTTGGGAATAAGAAAAAGAATATTCACATGGATTAAGAAATTGTGAACAGATAATACAGAGTAGAGAATGGCCAGATGCAGATAGTTGTGGATATGATCAGTGAAGACTGAGAGGGATCGTACAGCCACCAACTACATGTAATATATTGAAAAAATATCAGGGTGAAAGAAAGGGAATGAAATTATGATGTTCCCATTTGATACTAAATTTCTTAATAGTAAAGACAAGGACTAGATGTTAAATACTGCAGAAGACCATCACAATACTGAGTGACTAAAAGGTGAAATAAACTCGATATTAAGAGGTGTATATTTTTAAAAAAAGGAAATAGAATATTCAAAATTATCAGAAAGAATCAAAATAAAGGAACAGGACAGAAAGCATCATGCTTCTACTTAATACATTAAAAGTGTTGTTACATTTTTAATATTCCCAGCAGATTTGACCCAGATCCATCCCATCTCAAAAAAGTGTGTCATAAAATTCAAAGAGGACAATTGCACCTGTAAAAATGTTTCATGTGAAGAATTATTAAACAGACTAGATTTTTCAGCTTGAAAAAGAAATTACTGAACATATAATGATAGATATCTATAAAATAAATGAGACATACAGAAATTGAATGGCAAATTACTATTCACTCTCTCCTCTAATGTAATAAGTAAAGCTAGGAGGTGTCAGGCTCAACATTAAAGAACTTTATGTCTTCACCGAGTATTACAAAGCCATGAAATTTCTTTCTGCAGGTTCACAGGCTTATAGTATTGCTATGGCTAGAAGTGAGCTCAGGAGGTCTCTGGTCGAAACTCCCTCCTAAAGCAGAGTCAGACCTGAGGTCAGACTCACCCAATGAGCTCAAATTTTTTAGAAGGAAATTATATCATGGACTATCACACCCACCCAGAACAGCCTTTCCTTCCCGCCCCTCCCATCCCCAAACCAGACGTGGAAGTTCAGAATTGGTGGTAGGTACGAGAGTCTTCTAGAGATGCATTGATGTGTGTTTGGTTTTCTATTTCCTAGCCATGTGTTTTGGACAGAGACAAAAGATCTCCTATATGGACTTTCTTCTGACCCCATATAGCTTCTTTCATGTTCTCATGGATAGACTCATGATAAGTATGATTCAATAGAGAAATTGTTAAACAAAAATGAACATTGTATTTCCCGAATGAAAAGCTAAAAATCTGTAATGAAATACTAATGGGAAAGGGTTATATTATAAAGATTAAAGAATGTCTATGAGCACCAGGATGCCATTGCCAGTTTTGACACTAAGCTCATTAAAGTTGTGTCTTAATTGCCACTGAGACAGCATGCTGAAATAATTGACTGTAACTGCAGATTCACTTTTTTTGCCATTTGAACTGCCTTTATTCATTCTGGCACACAGCTTAGATCTGGTTCTCTTCAGTATAATGTGAGGGTTGTAAGCAACTGAAAAAGTCACTCTGCTGCCAGAGTTTAAATAAGTATTAGATTTTATAGTGATTTTTGCTCAGTGGGGCTATGAATGAAAAAAATGACTAATGTCATTTTACAAATAGTTAAAGATTGCTATGAACCCAATCCTGTACCTACTGAGTTTCAATTTTGATTTCTTTGGAGCTCAACAGTTCTCAAAAAGCGATCAGTGGGTCAGCACACATGTGTGTAATGACAATGCCCATCTATGTCCTGAAACTCAGGATGTGAGTGAGTGAGGCAAAGCTTCTCAGCTGGAGTTGCCTCATTACAAGCCTTAGCCTGAAGGCAATCTGCAGTGTGTGTGAGCAGCCTAGGGAGTAAATGTATATTGTCAGATACACTGCAATTTTAATATTGGGCATTAACAGCAGCTAGTGCTCAAAATTCTGCAATTCTTACATTTAAACTCTATAAATGTAACATTCACAAATTTATGCTAATAATGCTACTGTGTAAAACCAAACACTCAAAAGTCAGAAGTTACTGCAAACATTATTTATTTTGTCCCAATTTATCCCCTTTGTACACATACGATGTGTAATCATATTGTACTTTCATACAGTTTTCTGAGTATCTTTGTCTCATTCAGGATGCCTTTCACATTCTGTACTATTCCTACACAATGTCTTTATCTTAGTTATTTGGAGTGTGGTCATACATCTTATTTGATGAGTATTATTCAAACTCTGCCTTGAAGGCAGAACTAATTTGTTTGCAGGCTTCTAAGGTATTTATCACTGATATTACATGATAGCACAAGCAAATCACTTGATTTTTACAGTAACTCCAGAAAATAAATTGTTATTTTCTTTTTCACAGGAAAGAAGAGAAGGTCAGATGCACCAAGTAATTTGGACTTCCTATTGTGACATGTATTTTTATATCATATGATGTTACAGGGCATTTTATCTATTTAATAAGAAACTCTGATTGTATTTGCTCCTTACTGCCCTTACTGCCCAGACTTGTGACACATCCAATCCTCAGACTCTCAGGAAATGAAGGATGGATAGTTTGGTGACCTATATGAAGTTTGACCAACACAACCTTCCCATAACCAGTGAATTTGATGGCATTAAGAAGGACAGTCTATTTCCACACAGCACCATTTAAATGTCTATGTATAAGACTTTCTATATCTCCTCCACCTCTGCCTTTCCTCATTTTTTTTTTACAGCTTTCTGAACAAGCAAAGCAGTGTTCCTACAAGCAACAGTTTCACTACACAGTATTTGTCCATACCTAGGTCATATCTACTCATTGCACCGAATATGTATTTATGGTAATGAATTCAGGGTTGTTAATTAAAGTACATATAAAAGAAGCTGAATTGGTTTAGAAATCACAAATCCAACATTTTCTAAGATTGAAAAGTCTTGTTATTATAGTTGGTACAGAGTAGGGTGCAAAGATGGATTGAGAGACCACAGAATCATGAAAATTTTGAGTCCACAAAAGACCTCTTGAGGTCATCCAGTCCAACTCCCTTTTTTAAGCAGGGTCAGCTAGAGAAGGTTGCCCAGGACCATGTCCATTGGGGTTTCAAATATTTCCACAAATATAAGCAAGGAAAGTAAAGCAGTTCAATATTAACACCTTCTAATAACAGAAGAATGAAACCTGGTATTCTGGAAGAGGACCTCTATGTTCTATGTAATTTGCTCTTCCTCTTTGCCAAAATCCAGGTGTTGTCCTTGCTTTCTTTATACCGCAGCACAGCACAGCAGAATGACTGTTCATTTCAGTCATTGCATACTGGTTCAGGCTTCGAACAGCTCGGCATGACTAGAGCTTTCATGGTTCATAGCAATCAGCTGCTCAGAAATAGTCAGATACTCTGTGTCTTTTGTGCCATTGTTATGGTCTTCATTTTAAGAAATATTTGCAGATTTTCAGTTTAGAGGACCTGAGAAAGCAACACAGCTGTGATGCATCCTGCCAGTTCCTTTTATTAACATTGCTCAAGGTGTTTGTTTCATGTTCTCATAATCTGAGAGTACATAGGGTGCAGAACAAGAAGGAATTTTGTTGGAAGGCTAGTCTTGTCACAGGATCATTCTGACACAGAGTGATCAAGGTAGATGCTAGGGCAAAGATATCTGCCTTACATCTGGGAAGGAACTAGTGAACTTACTTGAGAAGTGAGCCACAAGTATACATTTGTGCATTATGATCCAGAGGAAATGAGCAGGTAGATCAAAAAGAGATTTCAAAATGAGTGTTGTACACATTCTCTGCTTCCTTGAAAAATGACTTCCAGTTTCTTCATAACTTTCAGCTTTATATTCCCCATACTTCTGGCCCAGTCAGTAAATAATTCTTCCCATGTTTTCCAGGCCCAAACATGCTTTCTAACCTACTCTTTTTCTCCTCCAGTTAATTACAAAAGTTCTTTCAAATTCCTTGCACAATGCAGTCACAACTTTATCAGATCCCATTTCATTTTCAAAATCTTCAATTGAAGTTTTTTCTTTTTATTTCAATGTCTGTGGCCGATAATATAGTCAAGAACAAACATGTCTATCTGCAGTGCTCCTTAAATCTGGCTCTGGTAGCTTTCTCTTTTAGTAATGCTTAGTATCAAATAGAGAAACAATATTTCTTCTGGTAGCTGGATCCAGCTCAGGTCAGAAACTGAGGTCGATGAGGTGTGGGCTGCATCTTAAGGGAATATAAGAGACTAAGAAACTGCTCCTGAAGTATGCAGAGTAGAATTGTTCAGAAGGTGGAATCTGGCACCATATGGTCAAATGTTTCCATAGATGTAAGCAAACCAAATCTGTCACAAAGGATAGTTTCATGCCCCAAATAATGTACATGTTAGCACTATCAACTGAAAGTTTCTAGAACTTTATAGTATTGAGAAAAGATATCTTTTTTTTCAGCTTCTCTTTCACATATGGCTGAAGTCTTCCCATACAGTGAAGATACTATGTATGATAAAAAGAATTCTCTAATACAAATATGCAATCAGTTAAATATACATGATGGTTGAAAAAGCTCTAAGCAACTGAACACATTTTTTGCACAGTGTCACACATCTTTGACACTGTCATTAGATACACTTAATAACAGTGTCAACTGATTTTTTACTTCTGCTAAAATGGTAAAGCAACTCAGGTACTACATCATAGTTGATAATTTCATTTGTTCAAAAAGAATATGAGAATATGTCGAGACAGATTTTGTGTTCTATCAGAAGTTCTATAAAACATAATTTTTATAGATTTTCATCATCATTACTGCTGTTGGATATACAAGTTTCTTCCCTATGAATACAAATTAATAGCAGGATTAAATGTTTAAAACTTCTACAGAACACCTCGTTAGATCTTTTGGAAGTTATAGTAGTGTCAGTCACTACACTTATACCATGTATTTTATTCAATGAAAATAGCATTTTAGAGTTAGAAAGAGTGAGACGACTCTTTTTATCTTTGACTTCTTTCTGCTTTGATTATGTTGTTAATATGTTTCCTGAAGATGCTTTTCTCTCCACTTAACGCATGTATAGTGAGTAAGGAGGTGACAAAGTATAGCTTTGCTTTCAAATGGAAGTAATTTATCTTTAGTTCTAACACTGAATAGCAGTGCAGCATGAGATATGTTGGATAAATTAGGATGATCAATAACACTGTTGAAGGGAGTTGTCTTTGTTAATAAATAAAGTATCAGTTCAAGGCATTCACTGATAGAAAGTTGAGTATCCAAACTAGAAACATTTTTCCAGCTTGTCATAACCACAGGTCAGAAGATTCTTAATCACTGCAAGTACCAGCTGTCCATGCTGCCTGGAAGAAGATGCTGAATACCATTGAATCTAATAGTATTCATTTTCAGTCAAGCAGAAGAAAGTTTCTGAGAGGCAGGGAAGGAGCCAATATCTTAACTCGCTGCAGATTGCCTTGCAATATACCATATTGCCAGTGCTTTTGCTAAGGACCTGGGGGTATGAGAGAGCATGACTCATTGACAAAATTCTAGCATCATCTGCCTTGACTTACACATTGTGTATAAAAATAGTGTTACTTTAACAGATTGGAATTTATCAACTGAGAAAATAAAGTCTGTACTACTAGGCCATTTTTGCCACAATGAAATGAATTGCAACACTTTTCTGAATTATAAATGGTTTAATAATTAGTACAGCATCAATGGCAAAGTATAAGTTGTTACCTGAAAAACTGAAAGCTTTACTGGTTTATTGAGGTGCAGTGAATCATTCCAGGAACAGTTTATTTACCAGTTTAATATTAAATCAAAATCAAGTTTTGATATTAAATCAAGATTGATGAAGACTATTTCTTTGTCTGATGAGATTAGTCCTCTATCTGGTTGAAAATATTGCTTTCCTCCATTGAGCCAATGAAGTGCTCTTTTTGGGAACATATTTTTGCACAATCTTTCTGAGTTCTACACATTTTTCTGACTCCACTTATTTCTTTATCTTCTGACAATGAATACTATCAATAGATAAGGCAAATTCTTAGCTGGAGAAAAGCAATCCCTTAGCCAAGTTTCCCAAGATATTTCACATTGTTAACTGCCAAAGTCATTGTCATGAACCATTAATGCTAATTTTCTGACACTGTAGGGTACTGGTACTGAAGAAGTAGGAATGGGGAAAGGGTGGGGAAAAAATTGAAAGGAAAGAAAAAGATTATGATACAATTCTGTCCTTAAATAATATTTGTGCGCACTTAGGCTGTTAGCATATGCAGATCTTTAGCTGAGAACTAAAGGAGGTTGTAATCAATGCCATTTAACCAAGTCTACTCTTGTTGGATTAATTAAATTGAGAATAAGGGAAAAAAAAAAGAAAGAACAACACTAAATTGAACAGTGGAAAGGGTAAAATCAATAGTACTTAGGCTTCCATCTACCCGGACAATTCATTTCAGACACCACCATGGTACTACATGATTTACCATATGTCAAGTGAATTAAAGGAAACCAGTGATTACTACAACTTCAAACCAATTAGCTAATCTGGTTAGGATCCTTTCAGTATATACATTTCATAGAATCATTGCCATTTCTTTACTTTCACTAGCAAGTTTGATTACATAAAAATTAATAAGAAAGATTTAAGCTTACAATATTTTTGATACAGATAACAAAAGAGTATGCTAAAATCACTTTGCATATTTTATGCAGGCAAACACCGACTAACGGAACACAGCATCAAAGATTTATTTATTTATTTATTTATTTTTAAAAGGGGAATTATTAAGGTTAGGATATTTACTACACACTTATTAGAATTTACTTTGAAATTTATGAAGCATTATAGCATGCTCACATTTTTAAAACCAAGATTGGATATTTTTGAATATTTGCTTGACCGAAATTACTGGTTCCTTTGCAGACACTTAGAAGAATCTCATAGTACGTGCTTTGCAGATCAGTAAGATCACAGTGGTTTTGCCTAGTGTTACCTTACAAGAATTTCCATATGAAAATATCAACACATCTCAAATTTACAATTATGAAATGAGAAAAACAAAACAAAAAAAGAGAAGTCTTTGTATTTCAATAGAAAGTCCACCCTGCATCTCTTGTTTGTCCATTAAAAAAAAAAAAAAAGTTAACAGACTGTTTTGGCACTGAGTTTCTTGAATATAGATTTTAAAACTGAACATTTTTATCACTGGTTATAAAAAGGAATCCCAAATTCTTCTGTTTAAGAGAAGATCGACAAAATTTTCTGGACAATGAAGAAAGTTCAGATATTGCACAGAAAGTTTATTATACAATATTTATATTTTACTAGCCCAGAGAAGAGAATTAAACTTTGTCATCTCAACTGGGCTGGAGACAAAAACATTGCTGACTTTCTCATATAGAGTCTAAACATTAAATTGATAAAACTTTTGAAAGTAATACTAATGTCATGGAAGAGTTTCAGCTAAGTTTCCACTTTAAGCTTTGAATATAGCATTGCAATAAAAACTTGAGATTTTTTTTTTTTTATTACATTTTTACTAGATTGATGTATAATTACATACAGTTTTGCTAAGGGCAAAAAGTGCCTCAACTATTATAACTTATTATGAAGAAAGAGCAGTGAACTAAATTTTGTTGTTAGCTACTTCATCAGTAATGCTATTGTTAGCTTTTTTCAGTTAAGTAACCCATTCTGTATGGTTTTTTTTTTTGCTGCCTGACTATGCATATTTCCTAGAAAAAAGGGAGCATTGTCTCTAGCAAGTAGTGGAAGCTTCTGGAATTAAAAGCATATATGAAATATATTAACTTTATTAGAGCTATTTATTGTCAGTAAAAAAGTTATTATAAAATCATATCTGAGAAATTGAATTCCATTTATATCTTCAGTGTTCAGAGATAGCTTTTAATTATTTTTTTAGTTAATCCCTACAAAGAGTTAAGTAAAAATTTTATAAACCAAAAGAAAAATGTAAGTCAGCTACCTTTGCTGCTGAAATTCAAAGTCATGATGAATAGTAGAACAAGTAAGTAGTGTCATGTTTGTGTTTCCTGCATGACAAATACGAGAGATGATGAGCATTAATATGTCAGTTAAAATATTTGTTGAAAAACAAATCTAAAGAACAATATTTTACTGACTTAGCATAACCCCATTTGTATTTCAATCATAGCATGAGAATTGATTTAAAGATAACATAACCTTACAAAAACACGTGAGAGATTTTAAAGTCAAAATGACTTATCCTTATAAAGCACCTTGTCAAAAATAGGTGTCAAACCAACTTTATTAACCTGGTCAAAGTTACCAGTTTTTTCACATTGCAAAGTTCAATACTTGATTAAAAATGCAGTTACTTCCTGCCTCAGTAGTAAGTCATTCCCACATCTTTCTATCTATATCAATTACCAAAGCTGCTAACTCACCAAAACTCACTATGTCTCACTCTTCTTTTACTAAATTAATAAAAAAGTTAATAAAATCTTAAGCTATAACTTCATTCTCAGGTGTGAAAAATGGTAATGTAATAAATTAGACACATATACAATTTCTTTTTCCTCAGATCTTCATCATAAATATTGCAGCTGAAGAGCAAGTGAGTCTTCTCTATTGCTGTTTAAAACATGCAGCAGTCCAATTTGTGTCTGATGCTTTAACTTCAGGTCTCCAGCCCACAACAGCTGAAAAGACAGTATCAGTCCACGTAGAGATCACATCAGCACAGTGTTCCCCATAATATTCAGCAAACTGAGGTGTTGATAATAGCTGGGTGTTATTACACTCCTCTTTAATTAGCTATGCCTCTTGTCTTATCACCTTGTCTTGTCTTATCAGGTGTCTAAATCACCTTAAGTCTTAGGGAAAGACAGCAAAATGAGAAGACAGGCAGCTGGCTTGCTTTGCATTTATCCCCTTAATTCCTATTAGGTTTCAGTGACTCCTTGGACTAAGATAAGTCTATAAATAAGTATATATAAATAAGTATATATAGTATATCTATAAATATATACTATAAATAAGAAATTTATAGTTCTCTCAGCTATACCTGCAAAATGCATGTATTTCTTCTTTCTCCTAAAATTTAGTTACAGGGTTTCATAGTGTGTTTAAACATACAAGTTTGATGGCTCATCCTTATTTACTGTGCTGTTTTCTCTGGTGTTATTCTGCTTTTTTTACTCTGTTTTGGATTGTTAAAACTTTGTTCAAATAATTCTGCAGAATTATCTGTAGGCTAATCAGCAGTGTTTCCAGCTGTGTGTTTAGCGTAATTTTTGCAGGACTAAAAAATAATTTGTAGTCTGACAAACACCTTATTTTTCTTAGTTAAATTTGGCAGGATATACATTTAAATCCAAAATTTTTAAGATGGCTCAAGCCTGTTTTGTTCTATTTACGTTCTGATACTGGACACAAAATTTTCCTAATGTATATCAATTTAAAAGGAAACTACAAAACTTATATTTGTTATGTAAAATTTCTTTCTTGCTGTATTTATTGGTAAAAGAGTATAATCCTTCCAGTTTAAAGGAATGAATACTTGAATATATGGTGTATACTTTTCCTTATATGCATGAAACCAATAATTCTCTTCTTAATGACACTTTCAAGTAATTTCAAAGTGTTTCTTACTGACAGAGAGTTCTCTGTCAGTAAACATCCTAAAAAAAAAGCAAAAAAACCCAACCAGAAACAAACAAACAAAAACCCAAACAAACCAAACCAAACAAACAAACAAACACCAAAATGCAAACCCTTTGATTATGTAAGGGCCTTATGCTTAATAACTCACTGTACTGATGTCTTAGTTCAAGAGGAGAACTAAGACATCTATGTTGGCCAAGAAATAATTCCTCTCATTTAAATGTAGAAAACAGAACTTTAATTAGGAAATATATATGTATATGAAAGGATAACAGCTCTTAACTACCATATATATATATATATATATATTTATCCAGAAAGAACCAAACAACAACAGTTTGTAATAAACCCCTCCACCCCTGAACGGCAAGGCAAACAGTTAAAAGGTCTTTTGGCTACCCCCAAAATGAGGGGGAATGCAATTATATCTACGGACAGCAGGTGGCGATGTCGCGCCTCAGCCGCTGCCCTTCCTCTCTCTCAGGGCTTGCAGTTATATTTACGGACAGCAGGTGGCGATGTCGCGCCCGGCCAGCTGGCCTTTCTCTCAGGCACAGTCCCCAGGTCAGCTCCCGTGAGAAATTGGAAAGAAAGCAGCAGCAATCCCGTCTCCGCAGGGGCAAGAAAGAAGCTCTCTCTCTCCTCTTTTCCTCACAGTAACTTCCGCGGTGCCCACGATTGTTCATGGATGAAGACGGTCTAGTTAGGGAGGGGAAAAACACAGTCCAGCTATCCAGTGATGCCGGGATCGGTGTGTCTCTGTCCTTGCTCACTCCACCGAGAGCTGAGCTCTTGACCTGCGCAGCAAAAACAACCGCAGAAACCTGCCCCCTGGCGACTCCCCTCCGCGGAGCCGTCTTTCCCTCCCCTGTCTCTCTCAGGCTGGGAGAACAGAACAAAGGCTGCTGGTCTGAGTCTTTATGTCAGGATATGCATATATATTGGTTCTTTTGTTAGCCATCTTCACCAAGGTTTAGGGCATTGGCTCCAAGACTTTAGGGAGGAATTCCAACGAGATACCAAGCTATAACAACTGAAATTAAGCAAATAATTATGTTCCTGTGGATTCAGAGACATTATTTTGAAACAATTAAAAGTCATTAATAGAGTAAGAAAATACACTGTTTTTTAAGTATTGTCTCTTTGGTATTATTTTTACACTTCCCGAGAAAAATAGAAACAAGACTGTAGGGTATATCTAAATGATCAGTACTTCATCTGTACCACGGTCTGCCTGCAGAGTTTAGGGAAACTTTTCATAATTAATGTTAAATAGCAGGTTTCTCTCTGCTAGCCAGGGGAAAAAATGAGGGAGAAAAAGAAAATAAATAAAGGAATTAAAACAGGGAAAATAAAAGAAAGAAAGCTTTCAAAAGTGAAAAGATACTTTAAATTTACACATGCTTAAATGAGTAACTATTAGATGCTTGGGGGAAAAAAATAAGGAACAACCAAAACAGCTGGTTTTGGTTTAGAAAGCTACCTAGTTAAACACCTTTTGCTTTGTTTTGGTTTTTTGTTTGTTTTGTTTTGTGTTTTTTAAAGAATATTTAGTGATTCATGTTAGAAGTCCCAACCCAAGGTACGCTTTTTTCATTGCAAGTTAAGAAATACCTTCAGATATTGTATAACAGAAAAGCTTGAACCATCAACAAATCTTTCACTTACTGACCCAATTCCTTTTCTGACACTCCACCAGATATTTCTTTTCATCAGGCGTAATGAATGTTGTCAGCTTTGAGATCTTTCAGCTCTTTGTGTTCTTGAGGAGGAAGAAGGAAGACACCTTAGATGCTAGAAGTAAATACCTCAGTAATAATAAGGCAAATTATGATTATTGCTCTTTGGGTTATTCAGCGGTATCCATCAACAGATAGCATCATAATTTTGTATTTAGGCTTCCTTGTAGATTGCAGCATCAGCTTATTTCCAGTACACTTTTAAACATTGAAAAAAAAAAAAAAAAGAGTGTGTATTCAGAAATGATAACAATTAGTGATCAGGTGAAACTGACAATTTCCAGCTTTTTTCTTTGTGTCATTTTGTTTTTTTTCTTTTTAAACAATAGATTTAAGAAAGACTTTTATTTAAAAAAAAAAAAAGTATTTCTAAAGCAAAGTGCATGTGTTCCTCTGGTTACTAAAATCTAGGTTTTCATTGTTCGGTTCACAATTGGTAAACGATGCCTTAACGATAATCAACCAATATAACATAGACATCATCTTTCTTACCACAGACTCTGTGTGTTGTAGAAGTGAGGCCCCTTTGTCCTGATTAGTCACAGTTTATAAAAGAGGCTATACATTTTTCTAAGTGCATCAGCACTGTAATTCATAAACTGTCAAGCAAATCTTTTTCCACTTTCTTAAGGCCTTTGCCCTCTCAGATTGTTTTATTGCAGAAGTACCAAATTGAATTTTGCACATCTGAAGTAATTTCAAGCAGGGGAGAAAGTCAGCCCATTCCATAACTTCCTTTGGAATGTTTGTTGTAACTGTCTTCATCCTTATCAGAAATAGGAAACATTTCCTAATGCAAATAAAATATGAAATGTGTGTCTTACGTAGTTTCTTTGAGCCTTTTTTATTGTACCAGAAAATATATGGAATTGATTAATTTAGGTTCTAGTAAATTATGGTAATGAAATAAAAACTTGAAAAAGAGAGAGAAGATACAAATTCTCAGTGCAATTTTTTGTTGGTTGGTTGGTTTGGTCTTCTCTGTTTTCTGAAATTATTTTATCTCTTCTGAGTACTACCATTGTTATATTTAAATTACAGCAACTATCCACTAACCATCCATCTTTCCAAAATTCCCACTGTAAATATTTTTGTTGGCTTCAAAGTCTTCATGTCAGGCCTTTACTACAATGGTTTTGATTAATGCTTTCCCTACAGTTATCAGTTTTATGTTGTCTTTTTGAAGCATTCAATCTTTGAGTGAATTTGTTGCAAAATACCTTCAAAAGAGTTTTCCCTTTAAATTTCTTCCTTCCTGGATTTGCTTATATCTTAGAAATTCATGGTAAGACATCTGAATAAACTCAAACACCATGATGTGTAAAAATGCAAACATCATTTCTACATTACCCTACTTTTAAAGTTTGTTTAAAATCATGTTCAAAGCAGATGTACAACGATTTGCAATATACTGGGATGCACTCAGAGTTTCTTGAAAATTCATCCTCTTTTTTTCCCCCTGCTAAGTCCTATGGATTTCCAATTTACTCATATTTACAAGAATGCGAACAAGTTTAAATTTAATTGCAAGGGATTAGGGAATAAAGGGAAATGTAAAAGTAATTCAACTCACTCTAATCTCAGGGCAAAGTAGCTATATGCCAAAGTAATGAAATATTTCCTCTTTGACTGACTTTTGAAAATCAATTCTGTAAAAAGAGGGATTACCCAGTGACTTTTGTGGAAGTTTATCTATTGGGTGCAGTATAAGGCAGAAGGTTTTGTGATAACAATTAACTGCATTGCAATGTTCTCAAAGCCAATAAATGTGACCTGGTATGGTTGCAAAGACAGTAGAGAATTCACAGATAGTACTCAACATAATTATGAACAGTGACCCTGGACAAATTTGCAGGGAGGTTTGATAAAATTTAAGGAGCTTCAGGGCACATCTTCCTGGGCATGACTGTAGAACCACTGAATGTTTTGGGTTAAAAGAGACCTTCAAATATCATCCAGTCCAACCCTTCTGTCATCTTTCACTACATCAGGTTGCTCAAAGCCCCATTCAGCATCACTTTGAACACTTCCAATAATGGGACATCCACAACTTCTCTGGACAACCTGCTACAGTGTCTCACTGTAGAAAGATTTTTGGTCCTAGAAAATGTTTATATGTCTATTTGGTTCACTGCTATGGGCAGCATACTCAAACCACAAACTGAGAGTGAACAATGTTAGATTAACAAAACTGAAAAACACAAGAGGAAGCAATGGAGTCATAGAGTAGGTTTGCCACAAAAATTTAAAGATCAGCAATAGAAATTTCAGTAGAAATAAACTACTCCATCAAAATACTACAATTCTGTATGAAAATATTTTTTTTTTGTAACAATGCCTGTTTGATATCATCCATATAAAATATTCCAGGACTTTTTCATAAGAGGTCAGATGCCAAGAAAATGGGGGAAAAAAAAAAAAAGTTTCTAGGAATGAAAACAAGCTATTTATAAGAAAGATACAGTATTACAGACTGTTCTATGATAGTATTTACAGACAGAAGTTTATGGACTTGCACCAGGTCATCGTTTATGGTAAACCATATTCTGAAAAGGCTGCATCCAAATTGCATTATAATCAATATGCAATCAGTTCCTGACCTTCTGACATCTAAAGGAAGGTTTTATGTAGGATCTGAATGAGTACTATTGATTTGATTGTAATTTGAATAAAAATGTCCTTATTTAAACCTTATATATAGGTTATTTACATTAGTATTTTCCAAATTTTTATTGCCAGTTTATTTTCTGTATTAGATTTTATGGATAGTGCAAACCTGAAGTTATTTGGTTCATGGCAGCCCTAATGGCTTGAACTAAAGTTAAGTATTCCATTGTGTTAGATGCTGTATGAACATTTGTTAAGAAGAAACTACTGCTCTGAATATGGATGTTAAACTCTTTAATGACAGGTGAGGACAATGCAGGCAAGCCTATGTCATCATTTAGCTTTCCCGTCCAAGGCTGTGGACATCAGGAAATCAAAATCTCACAGAAAATGGAAATATGCAGCTTACCAAAAAAATCAAAATTTGTTCACTTCATACATGGTATCCAGTAACACCAGACTTTCATTTAAGTTCAGTTAGGTCTTATTAGACTGGGTCTGCAACAATGTGTGTCCCAATGTGAGAAACACATTAATAAGCCAAAGCGGAATTACGCAAACACAATGGAGACAGGAGAACTTGTTTGGGGATGAGAGGATTAAAATTCAGCCTGCAGCAAGGACAGCTTTGTAGGCAAATAGCTGAAGTCTGTGAGTGCCTACAAGGAGGTTACAGAGAAGGTGAGACATATCTCTTCACAAGATGCACGCATGGTGAAAACATGAGAGGATGAGGGATAATTGGCATAAATTGAAGAATGGAAGGTTTCATGTGGATGTAAGGGGAAAATTTTTCTGCACAGGAACCTGTTCCACAACAATGGATAAAGTGGCCCAGAGGATCTGTGTGGTCTCTATCCTTGGAAGTTTTCAAGATCTGTTAGGCTGTATTATAAACACTAAAGCCTTATCCCATAGCTAATCCTTTTCTGAGAAACAGATTGGACTCCTGATATCTATTCACACCAGTTTAGAAACTTTTGTACCGCAACCCCTGGTCCAACAAGTGCGTGACAACAATTTTTAGTCTTTTCTTCTTTTCTAGTCCATGATCCCAAATTTAAAAGTAGTACTGTAGAGCTTGTTTTTTAACTTTATTACTTGTGAAACCTTTAGTTTAGAAAGTAGAACCATTAGCAAATCTGTGCAGCTTGCTTCAGCAAATTTCTCAGCCTTTCACTGCAAATTTGGGTGAGTTTTTCCTGCTCTGCAGGACATTGCAATGTATTATATAAAAAAGAAAACCTAAATGTTTTAGTGGCCACCTGGTGACCAGTAATTACCTTCATATCCTCTCCTCTGTTTAACACAATGTGAGAATATTTACTTGCTTATAAAGTGATGCTGACAATTTGTCTGACTGCTCACTTATTTTTATGAAAGCCATCAGAAAGAACAAAAAGTGTCTTCTTTCTAATGTGCAAATATTAGCCAGAGTGACAAGCAGTCTGAACATTTTAAAAACATCTGCCAATCTACTTTCACTTATATTTCAGCCTTTTATTTTAATCTGAATAATGTCTATCCCTCTCTTCTACCTTTCAATCAAGACATGAAATCCTGAACTTTCAGATTCTGAACAGGATGAGAAGGGCTTAAGAACCTCAAAAAGAGTTTGAGAAAAAACACAATTCTGTCAATTTTCTCACCTGTCTGATACTTCAAAGTGTGAATTCTTATAATGAATACAAATGAGTAAATATTGATGTCTTCCAATACTGCCTGTTATACAGACCTCTTGCCTTTTCCTCTCGGATTGACTGGAGAGAAATAAGCATACATGACCACAATCTTTGAATCCAGTTTGTGCCAAAGTGTGGGCAATATGGTTAGTGTACCTGGAAAGTATAGACTTCGAATATGTCTCTTATATCGCAGGTCTGTACACATGTAGTGTACCCTACATCTCAAGAGCAGGTCTGGACAGAAAATAACACAGGTCAAGATGGATATTTGGTAGCCCTATTCAAGCAGAATTAAATTAGGAACTTTTCCCTTTCTTTCTTCAGGACCACGTCGTTTTATGACACTTCAGTGATGTTATGGACATGTACAGACCCTTTCAAACCAAAGGTAGATTTTTTAACTGTGGGAATCAGCACTCAAGAATCAACATTTGCAAGTTGTCCTATGAATACAGTATCTCTTTTATCATCCTATTACCATCAAGAAATGCAATTTTTGCAAATATCACTACAGAATTACTTCCTCTCTTTAGATGAAACCTTGATTTTATCTGAGGTGTTAATGGTGAAAAGCTAAATTGAAAACTAGTAGAACGTTGCAGAGATGAGATGTCAAATTTTCTGATTTTTTTTGTAAAGACTTTCCTTTCCCCAGGAGAATTATCTGTTTCTTACCTTAAACAGTGTGAGTCAGCTGTTTCATGGGTAAGAGAAGGTGATAAAATGTTCCTCATTGAGGAAAGAAATGTATGAATCTCAGTCCATTGGTAAATACCAGACTATATAAAAGGCAACCTTATACAGTATTTTCTACATCCAATCAGGAATTCCTTTCCCTTTAGACATTCCTTAGACTTAATCTAGTCAACCAGGTGTTATATAAGTTTTTTCTCTCGTGTTCCCATTGTTGCCTTAAGGAAGGGGGAAAAAACTTTCCAAGACAACTTTATGTGGGTAAAGTAGAGAAGAGCTCTTTTACTTACAGAGTTTGGGGGTACAGAATATAAACGAGTATAAAAGCATAAAAGAGTACAACATATGTTGACAAGTAACAGATAGAAAAGACCAGTGCTAGGTTGAACTCACGGCCTCAGGAATACAATGTGAGCTCTTTCCAAGCACCACCACTTCAAACATGCAGAGTAAATTAATCCCAAAGGCGTCCCTTTCATTCCATTTCATTCCCAGCTGGACACATACCCAGCCAACCCCTGAGCCACCCTGCCATGTCTTACAGAAGCAAACAAGGGACAACAACCTGCCCCT
>JAWWEW010000078.1:93574548-93704404 GCA_035583185.1 Anabacerthia variegaticeps
TTTATAACACTACTCAATTATCATATCTAAAGGTTGCATCCAATCTAAGAAATGTCCATACCCAGAACTTCCCTTGGAACCGCCCCATGGCACGCCTCTCTTAGAATTGAGTTGGAGGTCTTAAGACCCCTTACTTCATCCTTTATCATCATCTTCACGCCACTTTCCCTTATTAGAGCTTCTCCAAGGTTGCTGGGCTTTGCTTTCTCGTTTTGACTAACACGGTATCTAATTGTCTTGGCTCTGGTCCATGTTTCCCAGGCATGGTGTTCCAACTATTATCTGACCCTTAAGACAGCTAGCACAGGTTTAGAGGTTGCTAGCTACTCTAAATGTAAGAAACTACCTAGAAGTATAAAAATCTTCAAATTCATGAAAAGCGTAAGGCATCACCATAAATAAAAACAGTATTGCAGAATAAACTGGAAACTAATGCTTTTGAAATATTAGATAGATAATTCATACCCAGTGCTCTTAGTCAAGGAACAATTGTAAGAGCTAAGGGAAAATATATGTTTTTTGGGTTTTTTTTGTGTGTGTGTTTTTTTTTTTGTTGTTGTTTTTTTGAACACTAAGAATTCACTCATAAATGGAAGATAAACTACATTTGAAATGCTACTTTGAAACAGTTGAAGTAAAACTGTCCATGGATAACGAGAAAATTAGTAGACACTTGCCACATTTTAACTGACTGATGAATTGATCTGAATCAGAAAATATCTGGAGTTACATTTTATGTTTCTAGGATGTGTTTTAAAATAGCTTTGCTTAAAGCCAAAGCTAACATCTTATGTGATCAAATTAGAAGGAAATGTAGGTGTGCAGTATCTATGTAATTAATAAATTTGCAAGATATTATGAAATTATATATTTCACATAAGTTCACAGGAAGAAAAAGCATGATAAAAAGCTGATTCAGAAGAAAGGAAGCAAGTACAGAAAACCTGGTTGCTGCTCAAAGACAGTAATTTGCAAGGTAGCTGTTTGAAGAAGGAGTATTTTGGTTGTGGTTTCTTTTTTGTTGCCTTTTGTGTACATGTGTGTTACAAGCCCATCCTTCAATATGTAGTTCCTTCACATTACTTTGCCTCATCTATAGAGACAAGTTTCTTTCATTTGAACTAAATCTACTTGGATTTGCTTCTCTTTGTGGTGAATTTCATATAAAACACTAATCCTAGAAAAGCAGAAAAAGTCTGGCACATATTATCAGTACTTCATTCTTACAGAATTGTTCACTGTTTGACCTTTTATTTCTTTCCTTCTACAGCTGTGTGGTCTGTGACCATCAATAGAACAGATTCAGATTCAGTTTTTCTAAACTGTTTCCAGAAGTTTATATTGCATTATCATCTGTTTATACTGTTCTATATTTTTTCTGCCTCCTTTATATATTCAGTTGTTGCTAAGAGTGATCTGTTTAGTTTGAATACTTCCAATGTAAATCCCTTCTGAATATAGTAATCAATGTTCCTTTTCCAAAATAACTTGCTGTCATGGTTTAACCCCAGTCATTAACCAAGCACTCACTTGCTCCCCAACCAGTGGTATGGGGGAGGAAATCAAAGCATAAAAGCTAAAATACTCGTGGGTTAAGATAAAGACTGTTTAGTAGGGAAAGCAAAAGCTGTGCATACAAGCCAAAGAAAGAATTAATTCACTGCTTCCCATGGGCAGACAGGTGTTCAACCGTCTTCAGGAGAGCAGGGCCCCATCATGTGCAATGGTTCCTTGGGAAGAAAAAATACAGTCACTCCAAATGTCCCCCTCTTTCCCCCCCAGTTTACAGACTGAGCATGATACCATATGGTATGGAACATCCCTTTGGTCAGTTAATCAGCTGTCCTGGCTGTGTCTCCTCCCAATCTCCCCTGTACCCTCAGAACCCTTGCCAATGTGGCAGTACAGAAAGAAGAAAAGGCCTTGGCTCTCTGTAAACACTCACAGCAATAACAAAACTACCTTTATATTATCACCACGTTTAACACAAATACAAAACAGAACCACTGCAAAGAAAATTACCTCTACATGAGCCAAAACCAGCACACTATCATACTCTCCTAGTCTAGGTTTTGCAGCCTTACCAAGTAATTTTGTTGTTAACCATCTGAGTTACTTAGTACTAAAACTTGAATTATAGTTGATAGAAGCATTATGAATATTTCTATATATGCTACAAAGTTATTTAGCTTGTAGTCCAGGCCAGATACTATTATTAAACTTTTTTAACAAGATGTACCCTGATTGTATACAGAAATCATCTGGTTAAAATATCTGTATCCTGTTTCAAGGAAAATGAAGCAAAGAAACTGTGCCGGGAACCACATAATGAAACTATGAAGAATACAGTTGGTCTGAGGAAGACCTTAAATCATATCTACCTCTTGACACGTAGCCATGTAGTTGGCCATGTGTTGACTTCTACAGATTCTAGAAATGCATCTACATAATGCATATGCATGTGGATGTTTTATCCAATTATTCAGTAAAGAAAAAATATAGAGCTAGCTTGCATATAGGATAAAGCCATTTTATCCTTTCACCAGCAGGTGAAGAGCTGATGTACCGGCTATTATCTACTTCTCAAAGCAAGTTTCCAGAAGTCAGAAAAATGCATTGCTTAGCATAATTTTTAGAAAACCAATGCAAATGTACACTGACTTCACTGGTTAGCCCTTAGCCAAGCAGGACAGATTTAGAGCAATATTTCACAGCCCACAGTGCAATAAAATTATTTTAAGTGCTTCTAAACTTAACATCAAGTCACTTTCTGAGAGGAATTAAAGTGAAGACTTTAATTATTAAGAAAAAAAATATAGTTAAGTTGGCTAGGTAAAATATTCAGACATTTAGCATAGGTTTTAGTGACACCACTCCTATAAAATATAAGAAAAAAATGAATTTAAATAAGAAAGAAAATCAGATAAAGAGATGTTAAATTGAGGAACTCTTTCTTCTCAACAGATGAGAAAAAGGCTTCAAACACAGTAAAATGTAAAATTGAATTAGAATATAATTCTGAAAGATATTTTCTAAGAAATATTATCTGTTTGCAAGAATATCTTGATTAAATGTTATGCCCTATTTAGTGCAATGGACCATAATAACCTTAAAATAGACCATCATAGAAACTAGGACAACAGGGTTGGGGAAGAAAAAATATTCAAAGATTTGGAAAAGAAAGTTATGGCAATAATGAATATCTTTATTCATTTATTTGCAGGGTATTTTACTGGCAAAAACTTGGGACTTAAACCAATATATTTCACAAACGGCACTGATTTGCCAGTTTAATGAAAAAGCTAAAATAAGCAGATGTTTGCCCATCTGCCATCTCTTTGGCTGCCACTGTCCAAGGAAGCACAATTCAAAACAGCAGCGTCTGGAATACCTCTGTACAGCAAATATTGGCAACTGAAAGCAATATCTCTGCAAATGCCTGCTACTCAATTTAGGAAATACACAGAAATCCTCAGTGTGACAGAAGAACTAGTAAGTTGACTACCAAAATGATTCACTGCATTTTTTAAAAATATATATATCTTGTCTTTTTCAAGTCTTCCATGATGTTTCTTCAAATAACAATAAGAAATTTTTGATTATCGGTTCTAAGAAAATGAAACAAGTGGATGCTACTTACTTGTAGGCATCACTCTTAACATGAATCCTTGTTTAGAGATAGCATCAAAATGTCGTTTCAAAGTGCAATAGACAAGCTATATAGTTATATATGTGTCACTAAAGGAAAAATAAATATTATTGAAATCATTAGAATTTCAGAAATTCATACTTTATGCAGAAGGATGTCAAAACCTAATGACACATGATACAGACAGGAAATAAAGACCAATATACAAATTTGTTAACATGCTATTTGCATTTAAATTTACATTAGTAATAAAAGACAACAAGAAGAAAAACAACAGCAACAACAGCAAGAACAATAATAAAAATATTAATAATTTCTGCCACTTAAATATGTCCTGAATTTTCTTCCAGAAAAAAACCCAAAATGATATTATAAATCTGACAATAGAAGGCATATATTTTAGTTATCTAGACTACCTGCAAAGTGATAGGCATCTTCTTATTCTTTGGATATGAACTGCTGGTATAGTACTGCTGTACTTTGAAAAGTGAATCAGTGACAATGACATCATGAAGTTCCATATTTATCCTCCTCTTAAAGCCTGACATAATGCACCTGTTTTCTTTGTATTTCAAAGGGTGATCTCTGATTGTTAACCCTGTAGTTTTGACCTAAAAAATGAAACACAAATCACATTCTTATATAACAAACTTGCAATCAGAGATTACTGGAAAATTATATGCTAGTTATGTATATAAAACAAGAACATTTCATAGGATAGAGATTTTGCTTTATCTTAATATTAGCAAAAGTAAAATTTATTAAATCTCTAACATTGGAGAGAATTATTATTTTTAATGTATTCCACTAGTTATTTTGATCATATTTTCTACAGTAAAATGAGCCCTATACAAAGTTCACATATTTTGCTAAGAAAGAGAAAGTGTTCTTAATTTTATAGAATTAATTATGAAAAGAGTTATTAGATTTAAGAACTTAATAGTTTTTACTATACATGTATTTTGGTGAGTATTTCTGTTTTTTTTTCTGGAAATTTTTCTGGAAGCTGCATTAAAAATTTTCACAATAAAAATTGATTTGGAACAAAATCAATTGCTTATTTTGCTATTTCTAATGAGAAAATTTTGCTCTGTAAAATGTTGCTCTTGTCCACTGAGAAAGAAAGAGCATCATTACATTTAAATGGACTAACAAAAAAAAAGACAAAAAAAATGCATAATGAAAAACTTGATTCTTGCTATTTTGGGTTCTATAATCTTCTGTTTAAATGTTTTTAAGGACTGAATTCCACTTGAGGCCCTAGACTACAGGTTATGGAGTACTGTAATTGAGTGCATAGAAAAACTGAAGACAAAGAATATATTGTTTTACTGATTAAAGGGCAAAAGGAATGTTGTTTTTAGGAGTCATGGCTAGCTGTGTGGGTATCACTGAGAGTGTTGAAAATATAGAAGCCAAATACAGTTTAGAATTAATTAGTATTTAATTCTAGAACTTTAACATTGATTATCATGCTATGTGCCCGGAAATATTTAAAAGTTTTTTTTTTTTTTCCATTAAATAGCCTCAGAGAGAATCAAATAGCTTCACACGGAAAGAAGAAGTCTCAAACCACAGTTTAAGCAGTACTATTTTCCTCATTAAAAAAAAATAAAAATTTTAAAACATAAAAAATATTGTCTTAAGGAATCTGAGTATGCAAGGAAAGCAACTATGTGGGAAGGACTCTTTCCCACGTGAAACATAAAGAGGTGGATGTGTGAATGTTTGTCAAGGTGAAAAATATGATCAAAGGTCAGCCAGAACCATTTCAATATTAATAATATCATATCTTTCAATACAGATGTCTGGAATGAAAGATGAAGCCAACACTGACAACAGGGAGCTTCTATAAAAAGAACTATAAAGTTTCATTGCAACTGCCAGCTAGTTAAATAAACGTTTCCCCTCTCCCTAATTTATGTCCTTCTTCCATATATGCAATCAAAGGAAGTCAATAGAGAATATTAATTCCATAGTGCTGTCTCCTGTCTTTTATTTTCTTTTTTTTCAGCAAATGTGAAATGTGCATATTTTGCAGCTCAATTTAAAAAAAAAAAACAACAACAAAAAAAAACTTTTTAAAAATACTTTTTTTTATTTTTATTTTTTTTTTATGCCACAAGTATTTCACGTATTATACATTTTCTGTAATATTGTGTGGTTAATGTTGCCCATTCTATTTTGTTCCACTTTCTACTTTTTATGAATATGTATGTCAAATATCAAAATATAAAAAATAACATTTTAAGGCAATCTTATCTAACCAAATTTGGGCTTAGACTCTGTTGTAGTTCAGGGGATAACTAAGATATCTATGTTGGCTGAGAGAGAAAAAAAAGAAAAGGCCTTCTTCCCCCAATGAAGGCTAGCCAAAAAAACCCCAACAAAACAAAACAGAAATAAAAACAAACAAAAAAACCAAAGTAGAAATAGACCCTCTCCTTTAAATTTAGAACAGAACTTTAATTAGGAAAATATATAGGAAAAGGATAACAGCTCTTAACCACAATATATCTATATATACGTCCAGAAAAGGACCAAACAAAACAGTTCGTAATAAACTGTTTGAATGAAGAATCAAAAAAAAAGGTCAATGTTGTCTGTTACCCTAAAAGGGGTGCAGTTATATTCCCGGACAGCAGGTGGTGATGTCGCACCTTGGCTGGCTGGCCCGTCTCACAGGCAGCACTTCTCGCTGCTGGCCAATCGGAGAACGACCACAGCCACCGAAATGGCAGCCACAGCAGCCCGGGTCAGCTCCGGTGGAATCAGTGGAGAAGCGGCAGGGACCCAGTCTCCACAGTGCAGAAAAGCAGGCATGTTCTCTTCCTCACAGCAGCTCCCGCAGTGAGCGCAGCCCCCACAGGCGAACAGTCGAGTTAGAGAGAGAGAGTTCTGGTTCTCCCGTGGTGCCAGACCAGTTGTTCCTGTCCTCACTCCCTCTGTCGAGCCAGTGAGCCTGTGCAGCAAACGCAGAAACCCTGGCAGCTTCCCCCCACCCCAGCTGTCTTCCCTCCCCCTCCTGGCCTCAGGGAGACCAGAACAAAAGGCTCTGGCCTAAGACATTACATCGGGATATGAATATTCACTTGTTCCATTTGTTAACCATCTTCACAGGATTTGGGTGTTGGCTCCAAGCTTTTTGGGAGGAATTCCAACGAGATACTGAAACTATAACGGACTCAAAGAATGCAACCTACATCTATCAGAGTGAACAATTTATCTTGGAAGCCAATGAGTCATAAAATTATAGACAACTCAACATGAACTCACATAGCAATCTCATGGCTACCAGGACTGATATCTCTGGATACACAGAAAGGAGTTTCAGGACAAAAACCGTGGTGGAACATTGCTTCAATGCACAGCACTAGTTATACTGATAGTCAAATATTTTTTTCAAAGTTTACTGTTTAAGCTTCAAGTAGTTTACATGTATTAAAAAAAAAAAAAAAAAAAAAAAAATTGGAAAAAGTACCCAAATTTTTTTCTTGCTGGAAATATAATCCCATAATCTGAGATTCATACAATAGGTCTATTCAGTCAATTGAGGGAAAACCGTGGTGACCAATGTACATGGCAAATATAATTGAGATTGGGGAGGTTTTATCCATGAGACAAAACTCACATAGCTCTCTTTTCTCTCCTGAGACAATCTGCCTCTGTCCACATAGCTTTTAAAAATATTTTTTAAAACTTCTAGTTCTCTCAAGTTGACTAAACGATATCTTCACTTCTGCATGTAGGACACACCTCCAAGTTGATGAGGTAGTATATTGAGCTGCTCTGAATTCTTGAAAATTAATTCCTTATTTTCAGATTAGGGGAGCTAATGTCATTTTTCCAGTAAAGTTCCATAAGACTATCATTCCTTACTTGCCTTAGTCAGAAGAAAGAATGTATCCACATAACAGTCATAAATGACTAAACCTTCTACAACATAGTTACCACAGTTACTTTTATTAGGTACAAATTTGAGTTTTAAAAATGTTCTTTAAAATTTGTTTTTCCTTCTTTAGTTGCCTAAACTTTGATGTTTGCCTCCCTTGAAGAAATTTATACTTTCCAAAGAGCAAATCTTGTCCTTATCAAGATTATTATATTTTTTTTCCTTCAAATCTTTGCCATATATATACTATGATCAGGGGATAAAATCAGTATTAATCATGGCTTTCAGTGTCTTAACATATCTTATTGAGGGAGCTTTCATAAATCAGATAGTGGCATACTTTTAAACCATGATGTTGCTTATACTGACCATAAGTACATGTTTCAGATATGAAAACCACATTGATTACTAGAAAAAGAAATGCTGAATATCATGATAAGAAAAATGTACAGTCAAGTTTCTTAGGATAAAATAACTTGCATGTACCATATAAACTAAAGAAATACCAGCTATCAAGCTTTTCAGTTTCCTCTCTGAAATAGTATTTTGGAGGGCATAGTAAGTTTAAAGTGGTTCTTACAGGGACAATCAGAATGGCTCACATCAGCAAAGGAAGTTTAAAAAGGGAGATATCCTTTATGAAGAGCAATAGAACACCAACCCGAAAACTCCAGGTGAGAATTGGGGAAACTGCTTGTATATTAAGGGAATTGCACATTTCCCTTAGTGTGCTTTCCTTCCCATTTCTGTGAGAACTTAGCAATTACGGACAGTTTCTGAGGTGGTAGGTCGCATGCTTCCATTTTTTTGTTGTCTTTCTCCTTGCCTTTTTTTTTTTTTTTTCCCTGTAGGTACTGAAGGGCATAAATCCCATACAGTCAGAATATTCAAGACAATTCAATGTAATCTTTCCCATGACAAAATACAAGAATGTGAATTAGGTAAATTTCCCAAATGAACAGGAATGGTACAAACATTTTATACTTCAAGAGGATTCTTGCCCAAAACAAAAGTTATCTGGTATATGCTGAATGCTGTCAAAAACCATCTTATTGAAAAGAAACCCTATGCCATTAAAAGCGAACTACTCCCCAGCCCGCACCCCAAACAAACAAACAAACAAAACAAATACAAATAAAAATTAAAAAAAAACAAAAAACAAAAAAAAAACCAAAAAAACACAAACAAAAACAAACCCTCACCAAAAAAAACACAAAACCATACCCCCCAAAATCCCTCCAAACCCAACCCAACGAACCAAACAAAACTTTTAAAAAACTTTTTAAAACCCACAAAACAATAACAACAATAAAGCAATTATTCTAATTAGTGTTAGTTGACCATGTCTTCAAAAAAAGACAGTAAACTTCTGCATTCATCTTATTTCCTGCCCTAACATCAAAGTTGACAATTCATGCAAATATCACTTTTGTCATCGCCTTTTAATTAACAAGTCATGAAATCTGGAATGTTAATGTTCACTCTCTGATTAGTCACTTGTCTCATCTAAGCTGTAAATATAAACATGGAACTAATAAACTCTATTCATGGATTTAAAATCGAATATACAAAGTTGCCTAATATCACGAGATGAAAAAACAAATTATATAATTTTATGTAAATTATGTTTTGAAAAACAAATAAAAAGGAAATTGTTGAGATTATGCGTTATATGCCATGAACTATATATCCTGAATCATTTCTTAAAAGAAGACATAGGTAAAAATGCTGCTTGCTTATTAATAAAATCATTCTCCCATTCATAAGCCATGGCTTATGATTGCACTGGTAATTAAGTCATTAACTATTACAATTTGTAGAAGAATTACTTTCCTTAAAAAGTGCAGATTCTCAACATTTGGATGGTTACATTTTGAGTTTTAGATGGACCTGTTGCTTCTCCCTTCCCTCTTCTGTTTTCTTTATACAAAGCAAGTTATCCTTTTGCGCCTTAAAAAAAAAAAAAACAAAACAAAAAAAAACAAACAAAAAAACTAACAGAAAACAACAACAACAGCAACAAAGAAATAGAAACACATTATCTAGGGGAAGAATGGATGACAAGAAACCAGAAAGGCTTATTCTTATCTCTATATCAACAACATTTTTGGTATCATATAGGCATTTAAGGACAACTTCCTCAGTCTTTTATAAAAGTGGAAATTATTTGCAGCTTGACCATAGCAGAAGTGAGCAAGTAATCTTGTTATTCACTGATAGTCGTCATTTTTCTTTGTAGCAAAAGAAGTATCTTACGAACATAGAAGTAATTCATATAGTGCCACATCATCTTTGGGTACCGTCTACAAATATATGTCACTGTCCATTCTTAATGTACTAAAAATGAACACAAATAAATCTTCAAAACAAAACAAAAAAAAAACAAAAACCCAACAACAAAACCCATGGATGGGAATTTATCCTGTTCCTCCTGGGAATATTGGTTGTGAAGGGATGCTGGCTGATGTGGAATCTCTCTTTCATGAGTTTCACGTGATGCTTTCATGAGCATGTGTGTGTCTGCACTGCCAGTGACTCCAGTGGTGGAAATGAATTGTCAGTACTGGCAGTTCAGTTAGCATATGGAAATTATTCTTGTGAGGAATAGCATCACACTGTTATATTTGGAGGAACTTTCTTGACTACTAGGGCTTAGGAATTGTGGAAGCTGGATATTTTTGAGTGATCAATTAATAAATGCTACACTGAGAAAAATTCATATAAATAGTACAGTTATTTATCTACAAGTATATACAGTTGTGATGTCATATTTATTTTTTAGCTGTGTACACACATTTTCAAGTTTTATATCATGTACACAAAAGAGGAATATTGAGTGTGTGAAAGGAGAAGAAAGGTCACAAAATTGCCACTATTTGCCTCTCCTTCAATCTGGAAAAACAGGATTCACAAGAAAAGGCTGCTGAAGCCACTTTTCTCATCTGTTCAATATTATCTTTCTTTACATCTTCCTATGTGAGTGGGAAGGGGAGGAAATTTTGCCTTAACACATACTGAGTCACATATTTTTACAAAGGTCTTTGGCCTCAGTTTAATACTCAATGTTTTCATCACCTTTGTGTTCCACCTTTTATCTTTCTCTTTCAGATTCCTGCCCCAGTCTTATAAAACCTCTGCTGGGTGTTTTGATCTTTCTGCTTCCACACCAAGTGCTCCTTCCCAGGGGTTAAAGGGAAGGCAGCAATATTGCTGCTTTTACTCAGGCTTTGCAGCACAGATTTAATCACACACACCCATGGTCTGACAGAAGATTCTCCCAAGTGCATTCTAACAGCTCAGATTTTTCACTAAACTTCTAGATAATCTTTCTTACTGTCTAACTTAGATTAGACAGTGCTTCAGATGTGTGTTTAATGATCAAAGTCAGATCAGAATTAAGTTCTACAGACACCACCTATGGACTCTTTTGCATAACAAGATCCCTGGGGCATTTTTTTAAGATGTCCTTCTTTTAAGTATCCTTGAACTTCGATATTGTATTGTCTTCTCAATTGCCAGTTGTGAAATTGGATGTGTGTCTTTAATATGTGAATGCAATTGGGCTCTTAAAGGTCTAGAATAAATGATATTAGTTGCAGTCAAAAACACTCCAGGGTGCAAAACTGAACGTAATATTTTCATACACGTACAGAAATAAACCACCCCAGGACTAGTCTCAAATGAAGAACTGTAGTTACAGAACTGAAGGAATTTAAATCTAGCAAGGTAGGAGTGTAAACTGACCAAATTAATTAGAAGACAGCATGAAAGCATCCCAAGGCACCAAGCACTGATATTAAAGAAAAGATCAAATTCATGAAACTGGATAAAAAAATACAGAATATGTTATTGTGAAATCACTGTAGAGATATCTATATTTTTAAATTTTAAAATATTCAGAGCAGTTAGAAAGAACATTTGTTCCCTAGGGATAGAAATCATTTGCAGAAACAAAGGAAAGTCAGGGATTTGTAGCCTTCTTAGAAGATGGATTGCATCAAGGGACAGGACTTTAAAATGACTAGGTAAAAAAGGGATAGTAATGACGGGATAGAAATGGAATTTCTTTTAATAATCTGACAGGAACAGGTTCACTGATGTTAGACTAAATATACAAAGATCTCAAATAGGCAAAGACAAAAAACCCCTCATAAACCAAGACAGAAGTGAGAAAGCAATCTGAGTAGTTCATCCATAGGGAAAGTTGAAAGAGTGCTTTGCAAATTACATTATTTACAATTAGTGTATTAATATATTAGCTCGTTTTCCTCTATGAAACAAATCATAACAACAAAAAATGATTTTGCTTCCCTATGATTTTAACAAAGACAGTACAAAGTACTACAAGCTACCTGGTAGCTTATTCTTAGTTTGTGAAAAAAATGTCCATCCTCCAGAAGAGATTAAAAAATGGAGAAGGAGGTGGTAAAATATTAAATAAATGAATAAATAAACAAACAAAAAAAACAAATAAGTGAGATTCTCAGAAGTGAAGTCAAAGTTATCTCTGAACAAAAATAGAACCAGCAGTACAGAACTGGCCATTGGAGGGAATATCAGGTATGAAGCATCTGTACTTATCTTTCAAACACTATACAAGAAGCAATAGTCCCTAAATAAAGTAGGACATAGAACCTGATTATTACTGGAGACGTGTTCAGTGCATTCGATTTAGGGAAAATAAAGAAGAAGTAAAATTTATAAAAATAATTAATAATGGCAAAATTTTAGTTTTGTAGAGAGTTAATGCTGTCTTTTAATGGGAGGTGGGAGGGAGAAAAAGCCATTTCATACTGTCTTAAGGCAAATAATATCTGTATTTGAATTTGAATACTTTGGTCAACTCTCTATCTTCACCATAACCTACCTGAAATTAAAGCAGGACTGTTACTAAGAAAAATCCCTAGAGAAAATGATTCCTAGTCTTAGAAGGCAATGCCTTTTCCTGTAATTGCTTTATGTTGTGAAATCTATCAAATCTCAGAACACAGCATCAAGCCTGTGCTAATATTTTTTTTCTTAAAAAGTACATTATTTACTAGGGTCTGAACTGAAAGTTCAACTAAAAATCCCCCAATATCAATTTAGTTGTCCCACACTCAAACAAATGTTGTCTTTAGAACTGTAAATAGCTGCCCCCATAAGGAAAAATTTACTAGTGAATACAAAAATAATGGGTTCCTTAGGGAATACTACAGATTTTTGCACATCAGTTACACACAGTTTAAGTTTCACAACTACCTCCTGATGAACTGTCTCAGACATAATCAATCTCTATTTTACTTTTCTCCACTATGGTACTCACACAGTGATGTCTCACTCTCTTCAGTTACATGCAGTTTCTCCTCAAACTACAGGGCATGCCAAAAAGGACATTAAAAGTTAAACCGTGCTTCTGTGTTGCATACCAAACATCTCAGAAAATCTGAGACACAGAAGTGTCTCTTCTGATTTGTTTTAGTCAGTTAATATGTGTATTCAATGGTTTAAATGCACAGGGAGAGGGGCTCTCACTTGGCTCATGGAAGACAGCTAAGAGATCCAACAACAGAAAAGTCCCACACAAAGCAACTGCATCTGAACCACACTTTGGAGTACTGCCACTGTCCTCAGCATTTACCTTGGGTGGCCTCTGGATGCACATCAGGCTGGTGAGATGGGACTTATCTTTCCCTGGAAGTGGGAAGGGCCTGGCAGTGCCTGGATGAGCAGGAAGCCTGGCACTGTGCAGGTCAGTGCCTGAATCAGAGCCACACTGGGACCAGCATCCCCATGCACCAAGTGACATTCTTGTTCTTCCAGACTAGGTCTGACATCAGGATTACATTCTCATCTGGGTGACCACTCTTTATCATAGTGAAACAGAGAGGACTGTCATACCACTGTCTCAGCTGTGTCTTTTGTAAGCATCAAGTTATTTCTAACAAACACAAATTTTGCTAGTTTTATATTAATCTTGCTAGTTTCATATTAATCTGTTAGCAATGCTGAACACTCAAAATTCCTAGTTTGAATCAGATGCTGGCAAAAGTCATGTTTTTTGCATGGTTTTTACCTACTAATACAAGCTTTTTCCACATTGCTATAAGACCTTACAAAAATATTTAACAACTTTAAAAGAAGCATCATTTTAGCAGAGTGATAAAAATAATTTCCTTCCTGGGCATCTTTTCTGGAAGATTTTAATAAGCAGACTTAACACACAAATATGGTTCTATCATTTCTATTGTGGACACATTAAATTTTATTGATTTTTCATGAAAATAAAGACAAGTGCCTTCTTTGGCAAGTTTTGTTTTTAGTTTATATTTCTGAACTGCCTTTTCCTGAGGTAGAGAAAAGCCATTGCAAGGTTAGTTATTATTCTGTATTCTTTTGTGGCAGTAGACTTACAATGTCAGAAGTGGAATAGATCATGCAAGAGATGGGTCTCTGAAGAAAATGAAGAAACCTGCGATAATGCCTTAAAAACTGAGGCTTTTACTCCATTGTAAAATGGATTCTTTGCCTTTTTTCCCTGAGTCACCTTTCTTCTTCCCAAAGCCCCCTGAGAAAACTCTTATCTCCCTAGCCTAGTATGCAGGAATTTGCCCTGGCAGGACTATGTGAAACCCCCCTATTGGTCCTTTGCTAACCCTTTCCCCATTGGTTGTTATCCCTCGATTTCTATTGGTTGTAACCAAAATTCCCCAAAGCCCTTTAAATACCCCTGATCATGTGAATAAACTCTCTCTATGCTTTCCCCTCCTGAGGTCTCTGTGGGTCTCTTTCCTGGGGCATCTTGGGGACCATGTGACCTGGAGGGAATGGGAAGGGGGAGCGTTCCACCACACTGTTGCATTCTTTGAGATACAGAAATAAACTATTATCTACTTAATAATAAATGTTCTATACAGTTACGTGTACTTCCAAGGATAGTGAAGTGTATGAACATGATAATATTCTGCTAATTTAATTAAAGAGGAAATTGAGATGCAAATATTTAACTAGAGGAAAGAAACTATACAAAGATCAGCCTCTTTATAATTTACTACACACCTACTAGACACGAGCAGACTTCTTATAAGTAGACTTCTCTCATTCATAACAATCCAAAAGCTTTACTGAGGGTAAGCAGTAAGAAAATTATGAAGTAGACAGGAATAGTTGACCAACTGGCCAGGTGATAACTTTTCAAGTATTGCCAACTGGGGTTTTATTGTTTGTTTGTTTGTTTTTCTGTAAATAAATAATTTTGTAGCATTTTTGGTGAGGGGGTCTTTTCTTAAATTATTGATCCTACTTCTGTCTCTTTCTTCTCCATCCTCCTCCGGAAGTGCAGTAAAATCTATTTAATCTGTGGATATTTGGATTTTAAAAGTATCCAAGAAAAATCACAGTCACAAACCTGTCCCATTGTTTGACCATCCTCAGGGTAAAATAGTATTTTGTTAGGTTCAGGGGGAATTTGTGTCTTTTGATTTGTGCTCACTGCCTCTGGTTCCTCCACTAGGCACTAATGTGAAGTGTCTGGCTTTGTTACTTTCTATTGCCCTGAGCTTTCCCTTTTCCATGCTGAACAATCCCAGGTCTCAGTCTCTCAGCACATGTTCTTATGTGCTTTGGCAAAGCAAAAGGCATTTTCAATGAATTCTTTGTATTTATTCTCTGAAGCCTGACTTGGTGTTTGTTAGTATCGTGACAAAAGAATTTCCATTTTCAAGAGACAGAAGAATTTTGAAATTAAGGTGTATCCCTAACAAATTTATTAGATTATTGTATTCTTTATCCTTTTCTTCTTCAAAAAAGTATTATAAGTGTAATACTCATCTATCTTAGTACTAACATCTTTACTTATTGTTTCTTTTAGGTAATTTAGAGGCTGTTATAAAAATAATACATTAATATTTTTGTTCATAAAATGTTCCAAAATTGTAAATTTTCAATTACTATTTTTATTCTGCATTATCTATGTTTTCTTTTTTATTTCTTCCAAATATGAAATTCCTAAGTTTGAAATATTAAGCCTGTTGCCTTCTTGTTTAATTGACTTATACAAAGTTCTAAATATATCTATGATGACAATTTTAATTTCTCTCATTTTTAGAAGCTGAGATTAATGTGTGTACTGAGAAGATTAATAAATATTTCATGTTATCACCAAAGAACTATTTTTCCTTATTATACATTTGCACTTCTGATTGCCAGCCAATAAACCTTGTCCTCCCAGATTCCTACACTCACTGTACAATAACTAACTTTTGCACGAGAGAAGTTTCTGTAGTGAATTCATGCCTGGTGAATGCATGCTTTCTTTCATATTATTTTTTTCATTGTTTATTTCAAAATTGGTGAAAATAAACAAACAAACAATTTAATAAAGAAAGGTAGAAGACAAAATTACAAATAGAAGAAAAATATGCAGCAAAAATTTACACTTCTGTCTGCCTGAGAAATATAAATCTTCAAAGAGCTGGATGCTGGTGCATTCCATAGGTGTTTTATGCTGTTGCTGATTTAGTTGTGTTCCCGTCTTCATAAAATATTTCTTTTTTGTATTGATGCCAAAACTCTCACATTTTTAAGCTTAATTACAGGCATTTTTACCATTTATCACTCTTGGAAAATTTAGGTATTTTTGTAATTAGATTTTTTATTGAGATAGTTTATTTGAAACTCACTGCTTACAGCTGTAGGGCACAATCCGAGTGAAGTAACAATAAAAGAAGTGATTTTAATGAAGAATTTTGATCTATTATAAAATATAATGGGTTAAAAATGGGTCCTTTCAATGGTTGAGTGAAAAATTACATTTCGTTCTCTAGCTTTCCAGACAGGACAGTAATAATTCACCAATTTTTTTGCTAAAAAAAAAAAAAAAGATAAACAGATAACACCTCTTCATTGTCCCTTATTATTGAATAAAGATGAATTTGAGAGCCCTGAATGTTTTCCCCTCCCCCTCTAGACTCCACCATGCTAATAAATAACTAAAATTACAGATGAAGTAAGCCTCCCCAACCAGTCCAGCTTTGCTAAAGTTGAATACAAGTCCTGTATTTGCAACTGTGAAATACATCTGCATTCAAATCATGACATCTATATAGGGAATACAATGTTCTCCAGGAAATATGCAAGTCATTTTGTACATATTTGTGTTTCCATACTGTGAATGGAAAAAGGGTTGGCTACACTACTCATTTTACTAATGTGGGCCTTCTTATTAAGTCAAGCTAATTTGTGAACATTCATCCCACAGTTTTTTGGGATGAGCATGAAGTGGGGTTTCCAGTCATGTACTGTGCTCTACAAATTATTCTAGCATATAATCTATTAAAGTATTCTCTTACAGATACTCCTTTTTCTCCAGTAGTACTGATGTCAGGATGAGGAAGGAGCAATAGTGACTTCAGAGTTAAAAATTACCCAATACATTTTCCAGTTCCTTACTTAAATGATCTTCTATGTGATTAGAAACTGTACAAGGAAAAAAAAAACAAACCAAAACAAACAAAAAAAACCAACAAAACAAACAACTGAAATGAGAGTTGTTTGCTTGTTAATATATTAGTGTTGAGATTTCATTGAATATTAGCCTGTCAGTCTGCACTTGCAACTTGCATTTGTGCTGCGGAGAACTTCAGTGAAGTTGCTGCTAAAATTTATAAGTCTGTTCTGATATTGGTCTCCAGAAGTCCTATTTTTATGCTCTCCTAAGGAGAATCAGGAATGTAGCTACTTCTGTGGCTATATGTGCAGGAAAAGAGACAAGACACTCTCTAAAACCTTATCTTCTCTGCTTATTTCTCACCAACCAAAAAAAAAAATTAATAAGAAAAGCATTCCTCCTCTTCCCTTATAAATTGTCATCCTTTCAGTGTTTAATTTACTGTTCCTTGACGCTTTTGTTTCCATCTTCTTTTCCACAACTTTGGCTTTTACTGGCCTTCTGTCTGCTATGCTATAGTTAGCAGAACATGCAACTACTGTAAGCAATCCTCCCTGTGCTGTTTCTCACTTTAGATGGATGACCAACTCTGTATGAGAAGATAAAAGACAACAGAGAAAAAGAGCAAGGATGACAACTGATAGAGATAAAAGTTGAGGAGAAAAAGAAATTGAAAGAAAGGAATAAGATGAAGACACAGAAGTAGATAGAGGTAGAAATTTTTGATTGAGCTGAGTGACAGAGTAACTAGGACTACATCATCAAAAAGTTTAGAAACATTACTTTTTTTGTTATTCTTGAAAAGTACTTTACTTTCTTGTACATCAGTTTTTCCTAGCAGTCTCTTCTCACAAACTGTAGGAGTTTGGGGTGGGAGTTGTTTTTCATTATTGTTTACTTTTTAAAGCAGTGCTAAGGAAATCCTGGGTCAAGTGAGTTAATGGTTATGGAACATTTGTTAGTAAAAGTGCCTGATATTTCATTATCTGTTTTTGTCTACCAATCACAATATGGATATCACCTCATGTTCTCTAGATATATGACTCAATGAATTTTACCAAATAATAAAATGGAAGAATAAGATTCATTTACTAAAATTTAGAATTTTCTTTTTCTTCCCTCAGACATTTAACCTGTGTCTTAATTTTCAATAAAAGTATTCTTTTTCCAGACCCATGAAACCAACAAAAACATCTTCCCTATTATATGCTTTTTTCTCATAAATGATATTTTCTTGGATATTTTAACACCCCTAAGGTTTTGGGTTATGCATCTTTTTCCATTATCTAATTATTTCCAACTGCAAAGATATATGGGAAGCTGTCTATAAAGCACTCTGCAGGACTTTTTCACAGCTGCCAGTGTACTTTTTTTCCCCTCAAAACTGAAGGCTTCTTTCTGTTTTCAACTACAATCATTGTAGCTGTAATCCTCAATCCCAAACTATTCCCCTTCACAGCTCTGCTTTTTCGTTGATCATATCACCAGAGTATATACCACAAAAGTGGTATTTTTATGCTTCAGCCTTTTTTGCCTGAAATATACCAACAAAATCTAATTCTGTTAATTTATTGTTCCAGGGATATCAATGGTCTAACAACTGCGTAATGTTTACATGAGCCCAGGTGACATTGTTTAAATAAATGAAACAAAATGAGATGTCAAAGTTGAGGGCTTCCTTACTTTGACATTTCAGAGTCATAAAAAGCTTTCTAAGCCCAGAATGGCTGTGAGATTATTGGTAAAATAAAACCAAGAACAAAAATGAAATTCATGCAGGAATGACTTGTGGATTTAATCTCAAGAGGATCATTTCTCCTCCCTCAGGTTCCTCACTATGTGAAATACTGATTCTAGCTACAACCAGGATAGTTTAGGAATAGGATGTGATTTTAACAGCTGGTTCCACTGAATTAAATTAAATCATCTCCAGGACAGCCCTTCTTTAGGCCATGTTTTCAGAGTGTTTTATAACTCGGTAGGACAGTTTCTGTCTGCACTGATTTAAAAACTGAGTGGTAACCTGACATTCATATCTTGTTTCTTAGGAAAAGTGTCCTGAAAAAAATGTGTTAGACTATAATAAGGGATATTCAGAGTCTTAAAAATATATTTTAAATTCCTTGGTAGATCAGGTAGCACATAACTATTTATGTCCCTTTTGAATTATGTATCAGATTTATGTGTAATACCTTTCACACAATGTAGATATAGCATAATTCTAGAAGAGATGGGCATAATTTTCAAAAGCTAAATGATGAAAAATGCCATGAGGATCTCTTGTTGAGCTACAGAGTCTCAGTTTTTCCCCAGCCACTTACTGTAGACTCCAGATTATGAATGCTATGGTTAAACCCCAGCTGGCATCTCAGCCCCACCTAGGCACTCACTCACTGCTCCCGACGGGATGGTGGAGAGTATTGGGACAATAAACTGAGACGACTCATAGGTTGAGAAAAAGACAGTTTAATAGGGAAAACAAAAGCCACACATGCAAGCAAAACAAAACAAGAGATTCTTTCATCATTTTCCATGGGCAGGCAGGTGTTCAGCCATCCTCAGGAAAGTAGGGCTCCATCACAGGGAACAGTGACTCAGGAATGCAAACACAATCACTCTAAACATTCCCCATTTCCTCTTCTTCCCCCACCTTTATACACTGAGCATGATGCCATAT
Organism: Anabacerthia variegaticeps; assembly: GCA_035583185.1. Lineage (NCBI taxonomy): Eukaryota > Metazoa > Chordata > Aves > Passeriformes > Furnariidae > Anabacerthia > Anabacerthia variegaticeps. Next base: position 93,594,194 of record JAWWEW010000078.1, read on the forward strand.
GGTATGGTATGTCCCTGTGATCTGCTGGCCTCAGGTTTCCCAGTTGTGTCCCCTCCCAGCAACTTGTGTATCCCCAACCTCCTTGTTGGTGAAGTGGCATGAGAAGTAGAAAAGGCTTTGATTCTGTGTAAGCACTGCTCAGCAGTAGTAAACACATGCGTGGGTTATCAACACTGTTTCCAGCACAAATCCAAACATAATTTCATAGTAGCTACTGCAAAGAAAATTAGCTCAATTCCAGCACTATTCAAAGGCCTCAGCAATTGCCATACGAAACTGTCTATAGAGTACAGAAATAAACAACAACTTAAGGGCAGTTTTAGGATTAATTTTCTGTCAATGTTTAAAACCTGAGAAAAAGGCACGGTGTAAATAAATACTTAAATACACAAAGACTAATAGTTTTGAAAGCAGGCTGAGTTTGTTATTTTGTTTATTTCACTCAAAATAAGAGTTACATTAGACCAACAAAGGTACAATTTTTCAAATACTTGACACTGTTGTAAGACTGTGCTCTGAACACTAGCAATAGCAATATTATAATAAAAAATAATGTATCTGTTTGGCTAAAAATTGAATTTTGACAATAAACCAAAAAAAGAATTCTCACATTGCTTGCAATATTTAACTTGTTATCCCGTGTTCACAACGACTTTGATATAACAGAACAAGATGAAAACAGGTACCTTATTCTGGGGAAAGTGATAGAGAACTATTCATTTGTATTACTTTGATAGACCCAGGCCACTTTGCATAGAACTCATTTTTGTGTCTCTCCAACTTTATTTACTTGTTACTTTTTGTATCAAAAGGGACAGTAAACAGTTGTTCATTATTCAGCTTCTCCATTCTTTTCATGATTTTGTCATGTAATTTCTGTCACGTTCTTCCATCAATTACTATTTTTCTAGTATGAAAGAAACAAAAAATATTAAAAGACATCAGTGAGGTCCTAAAAAATCAGGAGCCTGACTACCACTTTTTATATGTGCCTTATATTTTCTGATTCTTGCAGGATCCTTGGAGATTATGTTGACAAGCTTTCTGCAGTGAACATAAAAGTTACACGCTTTTTTCCAGTTTTATAAAAAAATATGTAAACAAATTCATTGGAGCAGAGAGATAACATAGGTTCTCTTTCTTTTAGAATATATTTATTACCTCATGGCAGAGGTACACTCTGATACCCTCTCACTATTTACTGTCTTTATGAAGATGTGTCTATGATCATCCCAGAAAAAAGGGAACTGTGCAATGGGAGAAGTCACCCGTTTTGTGAGCCCCTTTGATCCAGCATTACAAGCAGATACATAACAGGTAGAATAATCACTGATGTCAGGTACCAATTAAATGAAGCAGGCAAAGTCCTTCTCTACAGCTTTGGTTCAGGGCCCACATGCATGCAGAGAGAAATGAATTGGTAAACCTGCCTGTATGCTTAGCAGGCACCAATAGGTGATGGAAGCAATGAGTACAGGCAGAAGACAGCCTGTACTGTGATGTTTTAGAGGAATATAAGTCTGGTTTTCTTGATTTTTCATGAAGAATTCAGATCATAACTTCTCTAGTTGAGAACTGTTCAAGAACCACCTGAATGCAATCCTGTGCAATGTGCCCTGGAATGACCCAGTTTGTGCAGGGTTGTTGGACCAGATGACCCACTGTGGTCCCTTCCAACCTCACCCATTCTATGATTGTGTGATCACAGCATACCTAAGAAAATATTTCCCTTTTCCTTTTACTCTCTTTAGACCACACATAAGGAAAGATTACCATCTGCCTGTTTCTGTAACCAGTTAATGTATTCCTGGTGAGTTTATCCATTTGATGAATGAATAAAGGAAAAAATAGCCTTCCCAGCTAAGAAAGGATTTAGGAAAACTTTCTAAGGACTTGAATTGGGACAGTATGGATATCACACTTATATTAAAATGTCCATTGAAATCTTTTCTGCTCCATGGAGGCTATTTCTATATTAATCTAGACTTTTAAGTCCAAATTTTGTTTAGTCTTAAAGTATGATATGATTATCTCATAAGTAGGGCTCTTTTCCATGGCACTGTTATGAATTATATCCTTTGTAGTTTGCTATTTATCTCTCTAGTTACAGTTTTTCTGTGGTGATACACTTACCCTGTAAAACCTGCTAGGTGTTATCCCTTTAATGCTTTCAGCAGCATTATTACTGTTTATGGCAACATGATATTTTATACACCAGAGTACAACTGAAAACAGATTCATCAGTCTGGCTTTGGACATTTCTCTTATACTGCAACATTGTTTAATTTTCCAGGAAGGAAGTAGTACAAGAATACATGAAGAGCCAAATAGAGCTAAGTCCTTTCTACCAGTACTATTTAGATGCAGAGCTGATGTACTGTACTTCTTGCATCTTTCCCATTCACATTCTTTTTGTTTGTTGTGGTAATTCCATTATATTTACCCACTGTGTTATTTTGTCCTAGATTTTAAAGTTATGTTTTATTTGGAAGAGGTCCCTTTTATTACTATTGATATTTTTCTTTTCCAATCATATCAATAGCATCATCCATCCTTGCTCAGGATCCCCTTTTTATTTGTTTCAAATTTGAGTAAAAGAGACTAATTTTTTTAATCAAAGTCATGGTTTTCCACCTGAAATAGCAAAACTGATGTTTTGGTCGTAGATCAGAAAGCTCCTAAATTTTTACCTTTTTAATCTTGTGTATTCAACAAATCTCAGAGGCTTTGGAACTCACGCAAAGCACAGGTATCATCAATATTTAATATACATTTTCCTAACCATGTTTCTTAATCCCCAAAATTTTAAACATCACAGTAGACCCAAGCTGTTTGAAAGCATTTTTTACTGAGTAATGAGCTAGTATTAACAATCCCTGAATAACCAAGAAATTTGCTGCTGCTGTGAAACTTTTACCTACAATGTTAAGTCAAAGACTTGTTTTATAGTCTCTGACAAGGTACCTGTAGTGTTAAAATTATTTCATGAATCAGTTTTTTATCAAGATCTAGAAACTGGGTGGGAAAAAGAACACAGCTCAAAATCAAATTGAGGAAGACAATAAGATTCAATCTTCATAATTTTCAAACTTCCCACTGCTTGTTACCAAGAATCCATCTCACATTTTAGTCATGTGTTATCATTGTTTGCTTTGTTTGTTTTGGGATTCTTTTTTATTATTATTATTATTTTGATTTATCTTTAAACAATTTGTGTGGTGGCCCCTCTTTAACATCATATATTTCTGGTTTCAGCCACTACTCTTGTTGTCACAGTAAAGTAAAGGGCAACCACAATGAATGCAGAAGACTTAACTAGCCAACTTCGCTTTTCTTGACTTTATTTTCTCCTCTGTAGTCTAATCTTTTATGCCCTTCTGTCACTTTTTAAGGAAATGAATATTCTTTAATTATGTAGGAAAATGGTCACACTAAAGCCAATTTTTATTAACTACCAAATAAAGGTTGTTTTTGATTGACATGGGGAATTCTTATTGGAATGCTAGTATGTTGTGAAAAAAAAAAAAAATTATCTTCAATAATAACCTCCTATGTAAAGCACTAGTAATCTGTTATGGAAGAAAGAAGACATGCTTATTTCCTACCTGTTATCCAGAGATAAGGTGACTTAATTCTTTTCTTTTGTTTTTAAATAGCATTCCAACTTCCAAAATAGTTTTGTAAGGCAGACATCACAGAGAACAGGGATCTCTGTAGGAAATAACAGAAGAATTAAAATGATTATCTGTACTCAGAATGAAAGAGATTAAACACCAGAAAGCATTGAGTAAGCCTATGAAATTCTGTTTCCCTCTTCTTCAGTTCATGAGTTCAGTTCAGTTAGATGTTGTTAGATGTAATTTTTTTAAAAATCTCTCAGCCTGCTATTTCTATCAACATAAGGCAGCTAGAAACTGTCATTTTAAAACAATTTATACACTATCCAGCTACTTTTAAAATAAATTTGCTGATGTACTGCAATGGGAATTTGTGAGTTTGCCTTGTTAAACCTCTTATATTGTCTATTAAGGGCACATTAGAGAGCTATATTGTACAGTCTGCAAAACATCCTAAATGCTGTATCGTGCCACTGAAAGAAGTCATAGGCCAGATTTTTAATAGCCCAGTGGTGACAGTGCATATGCATCTAAGGACAATGCACATGCAGAAGAAGCTAATTAACATCAAATACTAATTAGTCCCTCAGTATTTAGCAACGAAGTATCAGCTGCTGTCTTAGATGCCATATGCTAATTAGCATTAATAAACTTCAGAAATAATTGTCTCCATTGTTCTGTGTCATAATACTCCCTCTAATTATACTTTGGAGAGCATTGCCTATAAATGGTAGCAAGCACTGCATTGCAATGTTTGAAGTTTAACGAGCAATTTATGGCAACTTGTAGCAATTAAAAAAAAAAAGTATATTAGAAAAAAAAAGATTAATACCAATTTTATAAGTCTGTAATGAATGTGATGGCTTTACCTGTGTTCAGGAATTCTGGGATACGAGAATGAGATAATTATTTTTCTGTACGCTGCAATGTATACAGCAAAAGAATAAAAATGTGGTGTTTTAATGTAATAGAATTGATTCACTGTCTCTGTATGCAGATTCTCCAAAACAACAGTTTTATATCTCTCACAAAATTGTGTGAGCTATTATACTGGAGTGGTTATACTCAACTCTTGGTCTTTATGATTGTTCAGTATTCCATTTGTCTAATGGTGAGGGGACAAAATAAAAGCACTACTAGTTTTTGTTTACTCTGATCAACATACATCATCCACTGTGAAAGTTTTCCCACAGATTTATATTTTCTTTTAGTTGAAAAGCTGTACAACTGTTAGCCTGCTTTGTTGTGAGGTAGGGTTTTGTGTTATATTGGTTTGGCTGGTTTGAGTTTTTTGTTTGGTTGGTTTAATCAGAACTCCAGCAAAATCTATACGAAACAGAACTTTAATATTGGGTCTGTGACATAAAACCTTAGCCAGCCTGAGACTCTGGAGATCCATTTAGAGTTGCCTGAATACTTATGATGACAATTGTAAAAGGCATGCAGCAATGCATTACAGGAAGTGCAGTCTTCCATAAAATAATCCCTCTACACACACACTGCTCAATGTCTATATCATCTGGTTTAAAGAATGTCAATAAAGCTAAGCCATTCAAATACAGCAAGCATATGTAATATTTGAGCACACCACCCATCAGGAACTCCCAATAGGGTGAAAATGAAAGAGCAGGAAAGGGTATATAATGAAAGAGCAGGAAAGGGTATATAATCAAAGAGTGAAGACAAAGCAGAACCAAACTGAGCAACAGGTGAAAAAAACAAAGGAGTCTTCATCTTATAGAAAAACACCAGACAAACTAGTTTAGTTTGACTGGGGACAGAAGCATCCTGATGGACCATTTTGCAAACAGAAAATGTTGCTGTTCTCCTGTTTACTGATGTTTTAAAATTACCCATCTCCAGCTTGTTAGAAATATCCAGGATATTCCTAACAGGAGTTTCAAGAGTTATAGAAGCATTATAGAAGCATTCATGGGAAAAAAAGCAAAACAAAACAAAACAAAACAAAACATAAACAAACAAAACGCCCAACCATCCAACAACAACAAACCAAAACCAAAACAAACAAACCAAACAAACCAAAACAAACAAAACAGGGCAAAAAAAAAGGCCACCCCGAAGTTTGTGTAGCAGTTGGTAAATCCATTAGTGTTTAACAATGTAATCTGACATTACAATTGTTCAAGACTGTGACAGAACTTGCAAAAGATGATTTCCTCTAAGGAAATGGATCATTAGCTCATAGAAATGACTAACGTTATGAGGGGTTATTAGTCTATGATTTCTATCAGTGCAGAACTTCAGTAAGAAGGTTTCACCCATTTCATTAATGTCTATAAAACAAATGAATTGCAGATGTAAGAATGTATATGCTTAGAATAAGGATATATTCATATGAAAGCATGCAATTCAACTTTTGCAGCTGGGATGGATTTGAGGCACAAAAGATTGTGTTTCACCCTGAAATTTATGATTAAGGATCTACAAACAAATGTAGCCTTCTCACAGCAATAATAGGAAGATTGTTAATAATGCAAAGGAGGACCAGGCTCTGGAACTCAATGTTTGACCCTGTTAAATTAGCTTCTCTCCCATAATGTGAAGAAATTTGTTTTCCAATTTACGGTGATTCTTGATTTCATGTTTTCTCCCTTTTTAGCACTATTTATTTGCTTCATGTATAGCAGTGAGACAAAAAGAATGGAATCCTCTCCATTTTAAAGCAAGTTAAGGCCATAATTATTTCTTGTGCATACTTTGTTGCAATGTGTCAACAGTATATCCATAAAATTAAGTAGATTGTGTATGTCCGTTCATGTTCGCCTGCAGAAACATAAAACTGAAAAGATACCTTTATAAACACTTCTGTACATCTAATCATATCTTAAGAGGATTTTCTTTAGAAATAACTGGTTTACTGTGGCTTTGAAATGTAAAAAATAGAGACTATCAGAAAATGTCTTATTTATTCAGACCTGAAGGGGTTTTTTCCAGTAGTTTAAACTTCAGTTTGGACTAACAAGGTGATTTATGCATTTGTACTCTATTTTATTCTTTATCAAAAGTTTAATGCAATCAGTTTAGGGTTTTGTTTCCGCAACAAGCCCCAGGGCTTTTGATAAAGCTTTTAACTGGAAATATTTCTACCTTTACTGTTTGTCAAGGTTTTATGGCAGAACTTAACACATTATGTAGGTAGTTGATTTAGATATAGCATAATTTTTTCTCATTTTTTATTAACAAGATTTTTCTTCGACAAGTCAATGTTTCCTTTTACATTATAATGTATAACAATGAAAATTTTTCTTGATTGTAAACATATTAAAAATATAAAGGGATAATTCATTACTTCAATTTTCCCATCAATGATATATACAAAATCTTGGCAATACCAGATTTCTACATGTTAGCACATGGACTTCTAAGCTGCACATTTCTCCTAGGTATCAAAAACCTAGACCATCTCATACAGTGTGGACAAGGTGGTGGCATGTAACTACTCCAGACAAAAAGGTTGGTGTGGAATCACACTGCCTTCGGGGAATGGGTTAGAAGATGCCCTAAATTCTGTAGATGTTTGGTGAGGGAGGAGTATGAAAATAAAAATGCTTTCAAAAAATCATTAAACAATTTGTAGGCCCCAGTTCAGTGATACATTTAATGAGTAAATTGCTTGAAAGTATATAAAATACCCTTGCTGGAACTTTTTATGTGTTCTTCTTCTTAGGACTACTTAGGTACCTAGGTGTGTGATAGTATAATCCCACATGCATTCTGACTGAACATCTAAATAATAGTGCCACTTCTCTATTCAATGGTCACATCTTGTATCTTATATACCTGATCCTGGTGGATGGCGAGTCGAATGTGAGTCAGCAGTGCCCTGGCAGCCAGGAGGGCCAACTGTGTCCTGGGGGGCATCAGGCAAAACATAGCCAGCTGGTTGAGGGAGGGGATTGTCCCACTCTGCCCTGCACTGGGGCAGCCTCACCTTGAATATCGTGTGCAGTTTTGGGCACTGCAATATAGGAAAGATATTAAGCTATTAGAGAGTGTCCAAAGGAGGGCAACGAGGATGGTGAAAGGCCTTGAGGGGAAGTTGGATGAGGAGCAGCTGAGGGCACTTGGTCTGTTCAGCCTGGAGGAGACTGAGGGAAGACCTCACTGCAATTACAACTTTCTTTTTAGGAGGAGGGGCAGACATTGATCTCTGTGGTGACCAGTGACAGGACCAAAGGGAATGGCCTGAAGTTGTGTTAGGGAAGGTTTACGTTGGGTATTAGAAAAAGGTTCTTCACCCAGAGGGTGGTTGGGCACTCAAACAGGCTCCCCAGGGAAGCAGTCACGTCACCAAGCCTGACAAAGGTCAAGAAATGTTTGGATGATACTCTCAGCATTTGGGGATGGTGCTGTGAAGGGCTAAGAGCTGGATTCAATGATCCTTGTGGACCCCTTCCAACTCAGCATATTCTGTGATTCTGATCTCTTCTACAAGGCACTGAACAAATGTAACAGTTTTGAACTAATGTGGATTTAATCATATGTATTCAGAAAAAAACATTCTTTTATTTGCATTGATTTAGAGTCATTGACCTGAAGTACAGAGAAATTTTATTGGAGTGACAAGCCCCAACACCTATTTCCCCTGCTGTTCAACTACCTAGCTCTAAATTCAGATTCAGATCCAGAAAGCACTACTTTTGTAATTTCATGGAATTTATCTTGAATAGGTTTCATCATCAGCCTCCTGCATTGAGGTGAAATCCACTGACAATTTCTTGCTCATACCTAATCTAGCTTCAGGTCAACACACCATCTCACCCTTGCATCAATTCTGTTATGCTTCCCATTAAGAAGAGTTCAGTTGCTGAAATATCTTACCATCCAGATTTGCATAAGCTATCTGTCTTACAGTTTCAAACTCTCTTCTCAAGCTCTGCTTTTGCAGATTCCAAAAGTCTTCATATTTCTTCACCTCCAAGGGTCACAGGGTCTCACCTTCACACTTCTCTTTCTCCTTGTGCTTTTAGGTATCATTGTATCATTTAGACAGGCATGATTCTTCATGAAGTCCAGAATTAATTTCTTTTATAAAATGCCCAAGTTCAGAACAATGAAGGAACCCTGTACTAGTTGTCTACCATTTCCTTGTTTTATGCATCTGTTTTCCATAGATTAATCAGATTATGAAAGACTATCTGTGATCTATAATCCACAGCCTTTTCTCTTGCTATCTAGTTTTACAGTTCCATATAGATACTCTTCTGATTATACCAATCCATGGTCCACACACGTAACAGCATTGATAATTTGTTCCAATTTTCAGAGGAGTTGCTATTATTCCCACACCCTATACTTTTCACTGTTTCATTTTCTCTCTACCTAAGGAGGATGCTCCAGGTTCCTCAATGATTAGGTTCCCCTCAACTCAGGGAAACAACTCTCTGGAGAATAAAATAAAAAGTTAAAATAAAATAAAATAATAATAAAATAGTCTTATTTGAAAGAGAAAATCATGATAGAATGATTACAGATTGAATAAATATTATTAGCAAACAAATCATGTCTTTTTAAAGACTCTTTAGTCTCTTCCTGTTACTCAGTCTATCAGAAACTGTCACATTTACTTTTCTTCATAAAGAGTCAGAGAGGAACATACAAATTGCCCAAAGAAATTCTCAGAGTAACTTAGATAGCTAACTATTTATTAGCTGAAAAGTGCCACTGATTTGTATTAGATAGTCTTAAAAGTTCTCAGCAAGTCCCAGCTCTTGAGGATTTAGTGTTAGGATAGTTATACTTCCATAGAAACATATACTTGCAAGGGGAAGATAGGGAAAAATGCTATTGTTATTTTATTAGACAACAAAGCAAATGCTTTCTATTTATGTGAATTCTTTCCTAGGGCAAATGTTCTTTCATATTTCACACCCACTGAGCCAATGCTGGATCAGAAGTGATATCAAGCCTAAAATATATTGATTGCTATAGCTAGTTCTGCAGTGTATAGTGTATTTTGGTATTATGTACAGGCAGAAGCTAGCCTTAGGAGGTGAGGAATTCTTTGAGTTTTTTGTTTGTTTGTATTTGATTTTGATTTGGATGGGTTTTTTAGTGTAAAGTAAAGAAGTAGTAAGTTTTGGAAGAAGTATAAACAACTGCATGTTTCTCATTCTAAGTGAGAAAAGCAGTGATAAATATATAGTCTGTGCAATGGATGTACTAACATGAACTACAAAATAAGGGTAATAATCAGTTACTTCTATGGACGATTCATTAAATGTGTGAATCTGCAGCAAACCTCCAACCTCTCTGGAAGGGTGTCATTACAGCAAGACATTACCTATACTGACGTGACACTGTTTCATGTCCACCTCGTTGATGGCCAATATAACAGCCACCAGAAACAAACACACTTGCACTTGTTCATTCCTTGTAAACCATCACCAACCTTTTTGTTCTTTCTTTCTTTTTTTTTTTTTTTTTTTTTTTAGGTATAAAATAAAGGTTTTTACCTTGTCACTTAGGACTTGATGACACGGCATATAGTGCAGCCTACCTGGCATAAGAGATGTTATTTTCATTCTACAGACTAGGATAAAGAAATTCTCACAGGCAATAAGCACTTCGGCCCTTAATAAGTGTTGTGGGAGATGATATTTTTACAGAAAAAACATCAAAGGACTGAGTGACTTACAGCTTTTTTATATTACTTTGTTTTTACAATTCAAACAGTTGTTGAGGGGTACCTGACAAACACATTCGTGATCCAACAATTGAAAAGAAAAAAAAACTTTATTATGAGATGAGGACAATTTAACCCCTTGTAAGACATCTGATTTTACCAGAAACAATGCAAGAAATTGTAAAATTATCTCCTCTATTTAGACTTCAGAGAGTGTTAACATCAGTGCAGTAAACCAAAATAATGTGAAGTGAAATGAAAGACCACTTTGGGCTATGGTATAAAAGCCATACTATTGCTTTAGATGTAGATATATAAGTCGTCTGGCTGATTTTCTGGGATGCCCTGCAAGATATGTAAATTGAAAACAATATCAAGTGTAAAAGGAACATCAAAGTAGCTGTTCTGCACTTGAAGACAGATGGAAACACAACACCTCCAGCTTTATATTAATAAATTCTAAACTGCTTATGTCTGAAAATAATGATCAGATTGTTCAGCTGCTATTAATTATTGATAAAACATAATTTGCCATCTATCTGTGCTTGAAAGTATTGACTTTGAAGTCAATATTTCAAAGTATTCGAAGTACTTCAAGACAAAGTGCTTAAAGACTGAAAGAGGGAAACTGGTAATAAATTGTGTACACATTAAATCCAAAAGGTTATAAGAGTCTGCTTACTTTACTCACCTTCAGCTTTCCTTTTGCTTTTCAAGTTGTTGCACTTACTTATTTTCCCTTAGTGAAGAACGATTTTACTTCAACAAGTGGTTAAAAATCTGATTTAAGAATAATGGTAAAGTGTATTTTTTCAGTCTAAATTCAACCTAAGACTGTAAGAAACATAATGAAACACAGAACACAGACCTATTAATAAGAACACAAGAATATATCCTTATTGAAAATGCATAAGAGAGAGAAGAGATCATGCAAATTGTAACACCTTGGATGAGCAAGATTGTTGTAGGATATATTTACCTTTATTAACAATACCTCCCATGAATAAATAACAATTGCTTTTCTTCTTAGTCATAGCAAGGAGTCAGTTAAAATACTTCTTTCTTCATGATCAGCTTTGTATTTCATGTAATGAAATGCATTCTCTGTTTTAAGGAAATGTTTTAATGAAATGCATACTCTGTTTTAATTGTTTTTCTTTCTTATGGTCCTGAAAGACAAAATTAAGTTGCTGCAGGTTCATATTAATTCTGTCAAACAAGCCAAGTGCATCAGTTTATACAATTTTTAAAAACCTTTTTCTAGAGAGTAGTCTCTCATTTTTATATCACTTTATATTATTGTAATAAGGTTATTTTTTTACTCTGTTCTCCTAAAAATGACAAAACAACTATTTCCTAGGGAAAAAAAAAACTGAAATACATACTTCAGCCAAGTTAGGATTGTCACACAATGAGAATTAGTGACAGTAATTGGTGAATTTTAATTCTGAGTGATCCGTGAAAATTTGGTGACACCTTAAAACGGAAAAAATATTGTCACCAAAATGCATTGTATACATTTTTGCACATTTCATTTTGGGAGGGAAACAGCAACAAACCTTATTTATTCTTGTACAGGAATGATATGTGCTAAGCATGATTAACTGCAAAGTTGTATAAATGCCACTGACAATTTTGCATATATTTTGTTACTGACTTTACCATGGTATCTGTGGGATTTAGGGGGTTAATTGTATTTTAGACTTCCAAATACCTTCCAAATCTGACTTCTTTATTATGTATTCCTTAAAAGAAACTTCTGTTTATGAAAATAAAGAGGACTACTCTGCTGTGAAGACTGTTTTATTATGTCAACACTGTCACAAAAAGTTTCCCATGCAATTTATAGCTGAAACCAGCCTATACTACCTATAGCAAGAGACGTGTAAGAAAAGATTTTAGTGGTTTTCAAGTAACACCTTGTAAGCAATACAGGCTAAATTACTCCAAAAAGACAACGAAAGAAACGAAAAACTTGACTGAAAGATAGGTGGCTTGAAATAACAGAATAAAAAGCCATTAAACTATCTGGAATGGTATCACATTGTCACTGTCAGTTGTGTTAATTAATGAATGTTTGGAAACACTGACAATATAAGATGTGTTGAAAAGCTATTGCTTTAGTTCCTCTTAAAACTTCTGATGAAAACATTCCTCTACCAATGAAGAATGCATCTCATTTTGTCTGCATAATTACTGATCAAATCAGTCACAACTGAACATTTACTGTTTTCTTAATGCCTACTGATGTCATTGTCACCTGGAAACCTGATTTCTGTGACTTGGTGGAGAAATAGAAGCTAGCAGAGCTGCAATAAGAGAGCTCTTTGCTAAGGATTGCTTACCAGAGATGAATAAATTTTTGACCTTTGATGAATTTCAGCAGAAACAGACGTGCCTGAAGATCATGTCGGGGGTTGTGAAAGACCAACACGAACAAAAGGCTTCTTTAGGGGTTCTGACACTCTCGTTTGAGCTTGAAGGGATTACTGAAGAGATGAGCCACCGTCATCGCGGCGGTGAGAATATCTCTGGACCTGTCTGTAACTTGGATAGTTCACAGTATACCAGTGAAAAACAAAGCAAATTTTGCATCCATTTTATTAATAGTGTATGAGCAAGTGGTGGGGGGGAAAAAAAAAAAAGAAAAGGAAAAGTTTCTATGTTATCCAGACCTCTACACTGGGGGGAAAATGCAAGTTCATTCAGCAGGAGTAAAAAAGATTGATAATGAGAGACAGTTTCAAACTTGGAAAGAGCAGATGTAGGACAGAGAGGTTAGCTGTTATAGAGAGCTGCATAAAGTTCCTCCGATTCTCATGCCCTAAGGCAGCCAGCTTAACTCAGTATGGGCTGCTCCAGACAGAAGGGTCCATGGGACTCTGAAAGGAACTGTAGTTGGATCCAGTTTAGGTACTGAGTACAAATTTCTGACGTTGCCTTTCCATACCTTGCCTATAAAATTCAAAACTGATGTTTTGGAAATTTTATTTCCTGTGTCTGTATTTAATATTTGATTAAAATATAAAATAATCCTATTGTTAGTGATACTTTTATTATGGATATGCCTTATAAATGGGGACTGGGAAGACAGGACAACATATAAGCCTAAAAAAGGATTTACAAGTGCAACAGCAGAACACACAGTGAATCAAAAGTTTAAAATTATGGTTTACTAAAACTAAAAACATCAATGAGATGTAACTCCATTGCAAAAACCTATCCAGTAATGGCAATATTATTTCAGTCAAGATTTTTATTCCTTAAAACACAAGGATGGATATTAATTGAAATGTATATTCTCTCATTTTCACCAATCCAGATAACAATACTGATATAACTGTCATTAGAAGGTCTGTCCAGTTCTCCTTTTGAATATCATTTACCTTCCTGAATTTCCTCTGATTCTGAAAACACAGTTTTAGTCATTGCAGTATAATTGACACACAAATTTGTCTTTTTTGGGGGGTTATCTAAGAAGTCATAAATTTATATTTGATTTGTATCAACTCACTTTTCAGAATAGAAGAGTTTTCAACATAAAAAGCAAAATTCAGTGCCTGAGTTTCTCTCATACAATTCCTTCTAATATGTTTATGATCTTTTCAGAATGTTTTTGCAGTATAACACCTTAATAATCAGTGTAACTTATGATTTGATACTGAAATGAAGCATTTGTCTAGAGCAAATTTGCAGCAATAAAAATAACAGATGACTTCTTCCCATTATTGAAATATTGGTATCATCAAATTTGACTACAGTGCTGCACTGCACTAAAATATTTACCTAATATGCCTTATTTTCATAACAAGTAAGGTTTCTTTCATTTTGTTCATATAATATGAATAAATTCTAATTTCCTTTCTGAGAATTACCACAGTAAGCCACACTCAATTTACAAAATGAAACCCTGGGGCCTGGTGGACACTGACAGTGATATGATAAACAGTTCTGCTCTGTTACAGTGTTTTGCTTGAAGCAAGAAAATAGCTTCAAGTTCAGAAATTTCAGACTAAAAACTAACAAGTAAACATAGAATGTTAAAGTGTTTAGTAATGATTTATTTTTCTTTTTTCTAGGCCCCATTGCAACTAAAGGGAAGAATAAAACGAAAAAAGTATTACCTATAAAATGAAAGATATATTATGATTAAAAGCATAAATATTAAAAATATCTGAAAGCTTTTTCTGGATTTTTTTTGCATTGTTTCTTTCACACCCTGACTTAGCAGATGACATTAAATTTTACAATGTGCTCCACATCCCATTTCATGACACTGATTACTCAACTACAGTTCACACATGAGCTATGCTTGACTTGCTTATCTACATGACTACAGAGGAATACAAGACTACAATTTATTTTTGCACCAATATGACAACCCTTCAAGCTATTAGGCAGAACAAACTCTTAAACATTAATGAAGTTTTGGCCTCTCTAGTCAGTTGGACCAAGATAGATCAGACATTTTCCCAATGTCTCATTTTGTTCTGTATCAGATACTGTACCAGGACATTTTTTTTTTTTTGTTCAACAATGATGGTTTGGTGTCAAAAGTGAAGCCATCTGTATATGTTTTGCATGGATATGGCCTAGCCATTATAATTTAGGTCACAAGGAAATTAAAACTCCTTCGAAAGGGTTTGTTTCTTCCCCAGCCACAAGAAACACAAATTATGTCTTTAGGAGGGCTGGGAGCCAAGTTTTCAAAGATATCAGATTGGTTCTGAATGAATGGTAAAGCAAGAAGATATCAAGGGTTGTCTTTTTCATTCCTCTCTCTACTTTCTTTTCTTCTCCAATTCCACCAGTTCCTTGAAAATTAGTGAAATCTTCCCATAGTTCTACCCGAGTTAGAAATACTACTGACATCCACAGTGAATATGTACATAGATAATCCATAGTGAATATATATATATACTATAACAGTAAATACCATCAAAAAAAAAATAAACCAAAAGTTCCGTAGAGGTTATGGAAAAGAAATATAAAGGGAGGCAACAAAATATATACTAACATTATCTTTCTCTTTTCCACTTAAAAATAACAGATTGTAGGGAAATGATTTCTTTTAAATAGAAAATCTTTATGAAATTTCTCTATTGAGTGATATTTCTCTGCTGATCTTCATGCTCCTTCTGGCAGATGTGGCTGTCTTATCTGTTCATACTAAAGTTTCTAAAGTTTACCACTTGTCATTTTTGGAATAATGAACAGTTGTGAAAACACAGCACCAGCTAGCTTGGTAATGGAACTTGCTGATAAGTCATTTGTTAATGACAAACCCCCTCTGCTAGAGGGGTTTAATGACAAACCCCCTTCTTAGAGGAGGAAGAGGTTCCTGCTGTGGAAGCAAATCTGTCCTATGTGTACTCACAGGCCTTAAGTGTCATTTATTTCTAAATTCTGTGTGTGTGTGTGTGTGTGCCCAACACATTTTATGTCAGCCCGGATGCCTTCAGTTAAGGAGGATGAAGCATGGTAGGGTAATATGGTTTGAAATACTATTATTCATATTCATTATTCATAGTCATTGGCCCTGGCAACTACCTGCCAATCAGCCTCACCTCTGTGCCCAGTAAAACCTTGGAAGAGGTCCTCCTGGAAGATATGGTAGAATATATGGAAGACAGGAAGGGGATTAGAGACAGTCAGCATGGCTTCACCAATTATAAATCATGCCTGTCTAATCTAGCGGCCTGCTGGAGTGACTGCAACAGTAGACAAGGTAAGAGCTACAAAACTTGTGCACTTGGACTTCTGTAAGGCCTTTTATATAGTCCCCCACAAAATTCTTGCCACTAAATTGGAAAGGGCATAATGGATGGACTTTTAGGTAGATAAGTTGGCTGTATGACCATATCTGAAAATTTAGTCGCTGGCTCAATGTCTAGCTGGAAAACTGTGATGAGTACTGTTCCTCAGGGATCCCTACTGTGACCACTCTTGCTTAATATCTTAACCAGTGAAACAGACAGTGGGATTGAAGAAATTCATAAAGCTGGCAGAAAAGGTTGCCATCCAGAAGAACCTTCACAGGCTTGAGGATTGAGCCCACATGAAAGTTCAGTGAAGATCAACAAGGCTAAGTACAGGGTCTTGAACCTGGGGTAGGGCAATGTCCAATATCAACATTGACTGGGGCATGAATGGATTGAAATAACATTGAGGAGAAGGACTTGGACGTGCTGGTGTATGAAAAACTTGACATGAGCTGGCAATGTATGCTAGCAGCCTAGAAAGGCAAACGTATCCTGGGATGTATAAAAAGAAATGTGGGCAGCAGGTTGAGGGAGGTGACTGTCCCACTCTGCTCTCCTCTTATGAGACACCACCTAGAGACACTGAATCTGACACATATTGGTTATGCTGTGTTTCTTCTTACATGTGTGACTAGGAATGCAGAAACAAACAATCAAATTCACTGCATGCTCTTAGTAAACATAGTTATGCTTATATCTTTAAAATGCAACTATTTTTGTCTCCATGCTGGAAAGGGAGACCACAGAGGTCCTTACTGTCTCCAGAAAACAGATCAGTAAAGTTCAATTTTGACCTGCCTTGGCCAGCCTCATGAAGGACTAATATGGTATTTACACAAGCCTCAGTTCCTCACCTTTCCTTCTTTGTATACTAAGTACAAATTCAATCATTTGCTCTGTAAACAGATTTCTATTTTGCTCTAAAACCTACCAAAGACACACCATTGATTCCAGAGAGATCTGTTCATGTGACTGCAAACTAAAGGCATAAATGAGTGAAGTATATATAGAAAAGGCTTTGTTCTTTTAGAAGGAAGTGTATAGATTAGAACTATAGTGTTTAAAGAAGGTGATCACACATAACAAAACTATATTGTATCTAACAGCATAAAAGCTCAGGTCTTTCCATCCCTCATTTTCACGGCCAATATAGAATGGGAAGAAAAATCTGAGGTTTGTCTGCATCTGACAATATATACATGTCATTGGATTAAAGTGGGAGCAAATCATTGTGTATGTGTTGTAGTCACTATGAAAAATAAACTCAGCAAGAAAATCAGCAGGCAAGTAACCTCTAGGCTACTCTATCAGCTGACCAGCAGGAAGTACTCACACCTTCAGCAGCTGTCATTTGCCCAGCCCCTCTACTTATATTCCTTATCACGCAGAGAAGCCAAGGTCAGGCCACAGAACTGCATCACCTTCACAATATCAGCAGGGCTGAGCTTTCCCAGCCAAATGAATGGATAAGAGAAAGATAAATGAGGTTGCTTTCAAACCAACCTTCCTGTTCCACAATACTCCGAACAGCTGCTAAGCCACCTGGCCTGCCACAGGATTATACCTTATTTAATTCTGATCCACCAGAACTCAAACATTGTACAGTACCCCCATTTCTAACTGCGGGAAAAAAATGTCTTTTTTTTATCTTTTTTCTTTTTTTCTCCGCCACAATATTAGTTTGAATAAAACCTGTTTTCAGTGAACAGGTCCACCAGAGAAAGTTACAAAAGAGATGAGCAAACTCCATTAACTAACTGGTTTGTTGCATTCAGTGTACAAGAACATGGCAAAATTGGACAGAAGTTGGAGACCAAGAGAATTAATTTGTGATGTTTTCAGAACACAGAGCCCTGGGTACTGAAATCGTCTGTGCTCTGATTATACAGCCATTTGTCAGAGAGACAAGGTATTGTGTTTGCCTGGCAAGGTTTTGGTAGCATGGTGGCTACTAGAGTGGCTTCTGTGAGAATACTGGCTCTGGAATGGACCTGCCACTGGCCAAGGCCAAGCTATCAGTGATGATGGTGTACCTCTCAGATAACATATTTAAGGAAAGTGAAAAAAATGCTGCACAATGACAGTTGCAGCCAGAGAGAAGAGGAATAAATTAAGACCACATTCTCCATCGCTCTGCACCCTGCAGGACAGGAGTTAAAATCAGGAGTTAATTTGGACCCAGGAAGAAGGGAGTGGTGGGAGAAAAGTGGTTTTAAGATTTAGGAGTTCTTTTCTCATTATCATATTCTGCTTTGATTAGTAATAAATTAAACTAATTTCTCCAAGTCAAGTTTGCTTTGACTGTGACATTAATTGGTGAGTGATCCCTCTTTCAGTAATTGGTGAGTGATCACACTCCTTTTTCTTATCTCAACCTATTTGTTACATTTTGTCTTCACTGCCCAGCAGAGGAAGGAATGATAGAGCAACTTTGGTGGGCACCTGGTGTCCAGCCAGGGTCAATCCACCACAGACAGCAAAGACTAAAGAAAGTGAAAAAAAAAAAAAGTGGAGAGAAGATTTCTTGCACAGCCATGAAAGGACTGCTGATGTAAGAAAAAATAAAATAAATAAATAAATAAAGTTTTGTAAAAATAACCAGGATTTAGCAAACACACTTGAAGTAGTCTTGAAGATACAATTTGCACGTTTTCAACTAATGAATCTTTCTGCAAGTGCATCACTAGAGGGAAGTTGTGATATGATCAAGGACATGAAAGTAGAGAAGCACTCAAGGTGAAACAGCAGAACTAACACCAAATATACTCTTTTCAGGTGCATCCACCAAGAGTGACTTTCAGAAGCAACCACAGGTTGCTTCATGAATGACTTATCAGACAGTCTGTCTCTTTCTGATATGTCATGAGAAAAACTGTAGGATAATCAAACAAAATGAGGAATTGTATGATATTCAGAGAAGAAGTGTTGATGCTGCCAAGATGTTAACTGTAGCAGAGAGGTGTTTGGGGTGTTTTCAAGTACCAGACCCAAGTGATTAGAGTATGGCAATGTGATGCCTGTTTAAAGAAAACATTTGGAGAAAGATCCATAGAACCAAGGACTTAAAAGTCCCATTTCTGTATTGGCATTCTGTAGAAGCTGAACTAAAAAGAGAATTGCTGGGTATGTGAATAAATACGCATTACTCAGGAAGAGACAATTTTTTTTCTTAAGAGAATTATTTCCCAAAAAATTAATGAACCTATTTAAAAAAGGAATTAAGAAGTCTGTGGATAAGAGGAACATAGTAGAGTCTACTTAGCGTTCCAAAGAGGTCCTTGAGGAAACTATGCTGCAGCAAAGTTATGAATTCATTGTTAATTGATTAAAACATAGAAGACAGACAGTGAAGGTGAATGGTCAGGTGAAATTATATCAGCAAGTCAAATTTGATAGATATCCGGAATACATGAGAAAAACTGTTATTTTTATAAACAGTAATGATCTTTGACCTGTCCTCTGCCACTGAAGGATGAGTAGGTCTATAAAACCAACAGAGCAGATCACAATGTTGGCTAAGAAGAGAGTATTAGGAAAGGAAGAGGAGCAAAAAAAAAAAAAAAATTCATAACATGGCCTTATGTTTTCAATGTTATGTGCAGACACTGTCCTTATCAAAGAAAAAGAGGCAGTGCAACCTGGAAGCCAGAGAAGGCAGAGAAGGGCAACAAAGGTGACAGAAGAAGTTTCACCATAGGTTTAAGGATTGCCCAGACAGTGTAAATATATATTCAGGTTATAACTAAATGAAATAAAACTTCTGAAACTGTAGAAAAGATGTGAGATAATAGCATAAAACCCCAAGACTAAAAGGGAAAGACCAAATAGGAAATTAATGTTAGTGTTTTTTAATACCAGGAATAAGAGAAAGAAAAAAACCCCACCTATTAGTTCTCAGTTCAGAACAAACCTGTATTATTACTACTTGCAGCTTGAACACGTATGGCTTTCAGCTTAATCATCACCAAAAAAGTCAACAGAAGTCTAACATTCAGAGGAAATTACATTTCAAAAGTGAAAAGGACCAAAGCAATATTCTAAGAATACAAAAGTTACATGATAAAATAGAGGCTATTCTAGGCTAGATTTTTGCAGTTAATAAATACAAAGAAAATAGAAAGTTTTAGTTCTTATATCTTATAAATTATTAAAAAATGCTTGATTTGATTTTCTTTTGTTTTCTTTTTTTTTTTTTTTTTATCAATTGTTGACTATTTCCATACCTCAGTTAACTGAATCTACTAATCATTCTGGCTTTTATTTTAAGCTAGACCCTGATAAAGCAAATGAGACTGGAGTATGTTGTATGTTGTATGTATGTCGTATGCTGAAGCATTTTTCAGAAGAATGTGCCAAAAATACGATGAATGTTCTTTTTCTGTTGTTATATTTAGTCTGTATAAGCCTAATAAACAAGTTTATCAGTGGAGTCCCTAAAAACATAATTCTAGCAAAATACTTAATATTCACTTTGAAGTAGAAATGCAATTTACTTTATGTTTGAAAAAGGCCTCACAAAATATTCCTTACTACATACATAAATAGTAATAAATAATAACAATATATTTTGGTATCTTATTGATATTTTTTTTTAAGGAAGATCAGATTGTAGTTCTATATGTTTATGCCAGCAAACAAGATTTTAATTACTATGTTCACTGAATTAAGGAAAAAGGAACTCAGTTTAACTGCACATTTTCCTTTACAGGGCTACAACTGCCTGCAATTTAAGCAGCTACAAGGAATTAGTTATACAAAGTATTAGAAAAAATGCCAATAACCAGCCTTAAAGAAAGACACTTTGGGACAAATCACAACTACACTACTATGTAAAAAGCTTTGATAAAGAGAAAAAAGTACTTAATATTATACAACTGTGTAGCCACTACATTCAGTGGAAAAACTTGTAGTGCCATCAGGACAGATTTCAGCATGGCTGAAATTACTATTTAAGAATACTGTTTAGTAAACATGATTCCATTTAATAATTGGTGGATCAAAATATTGTTGTGGGCTTACCGTGATGGACTGGTAGTCCTCCAAGTTGCTTTCTGGACAGAGGGAGAAAATAAGATGGAAAATCTTATGAGTTGACATAAAGGCAGAGGTATCAGTTGCCAACTACCATCACAGCAAAACAGATTTGACCTGGGGAGTCTAATTTATGGTCAATTAAAAGTAGTGAAGCATAGGAAGAAGCAAAGGTAAAAACTTGAAAGACCTTCCCCCACCACCTCTTATTCCCTGGCTCAATTCCTTCATTCCTGACTCCTCTACATCCTCCTCTCCCAGCAGAGCAGTTGAATGGAGAGTGGAGGGAGTAACAGTAAAGTCCATAACAATTCTCTTCCACTTTCTCTTCCTCATACTTTTCTTCTGCTTTAGCCTGTGTCCTCCATGGGCTTCAGTCCTTCAGGAAACAACCACCCACTCCAGCATCAAGTCCTCTCCATGGGCTGCAGCATGGATAACTCTTCTGGCATGGTCTTCTCTGCAGGCTACAAGGGAGTCTCTGCTCTGGAACCTTGGGCACCTCCTCCCCTTTCTTTTTCTTTCACCTTGGTGTCTGAAGGGATACTTCTTCTAATTTTTTAAGAGAATAATTTAATTGATTTTTTTTTCTCTCTCTTGATGTACAGCAAGTTTTTTAGCCTTTCCTGGATACACTTTCCCAGAGGTATCACAACCATGGCTGAGGGGATCAGCTATATCCTGCAGTGGGTTCACTGCATACTGCCTGTGTATGACATAGAGCATCCCCTGACCTCTTCTTTTCCGTGCAGCACTCCAGCTGGCCAAATCTTACCACCTACATCCTACAAAAATATGTATAATGGAACTTTACAATTACTCTGAATATTTGAATAGAAAATAAGACAATCTTATCATTACAAAGACTGGAATTCAATGCTGAAAATTTGGTTTGATTTAAAAATTTATGTTAGAGTTGCAAATAAATATGCACAACTTTGCATTAAAAGTACCATTTGAAATATATTTTTTCTTTAATTGCTTGCATATATTCATAACTTCATACATATAGACATACATGTATATGTGTATTTTATATGTTTATGTATACATATACATGTAAACATTGCTATAGTATGGATTTCTCTGTTTTTCATTCTGTGAAGTATTAAAGAATCCTCAATGTAACAGAATATGGAAATTCTGTACTACACTAGAGCTTGAAATAATAGTTTCAATGATTTTGTTGATTTGGAGAGATAGTCTTGCAGCAGAACCAAGCTCAGTAACAAAAAAGTTATGTTACACATCAAGTCATAACTCAATAGGAGATATTCCTTTTAGTTAAAGTCACTAGAAGTAGTCTGAGATGTGTTTCTACTTCATGACTGAATATGTATGTAGTTGATTCTGAATCGTGTGGCACCAGGGTTACTAAACAGAAAATACATGCTACATCTCACTCTGCAAGCATCAGGTGCATCACATGCAAAAGCAAGCAAGGATGCAGTGTTTGTTCATTGCTCCTACATCTGCCTTCTTCCAGCTGAGGGACACAACCATTCCCTCTGTGCCCAAAATCCAGCAAGTCTGGAGGAAAAGACTGAGCAGCTGATGGTCCACATGGTTTATCTTCATGAGAAACAACATTTGTACAAACAGAAAACAAAAATCAATCATTTACGTCAAGGAAAAGAAAAATTTGAAAGCTGAAAAGAATGAAGTTAAACAGAATTTACCTGTATAATGAAGTTATGACAGGGCATATATCTTGTAGGATGCATTATTTAGGCTACATGAACAAAGGTCTCAAAAAGGAGACTTACGAAAAAGTATTAAACAAGCATGGCTGATCACGTGGGAGGAAAAAACATAGTGGGAGACTTGGCAGACATATATGTTGCATATGTTTATGACTTGCTGTGTGTATATAAATGTATAGATAGGACTCCAGTGTTCTGTCTATCTGATCTTCATAAGGGAAAAAAAATGCTGTAATTGCAACAATGCTCAAATGAAACACTACATTTTTTTCCTTGACAGTGGGGGAGGGTGCTTGATTTGATCCTGAATGTCAGAAATTTCACAAGGATACATAATTTTTAAGAATGAACAATTCCAATTTTAGGCATCCTGACATATTTTCTAGACTAAGTTTTAATGAATCTTCAGCTAGAAAAGATGGGAAAGATCAAGGCAGTAATTATATTGAAAAATTTTAGATTAAACATTTTAGGTATTTCAGGAATCAACTACTTCTGGGTTTTGGTTTTAATGTACAACAGAGATATTGATTTTCTATTTCAACCTTTGAGTCCCAAAAAATATTGAGGATAAATAATTAAAGTGCAGGGACAAATCATTCTGGGACATTAAGCAGCTGAGTTATGAAAAGGTCAGCTTCACACAGATAATAAAGTTTTGATTACTTTTCTAAAAACTGTATGTAGAATTACACTAAAAATCAGGCACATCTTGAAAAAAAATCTTATTGTCTATCTTGAAAAATATTACAGAATATGAAACTTGATTTGCTCATTGATCAACCCACCTGTTTTCTCCATCATTCTCCATAAAATGAAATGTTTAGTTAGCAATGAAGAAGGCTTTTAATAGACAAATAAAGAAAACTTTAAATATATATTTTAGTGTAGGCTTCTGTACAGGAAAGAGAAAGGTGTCTACAGATTTGTGACATGGCTTTTTATGGTCAAATTCCTAACACTCAGGGGCTTTTTTAATGTCTACTGAAATTCTTTAAAGTCACAATCAATTTTGTCCACAATGAAATTAATGAACAAGGCTTAGCATCTAATAGCAAAAGGTGCAAAAGCTGGATTTACTAATGAAGAGTCTAATGGTTAGTGCCATGAAGAGTCTAATGGGAGATGCCACAAGTGGTTGCTTCCAGCCTGAGGAGACAGAGGCAAGAAATATGTTGGGATCCATTTATACAGACTCATAAACAATCTATTAACAGAAATAACAACACTGCTTTTATTCAACACCCCACCTCCCAGAGGGAGTTACTGAGGAAAATATCTCAGCAAATCTTTCACAAAAAAGAATAAGACTTTTAGTGTATAAATGGTTTCTAAGGAAGACATAGAGTTCTGAAGGACATACTGAAGACCAAATAAACTTGCAATCTGCAGAACAGTGAATGACACATTCTTTATGCTACACTGAAGAAAGAGGTATCTTTTCTGCTTTTAAATGTTAGACTGTGCGAATACTCCCTCCTCACAGGGAAACACAGGCTTTTTATCTCCATCCATAGGCACAGAAGGGTCATGAGAGCAGGGCAAAAATCCACATTATTTTTAATCTCCATTCCCAAGCCTTCAACATAGCATGTAACCTAATGATGATCCCCAGCAATGTTCCCTAGGCTCAATAATTCAGTGAAGTGCCTGATCTTTATCTCAATTCCTAGGATCTTTTTTAGGGACTCGAGACCAAGGAAAAATAGATGATGATGTCTAGGATGAACTTGCCTTAGTTGTGCACTTTAGATCCCCTGAAGCTCATTATACATTTGCATGATGTGCTCTGTCAGATATCAGGGGAAAAATATTCCAGGATGTTCAACAATCTGTTAGACAGTAAGGATAATGCTGGCTCTTTAACAGTTACTTCCATTTTCCATAAGTTTCATCATTGCAAGCAGTTTTAGAAAAATTGTGTGCTACTGCAATCTGTTTTGCTGCTGGCCTTATTACTCTCAATCTTCTACTGGCTATGTGTATGTTATCTTGCCTTACTTCTCTTTATATTCTTATATATTCTTATATATATTCTCATATTTTTTGGTCACATCATTCATTATGCTTTGCAGCTTTTTTTCTACTACTTATTTTTGGTAAATCTAGAAATATTCCACAGTCTACCCCCAATTGTGTGTGCCTTTTTCCCAAACCTTCACAAGCATGAGAATACACACAAGGAAGAGCATGCTGACTCTGAGTCTACATGGAATAGATTAGTCGATAAGATGTTGCCTCTTTGGCAATATCTTCTCATTTCTTACAGACAAAGTCTGAAAGTCTCATATTCCTAAGTTAGCTTTAATTTTTGTTTTAGAAGATCTTGAGTTGTTTTCAAACGGAGCTCATTTTCAATAATTCAGACGAATGATAACAAATTTTTAAAAATGCCTATATATTTTTCTCTTAGCACAATATTGTCCCTTTACATCTGAAATTCAACAAATTCAAACTATCTAAAAATTTACAAAACATTATCCAACAGGAGTGTTCATAAGAACAGAAAATCAGCCAATTTTCTTTTCACCATAATAGTCTTTTCGGAAAAGTCTCCAGAGTAGCTATGATTCATCTTTATTCTTGGTTAATTGAAACTTTCATATTTTCTATTGCCATTAATTTGTAAGTTAGAAGCTAAAGAAATTAGTACTTTTGTGATATACATGTCCCTATTTTGTTCATCACAAGCATAAAGTAAAAATAACTCTCTGCAAAGTTTGTCTGTAGTTATCACTACTATTATTCAAGCATCTTATGTTCATGACACATTCTGAACTCACTGAATTTGTCAATCTGTGGATTTTCAGAAAGTTATTACAATCATTTTTGGAGGAAAAAATACTTTTCTACCAACCTGTCTTCTCAATGCACCTTTTGTTGTGTTATGGAAGAGTATGATCTCAGCATTCTAATTCCTTTTTATTATTATAATATTTGATGTCAGAGAGAGCAAAAAGAAGCAGAGAAAGAATTCTTGATAATGGTAAGGAAAGATAGCTACATATTGAATAAATTTCTCACATATTTTAAATACCAAAATAGATATTTTAAAATTATGTATGTGAACTTAATGAGGTAGTGAGAAGTCTTGGACTAAAATTAGTCCAGTTCTTCAGTATAAGTATTCTGTCACTGTTTGATTCTTAAGACAATTAATCTTAATGGATTTGGAGAAGTTCTTTTTCCTCCAAAATCCATAACTGATAAATATTTTTACTGTCTCTCCTCCCAAGGGCTCACCATCCACTTCTGTGAGCAGTACCCAGATTGCGTTGGTCTTTATGGAATATTTTTTTGTACCAAAGTCACATGACTAGTTGATAAATGTTTGCCTCATTCTCCTCTCTTTTTTGGTCTTCCTGTTTACTTTCACAGCACAAGAACCATTAGCTTAAGGGGAGGCAGAGGTACCAGGAACAGTATGTGTCTGGAGATGAAGTATTAATTGACATTAAAAGCTCAAATAACTGGAGTTCCTGTAGCTCATCAAAAGACAGGCTCATCATAGACAGGTTGATGCCATTCTTGGATTTTCAAATGGAAAATCAGTTTCTCTACTTCTTTATAGCTCTGTAAAATTCTTGGTAAATCTCCTCTTACTCCAAATCATACTTATGAGTTTCTTCCCTGTTCTCCTACAAAAACAAAATTCCTACATAACTTAGTTCTTCTCAATAGCTGTGGTCTCCACTATTTCACCTCTCATATTACATTGAATGAATGTAAAAAAAAATGTTTTGTTTTTCCTTTTAGAAGTCAATGGAAATGTTTCACTTATTTATTTTAACTACAAACTTTTAAGATCATATAAAGAACGCAACAGTTAGAAAAAAATCTGGAACTTTCTCTAATTATCTAGAAGAATGGACAGATTGGACAGAACTTTAACTAAAGTTAAAGAACATGAAAAGAACTAAAGAACAAATGTTCACAGGACTGCAGTTTTTTTATAAAGAATCTGTAATCAAATGCAGGGCAAAAAACAAGACACAGATCTACATCATTGGATAAATTTGTTTAAAGAAAAGAGGATAGTGGTATTAGTTTTAAAAAGAATATTTATTTTACCTTACAGAAGCTATTAGTCTTTTCAAGCTATTCACACTGAAAGACTCCTGCAGTGACACATCACCTAACTTTTAATGTTTCCAACAGTGGTGGCTATACCCGAATTAATTGCCTAGAATTTATTTTAAAATCAGTGGAGAGAAGTTAATAATCTCTCTCAAATATCTACCTCAGAATGAGATAAATCACATATATGAAGTAACTCCCATGGTTTTAAAGGGGAACAAAATGGCTAGCTCGTATGCCAGCATTTGGTTTGATGGCATAAATCCAGTTCCTCAATCTAGACAGTATTCAGTATGAACATCAACAAAAAAAATTCAAGTGTATGGACCTTGACACTCATAAAAGGCTGGAATTCAGCTACGATGCTGGGATTAATACATATATGCATATATATATATATGTTTATTCAAGTACTGACACGCTCTTTAGATAGTTAGTACCTCTCCAAAGTATTCAAAAAATTTGCTAGACTTTTTCTCCACAGTGGCATTTGTAAATTTCATCCATCCAGTTCTAGAGTGGGAAAGAAGGGATAAAAATATATTGCTAAAATAATTCTGTCATTTTATCTACATATTTATGAGACAAATGAATCTGCAGTGAAGCTCAATCTTATAAAATTAAATTCATGTTATTAACTTGCAAGGTTCAAACATGTGTATTGTACCAGGCACAGATGAAAAGGATGTTAACTTCATAATAATTCTAGCCTCTGTTTCTCCTCCATGGTAACAACTGAGCTAGTTGTTGATAAGGTCAGCTGGACACAAGAATCTCCTTAGTACCCAACAAGTTTTGAGTTCTAGCTTGGGTAAAAATTATTCTAGGAAAGCCAATTCACCCCATGGGCAGAATGACAGGCTGATGTAGTTATATTGTTCTTATACCTCAGCATGCACTTTCAGACTAGCACCACATCTTCCTGTTCTCCTAAGACACATCTACAGAACCCTAGTAGCTTCAGTTTCTGTTGAAATCAAGAGGAATGATGTAAATTGCTGCAGGAAGACTTTCAGGGTTCCCCTTAAGCATGCAATGCATATACCGTATAACAAAATATATAGCTTTGTAAGCATGTTACCTACAAAAATATATCATATTACGATTAACAGTGAAAATATGTAGAAAGGGGAGCAACATATACATGTGCAGAAGACAGTCACTAGTGAATATGTGTTATAGTAGTTCTGAAAGTTAGAACCAGGAGCTTGTATCAAAAATACACATTGATCTAATTATTTAAAAGGGCTGAGCTCTGCATTATTGTAGACATTGCCAAGACAAGATAAGCTTATGACAGGCATATTGAAGCCATTATGTAGGGTATTGTTGAAAATATGACAGGCCATAACTCTTGTGAAACTCTCCTTGCATATTAATACAGAATTCAGCAGACGGTTTTGAAGAAATTAAATGCTCTGACAGAATAAATTTGGCCTTTGAGGCAAAGACAGAGCATGGTTTTCAAAACTCCCTATCCTCTCTGGTAGTGAAAACATTCAATTACAGTGCAACTGTATTTGTCTCCTCTGACAGGGGTTACACCTTATGTTAAACATTGAGAATATGTATCCTAGATTGCACACTACGTATTTCCATTTCAGATATAAGGGCCTTTTTTTTTGCCTTTTTTTTTTTTTTTTGTATTTGCAAATAGAAAAACTGAAGAAATTATGTATAAAACCCTAGAATACCTATCCAAGTATTTTGTAGACTAGTCAAGGAACTAAGATTTGCTTTATTGAATCACAATATATATGATCACAGTCAAAATGCTTTTTCTAGTGATTAAATTTAATGGCAGTATCAGAATCAGATTGGAACAAGTCAGGATTCCACATCTGTGCAAATCTCACAAAGAACTTGAGAATTCTTCCAGAATTCATCACCAAAATGAAGGAATATTTTCCATTTTGATGGTGTTCAGTAATATGAACTGCTGAACAACTATTCTGAAATTAGATGTTGAATGAGCTTGAAGCTCAGAAGCAATATGTCACCCAGACAAAGAAGATGAAAAATATCCTGATTCATTTCACATGGCAGAACTGCACACTAAAACCTCTAAAAGTACACAGGATGAGTTGTATACATATATCTTTTCAGAAGTGGTAAGTTTGATCATCAATGAAACTTAGAATGATTTAACATAGTTAGAATTACTTTTCCTGGGTACAAAGTGTATCTCCTAACTTATGGAAAATTAGCCCCTTATGAACC
This sequence comes from Anabacerthia variegaticeps, assembly GCA_035583185.1. Classification (NCBI taxonomy): domain Eukaryota; kingdom Metazoa; phylum Chordata; class Aves; order Passeriformes; family Furnariidae; genus Anabacerthia; species Anabacerthia variegaticeps. The sequence goes on from JAWWEW010000078.1 coordinate 93,623,250, forward strand.
TAGTACTTCTGCAGAAAAAGAAGCAGGTAAGCAATAGAGTACTGATAGATTAGCAACTGAGTGAAATGTTTGGAAAAGAAAAGTTTCTAAAGAACATGCCAAGGTTAATTTCCAGATATTGCTTTGAAACAACTAAACAAATTTACTAGCTGTAGAATAAAAGATCTACTATCTATAAAGCCTTTGAAGTCCTTCTCAAGCTCATTGTCATGGACTGTCCTAGTTTTTATTATGTCTCCTTGAATTATTTGAAGGAGGATATCTTAAATAAATATTTAAAAATCCCATTTTAAATCAAGATCATTTAGAAAAAAAATAAACATGTTTGATATTTCTGTACTACATATGCCTTGACTTGAGTAAGTCTAAAGATCTATATTTTGTGTGTAAAGACATTAAACACAAAATGTCTTTGGTCAGCAGCCTGATTGACAGGGACTACAGGTTTTGAGTGACTTAAAAAAATATTAGCACAATTTCACTCTAAATTTTGCTTATTTTTTTTTAATCAATGAATAAGGCCCAGTCTGTAGAAATTACTAGTATTAATGAAATCAAAAGCTCTTCAGTTAATGCAAATTTGTGTGACTCAACAGAAATACTGCAGAAGTTCAGATAGAAAATAAGTGGGAAAGTGGAGTCTCAAGAACCAACTCATCAAACAACATAGTGCCTCTTTGGGTTTTTGTGTTTTCATTTGTGTGTGTCTGTGTGTATGTGACTGTGACAATTTTTCATCACTATCACAATGCCAAGATGATTCCTTTAGCTTTTCTGACTCACAGAAGCCATGGGCTTTTACATATCTTACAATATTCCTCCACCTTGCAAAGCGATCTGAAAACCTCTTACATTAAGAAACACAATTAAGTCAATGAAGAATAAGGAAGACCTAACAATAATTTGCAGTTTTCAGCCTGTCTGTATATTGCTTGACCGAGGAGTTTTCTACTGCTTTGAAAAGAACATTGCAGAGAATAACTAAAAAGTTGTTGCTTTTTGGAGGTTTTCCTTTTTTTTTTTCTTTTTTTTTTTTTCTTTTCTTTTTTTTGTAGTTTAGGAGACAAATCCCAGCAGTGTAGACTGACAAAATTCCCTTGGGCCACAGGCCTCAGTGTATTTGTCTTCATCACTTGAATGATGGATCTACTACTTCCACTAAACTTTTTCAAGTATGGCATGTTGCTTTGAACAGTTTAAACCAGGTAAATTTCAGAGAAGTCTCAATTCCAGTCATACAATTTAATTTATTAATATAGATTATTGGCTATGTAACTTAAACACTTCTACAAAAGAAAGAAATCAAAAGTCACTACTCTAGTACACAAAGGTGGAGTTCCTCTTTAGGCAAGTCAGCTCTCTCCTTCAAATTTTTCCCACAATGGAGCGTTGTCTGAGTTACCTTACACTACTGTCTTTAAAAAGGCTCCTTTTTGCCTCTCACTTGTCTCTCTCTTATCAGTATTCTGGATGTTTAGTTCTTGCAGAAAGAATTTATATCTGGAATAAAAAAAAAAGCTTTCTCATCAAATAGAGTTGTTGGCCTCTTTTTCCCCATTCTCTGGACTTTTTTCCAGTTTTCAATTCTCTTTCTCACTTTTACTGTGTCCTCTGATCTAACGTTCTGACAATATTCCTTAATTAGTGCATCAATTAAAGGTTTAAATATTTCCCTGAAATAAAACTTTAGAAATATTTATTGCACATTTTAAAGTTCATTTATAGCTAACTTTTACTTTGTCATAGTGATCGCACAAACCATGTTACTAATACAGCTAACAGATGTGGCAGTTCTAATGCTTTTGCTTATCAGACATATGGGGTGTGGTTTTGCCACACCATTTTCTGTGTTGAGGTCTGGAAACTACAAGAAATGTGAAATCACGAGTATAAAGATAGATATATCTTTCCCTTCTACTTTCCTTCTCCCGGACCTACTGTCCAAATCAGATATATAAAAGGTCTTGCACACAATTTTTCTTTTTCTCCACAAATTACAGGCCTACTTGTCTGTATTCGCTGTGACTCCTAAATGCAGAAAACAGTGGTAAAAGGTGCTTCTCTTACCATGTACAGGAATCTACACCTTCCCAAAAATACTTTCTGAACGTGGTTATCCTTTCTTTATGTACCCAATGCTAAACTATGTGGCATGTTAGTAGCAAAATGAAGACATGCCTTAAGTGAAAATGGAATTAGCAGAAAGTGTAGATCTTTAAACCATCTCAACCTGCAAACAATTAATAAGTTTATTTATGAGTATTGCCAAATCGTATATTAGCCTTTTTTTTTTAATTTATTTACTTTACCTTGCTGAGTCAGGTATATAAAATCGATTTGCTTTTACAGTCCAGTCTTTCACGGAACGTATCTAGATGCAATTATCCAGTGAAAGCAATTCTATCCTTTGGTGACAAATCTGAGCCTTTGCAATAATCAAAGCATCATTGCCATGCTTATTTTTTTTGTAAGCTACATAGGTAATAATCAGTTCAGTGATAATAATAATATAGAATTTTCTGTCACTATAGACTATTATAAGTGTTTTTGTCCTTTTTGTTGCCAACAAAAAGCAATGAATACCCTTCATTCTTTTCCAGAAGTTTATGAGATCTTTTGCCACAATAGAACTATTTCATGTAACACTGAAAAAAATGGATTCTCTTTTATAAAATTCATTCATTTTGCTGCATTGACAGAATAAACTATTCTTTGGCTGAAAAGATGAAACTCCTGCCCTGCTGGAATCAATAGGCATTTGAAATTTGAATTAATTTAACCCACATGGATCAAATATTGGATTTAGATTGGAGATGATCTATGTAACTGTGAGTCATTTTTGCATAGATTCATACATGAAGGGTTATTATAAATTTAGGTGAAAAAAATGTTCATAGGTTCTACCTATTGATTGCTTTATTAAACCTTCTAACAATTTTATAGCTATGAGAAGAGAAAGCACGAAAAAAAATAGCATCCAATGAATGTGCATATAGAGATTATTTTTGTACACTCCAGCAGAACTGGCATTCACATTTTACCTCCATGTGCATTGCACCTCTTATCTCTATGTAAAACCTAAGCAGAATACAGACATTTATCAAGGTTTCATGTGTAAATTGTCTGTAGATATTTATTTTAACACTGAGGCAATTCAGGCAGTGCAGCCTTGACAAGAGAAGGCTCTAGGGGACCCTATAGAAGCTTTCAGTACCTAAGGGGGCCTGCAAGAGAGCTGGAGAGCTAATTTTTGCAAGGGTGAGCAGTGATAGGATAAGGGGGAATGTCTTAAAACTGAAAGAAGGCAGCTTTAGACTAGATGTCAGGTAGAAATCCTTCACTGTGACGGTGGTGAGGTGCTGGAGCACGTTTCCCAGAGAAGTGGTAGATGCTCCGTTCCTGGTAGTGTTCAAGGCCAGTTTGGAGGGGGATTTGAGGAACTTGGTCTAGGAGGAGGAGTCCCTGATCATGGGTGAGGGATTGGAACTTGATAATCTTTGAAGTAGCCTTCCAACCCAATTCTATGATTCTATTGCACCTCTTTGTAGCTCCTTCTTTAAAAATGCCCAGTGTTTAATGAAATTTTTTTCTTTAATTAAAAAAAACATAAAACACTATTCAAGCATGTCAAAGTCAGCCATATCCATCACTGGTCTATCAAGCACAGGAAGAAGACAGAACTGCCTTATATATTGGATTCGCAATTTAACTCCTTTCCAGTTCTTAGGCTCAGCTTCACATATCTTTATATCCAAATGCAAAAGTAGCCATACACTTCATTTTCCCTCCAAAACCTTTTTTTTAACTAATAGGTACTACTTTTTGCATATCAATAACCATCTTGAAAAAGCATTACTATAAAAATAAACTTGAAACCAATACCCACGTTGATTGACTTAAAATTTACAAGAGGAAATTGCTCTACCTGTATTTTCAGCTTACATTCACAACTTGATAAATATAGTTTTAGAAAAGCTGCCCTGCTCTTTGTTTCCTTACAACTAACAATGTATATATTTTAGAAAAATCACACATATTATTTCAATTTTCTCTAAGTTGAGATTCATTCAGTTTCTGATTAATTTTAACCAAATAGATCTTCATTTTTATACTCATTAACTAAAAAGAAATGGCACAATCTTGAAATTCTTAAGCATCCCAAGTTGATTTCTGTGGGAGTTACATGTGTGTAAGGGCTTCAGTCTTGCACCATAGCATATCTGCAAGACCAAGTATTGACACACTAGACTAAAATATGAAATGCAGACTGTTTGTGTCAAACCATCCTCCTTGTCCATGGTGCTAACATGTTCCCTGTTGTCAAGCAGGTCCCACAAACAAGATAGTAATTTTTTACTATAATCTATACTCAGTTATTCCCTTTGTTGGTATAGCTCTTTGTGAAGTTATGTCTCTTACTTTCGTCAGAGGAGTTTTTATCCTGTATGGCCTGACAGGAAGCAGGTCTTGATAACACAATAAGGAAGCAAGATCAGTCCTGAAATAAAATTGAAAGTATTATTTATCTAAGACATAGCAGATAATATTTTTCTCTTATTTGATAAAGCAATGATATCACACTCTGTCACTGGATCTTGCCTGAATGAAGTGTGGGAGGGACAACACAGAGTTTTTTCTATTCAAACTGTACTGATACAGGCAGTAAAGTAAGAAAATCTAAACAATCCTCAGGCTCTTTCATAATTTTTTTTTCCCAAAAAAAAAAAAAACAGAACCCAAATCTGCTGATTTTGGAACGTCTGCTTCAAAATTACTTTGTTTCCATAAAGTAAACCTTACAGCAGTGATGCAAGGTGACTGCATATTTGAAATCAGAATTTATTTTGACTATTTTCATTTGTTTTTCTCTCTGAGAGTTGAAGCTAAAGCAAGAATCCTTATTCTTTTAAGATGATCATGAAAGTTACTCTCTTTATTAACATTTGACAATACATTCCTTTGAGGAACATGCAGTATACATGATGAGCTCATCATTCATACCTGAAAAACAAGGAGCAGAGATTTGCAGCATTTCCCCTTTAAGGGCAAACTCCTGCTACAGCAGAAGAAAGTTAAGGACTCTGAAACTTCATTATAGCAGACTGACACAGAGCAGGGTCCTGATATTCCCTAGGTTTATCCATTATTTCTGTCAGGTTGAAGCAATTGGAAAGAAACATTTCAAATTACCTAAGTTGTTTCACGAAATTTGAAATGTCTGTGTTAGGTCAGGGCATATCTGACAAAGGTAAACCACACAAAAAAGTGTCCAGCAGTGGTGGAATCCACATAGTGACTCCACATATTAGTATTTTCAAGGATGGCCAAGCAGGGAAAGCCTGCTCACAATACCTCAGTGAACAAATCTGGATAGAGGTCAGCACTGTTTCCTGTAGGGCTGTGGATGAGCTAATGCATTGCTGATTTTTCACTGGACTACATTTCTGGCCATACTTACGTACTCATTTCCTCAGCTTGAAATTTAGCCCAGCTGTTCAAGCATCAAATTCAAGTCTTTCGACTTAAGAAAAATAAGGTGTACACAGAAAATATGAAAAGTTTCTGGGTCTAGTGAAGAAATAAGAACATTTCCCTGTGCACAAGAGATCAAGAGAAAGCAAAAATCTCTGTCTAGTTCCTGTCCTATACACATTTATGACATTGGTACTGTCTCTGTACAGCTGAACTCTTCTTTAGACACTTGTAATGGCCAAAGAAAATAACACAAGATCAGGGGAACAGGAATACCATGAACCAAAAAAACCAGGGGTCTACAGCAGGTTTCTAGGAAACCACATGCCCTGAGTCCTGAATAGTACTTCTAGTAGAATGTGACAAACAACAGAACTTTTACAATTTTTAAGAGATAGAAGGCACAAGCAACAAAAAAGTCTGGTGACAGCAGAAACAGAGTTCTTTAGGGTTTATTTGTACTTTCCCATACAGTGTTTGCAATCTACCTTGGATTTATAATGGAAGATGTAGTGGTCTTTCCTAGGAGAGAGAAGACTGCAGCAAGCAGTGCATTTTGTTATCACTCTTCAAGTACTCTTGATTTAGGGTTCATACTCAGCTCAAGCAAGTCTCTGTAGAGTACATACCAGAAATATGGGCTGTGCTTGGGGAGAGATTATGACCCCACATAAATTGCTTTTTATATGAGAATGTTTTATATTCAAGCCTTGCACCAGGATGAAAATCCTTCCTAACAGAAATTTAAACTGAGAAAGAAAACACGAGGTCTGAAACCAGTCTGACTTGTGCCCACAGAGCTGGATTTTTCTGTTTTGCAAGACACATTATTTGCTGTAAATCAAGCTTGTTTGCTTTATTAGTGTAATTGGGTAAGAAATGCAAACATTGTCTAGCATTTTCTCCCCCCCTAGTAAATATAGCATAGTGTAATGGCAGCCTGATAGAATGCAATGGAAACCCTTTACCAGGTACAGTCTAGGATACAAATTATAGTTCTGATCCTTGACTGTCATATCTGCTGTTAGCAAAAATAACAACAAAGCAGATAACCTGAATGATAAACTGGTGATGGTAGGTTTCTTGCAGAAGGCTGCACTACTACTACTGCTGACATTCAGTGAAAGATTTCAGAAGAGTTTAGTTGTTAATAGTACGCTTTACCGTGACATCTCCATTGAAAATAAAGGTGCAAAACCCATGAAAAATAAGGATGTAGAAGCACAGGTATGATCAGAAAATTAAAAAAAAAAAAAAAAAAACAAACCAACAACAACAACAACAAAAAAACAACAAACAAAAAAAAAAAAACACTCTCATTCAAATATTGCCAACTTATAATAATGTATTTTACTGGATTACTCTTTGAAATGTTCATAGAACAAAATTCTGGACCCAGTGGCAAAATTACCTGTAACACTAGTGTCTGAAATCTTTTAGTCTCATATTATCAGTTTTGAATTCTTCTTCTACACTGTTTTTTCCCCCCCATTAGCAGTCATAATAAATTCACAGCTACATCTTCATATTTCTTAAATTTAATAGTCCCTTATTATACTCAAAGAATTTCTCCAATTTCAGTTGGAAATATTAATCTTTCAAAAAGAGTTTTAGTGTCTCTGATGAATTTTTAAAGATCTGTGGAATTAAAATAATTAATACTTATAAAGCAACTGCTTAACCATCTCACTGCAGCTCAAGGGAGGCATCATACATACATGTTTTGTATTTAGCTGTTCAAATACTGCACTGAATGTTGTTTACCGCAGCCTAACAAATTTTCTCCTTGCCTTAGTCCACTTTTATTTACACTTCCATATGTTAAAAAAAAAAAAATCAAAAAAACCATACAGAGAGAAAGAGTGCAAAGAAGAACAAAGAAGACATTTTGCTGTGAACAAGGGGTGTTATCTTGAATCTTACTCCAAACAGAAAATCAATTAACAAATGAATGTTGGAATACCTTCCCTTAGCTGTCAAAGATGGATGAATGTGATCCCAATCCCGCCTCTAGCTGCAGAAGTTTGCAAATAAAACTGTTTTCCAGAGTCATTGCATAGTGCTATTTACAGGATGCTCATTCACAGAATTGTTATTATCAATGGTTAAAACATTAAATTTATTAACGTAATTTAATCTTGCATAAGGTTAATAAATTGATTTATAAAGTTGTAAATTTATTAAAAGGTTTATGAAATTATTTTTTTGCAATAACAGCACACTGATCATTTTTTTCAAACCATTGTCTAAGTCAATGAAGATGTGCAACATCGTCAGAATATTTTATCTTCATTGGCAAAGTGTCTTAGCCTCTGTAGGTAGGTAGGATGTTTTAGTGCTATATCTATATATACGGTATGACATTCATGGCTTTATCCAAGGCAGCTATAGATGTAAGGATGCCACAACTATAGTCCTAGACTTCTGCCACACAAGATGATGGGAAATTTGAAAATAAGTCTGATATTCCTAACATAGTGACTTATGGGACTTTTCACCATTTACAGTTTTCAGCAAAACAATCAGGACCATTATGCAGATCCTAGATTAAATGAATGGCAATGAATGTCAAAAGAACTAGAAGGATGTTGAATGGCATCTAGGAGCTTCCTTCTGAGTAATTACATTTTTTAAAAACCCCACATCAAGTCTAATAATTATAAGTAAAAAACCTCAACTTTCAAATAGTTAAAAAAAAAAAAAAAAGAAAACAAGTATCATAAGTTAAGAAATTAAATATTTTCTGACTGGTAAGACTTCACCAGACCATACAGAGATCTTATCAAAATATCAAAAGTACTAAGGCAAAATTAAAAAGTTAAGTATTGGTTTAATCACAATGATTTGCTCTCAAAGCTTTGAGTGTATGCAGCAATATTGTCAGCTTTCAAAAAGCTTGCTAGGCAAAGCACAGGCTCTTTATGGTCAATGCCACACAGCAGTGTTCTTCAGAATGACACCAACATTCCTACTGTACAGTGTTTCTTAAGTTGTCCAGGCATTTATCTTTGTGCGAACATCTTCCTAATAATTCTGTCTCAGTGTCTTGATCACAGAATCACAGAATCATTTAGGTTGGAAAAGGCTTCTGAGATCATCTAGTCTAACCTTTGACTGATCACCACCTTATCAACTAGACCATGGCACTCAGTCCCACCATGCCCAGTCACTTCTTGAACACCTCCAGGAATGGTGACTCCACAACCTACCTGGTCAGCCTGTTCCAATTTTTCTTTCTGTGAAGAAATTCTTCCTGATGTCCAGCCTGAATCTCCTCCGTCAGAGCCTGAGGCCATTTTCTCTTGTCCTGTCACTAGTTGCCTGGGAGAAGAGAACAACTCCCTTCTGGTTACAACCTCTTATGAGGTAGTTGCAGAGAGTGATAAGATCTCCTCTGAGTCTCCTCTTCTTAGGCTAAACAATCGCAGCTCAGCTCCCTCAGCCCCTCCTCATAGGACTGACCCTCTAGAGCCTTTACCAGCTTTGTTGCCGTTCTCTGGACACACTCCAGCACCTCAATGTCTTTCTTCTAGTAAAGGGCCCAGAACTGAACACAGGACTTGAGGTGTGGCCTCACCAGTGCTGAGCACAGAGGGACAATTCCCTGGTCCTGCTGGCCATGCTACTCTTGACACAAAGATGAGAATTGATAAGAAGCTGAAGGAAGAAATGGATTTCTGTGGAGATAGCTGAATCCACCTCAAAAAAGAAACAGAACTTTCTCATACATATTGACTCTTGCATATTACATACATTTTAAGTAGTTTCCTGATCTATTCCATTTCATCTGTGTTCTGTACAGAAATAGATGGAAGGTAAAAAATACAAGTACTTCAGGTCTGCCTGAGAGCATGAAATATAAAAATTCTCATTGTCTTTATAGGAATTTGCAGGCATGGGACATCTCAAAAATGGCAGTAAGAGAAGCAAATTAGTTTCTTTAAACACCCTGCATGTTGTAAAATGAACCTTCACTCTTGCACGTAGGAGGTGGAGCTACAATAAAACCTTTGTAGCACTCACCTTTATTTTTTAGTTCTACTGAAGAGTAGTTTTAACAAAAGTGGAAAAACTAGATCCATCAGGTTCACTCCTACATTCAAACAGTGGCTGAAGTCAAATATTTAAGAGATGTTGGGATCTCACCATACATGTCTGCTCACATAGGTCTCTGACTAATTTAAAACACACAGCATAAAATATTATTACAGTTATATTTTCCTTATTTGTAATTGTTTTAAACAACAGAATTGCATCTAGAGAGATTTCTGATCCCTTGTTTAAACAGCACTGAAAATATTCTCAGCAAACAGTCTCAAGTCTAGCTAGATATCAAAGAACAAAAATCTGATTTGAGATTTTGCCATTTGAGAAAATTCATACTGTGCAATGAGAGCAACAAAGAATCATTTTGTCTTAATGAAAAGTATATCTTTCCTTCTCGTCTCTCTTCAAGTACTTGGCACTGCAAAAATGCTTTCACTGTTTGCAATAAACTACACAGGCTGAAATTTTCTGACTTTTCAGGACTTTTGTATTAGCTAAAAAAAAAAAAAATCGTTTCAGATTTTTTTTTTCCCAACTGATAACATCCAGTTACTAAGAATCCTTAAAAGTCAACAGCATTGTTCACAAGTAAGTATTGTACAATTCTTTCTGTCTAGAATTATTTATCTATGTGATGAAAAAAAAAACAATTTGTATTTTTGGATATCACACCAATCAAAACTTTTCAGGCATTATATTAGGTATTACTCTTAATTTTTTTTTCTCTTGTAAGAAAAATGGAGGGATAGGAAGAGTAATATCTTGAATGGCTAATAGGATAAATACTCTCTTTTTCCACTAGGAGAAAGCAATTACCTAAAAAAAAAAAAAAAGAAAAAAGGCATTGAAATATTTTATATTTCAATTGGTAAGAAAACTGAAAAGTTAAATACAATATCATTTCAGGACATTCCCTTCCTCTGAGACAATCATTACCCTTTAGCTAAAGAAAGGCACAAAAATGCATGACAGGAAGGCCGTGGCTTGCTCACAGCAAAGAAGAAGCAGAGTGCATTACCTGCTGTGGAAGTCAGGAACATCTGAGAACAAAAAGTGATGTAATTTGGAAAAGTCAGATGATAGTCCAGTGACAGAATAGGGTATTTGAGGAAGTCTTTTTCAGCAGAGAGTTTCAACATTCAGTTCTTTCACCCAGACTTAGGACAAGATAAATATTTAAACATGGGGATTTCTTAGAGGACAGAAGGAAAAATCCAAGTACAAAAATAAACATAAAATAAATTAAAAAAATACAGACAAATAAGAATGAATGAAATAAATATATAGTTTGTACAAAAGGAAGATTTATAATTTACATAAACAGAAGTTCTAGCAATTGAAAGATTTCCAATAGGGAGGTTTTTAAATAGAAATAATTGCTCAAGTGCCCTTAATTACAACAAAATCAAACAAATTGATGGTGTAAAAATGCTCTCACAATGCTACAGAGGACACAGACGAATTCTGTAATGTAACTTTATAGATTATGAGATTTGAATAAATAAGACGTGTTTAAATTAAAAAAAGATATTCTAAATCTAAGTCTTATTACTTTCCACATTCATACTTAGTATTCAATTTAAATTAAACCTTCACAATTGTTATTACATCCCATAGATACTAATGCAATATGATAGAGCCCGATTTTCCTTCAGATACTGGGCATATATTAATGTAAATCCAGTATCTTCTACAGAGTTGATTCTCATTTACTTTTCATAATCAGACTTAGTGAATATGAATGGCTTGACAAAAGCTTTCCCTTAACACTGAGTTATCACAGGAGTTATGGGCATTAAGTAAGATCTGATTAGTGGAATTATTCCAGTTGTGCAAAATAATTTTTAGTCATGTGAAAGGATTCACTTACTGACCTAAGTGACATCTCACATAGTGCAAGGAGCTCTAAAAAGCCTTGCTCAACTCTCAAGTCAAATGTTTCCATAAAATTCTGTATAACATCTTAAGAGTTTATTTTCTTTGGCCTTACCAATGCTTTTATTCAGGCCTGCACAGTTAAACCGCTTTCAAAATATGTTATGTGTGATGTTTTCTACTTACAGCTCTGTTTCTCATTTCCCTATTCATTTCATACAACAGTTGGAATGCTAGTGTTTTTTCATATTGCCTGAATGCACTACCCAGATACCATAGGGAGAGATCTTGACTGGTGATCATGCAATCTTAATGTGGAATATAAATCAGCCTTCATAAACAGAGTAAGACTAATTCACATACTTTACAAATATATCCAAAGGTGAAAAGGAATCTTATTCGTCTTCATTTAGTTTTTAAATGTATCCGACCATTCAGACCTATATGTAATTCAAAGGCACATTAAGAATAGAAGAAAGTACCAGAGGAAAATCATGAATTCTACTTAGGCTACGAATGATGTACAGAGTTATAAAAATAATTTTAATGACATTAAATTATTTTTTAATTAAAAATTATACAATGATATTTGAACTAGATTTTTAAATAGTGCTTCATCACAGATCTCGTTGCTGTTACCTGACAAAAGAATTTCAGAAATTAAAATTTCACTTGACCAAAACTAGTGTTGCCAAAGCGTGGCTCAGTGTAGGTTCATAAGCTTTGCATTAGTGCTTATCTACATGCTGCACAGAAAGAGCAATTATCAGCTGCAAGCTAGAAAATCATACGTGCCATCTACCTGAAACACATTTCCTGGATTATCACCTGTTCTAATAATACTGTCAATGAGAGAAAAGTAAAATATTGCACTGTGACAGTGGGATGACCTAATGCTCTAATTATAAAAAAAACACATATCTGCCTTTCCCTCCCCCCAGGGCAAACACACACAGCAACTGTGAATGAAAAGATGTTATTTTGACACCTTCTGTGCCAGAAGCATAGAGAAGCACAGAAGTCATAATTTGTCATCTTGCAAAAGAGAGAAACCAAAGTTATGCAGATGTCTGGAGTAATCATTCTGGTTACTAAAGCAATAGAAGTTTGCTGATGGCAATAATAACTTTTATTGGATCAGCTGATGGAGAATGGATTTTTATGTGGCTGTCTTCAAGTCTTCAAAAAAAATAAAAAATAGTTCATCAGTAATTTTTTGTGCAATCGTTGCTTTGGTAGAATAAACTGATGTGTATATACTGATAATCATCATAGTCTTTTAAATGAGAGCTTTACCCTTCTATACATCATTTAGTTCCCACCCGCAAACAAAATTTGAGTCCCTTTGTTTTCCTTTAACTGACAAGTTCCAAGCTAAGTAAGTAGGATAAAGAGATAGTAAAAATGGTCCAAAACTAATCAACAGGGCTCTTCATTAGTAGGAATTTGCTGTTTATGCTTTCTAAATTCCTAGAATTTCCTAAAATCTGAAGTAACTGTTCATGCTTTTTTCAGAGCAAATCTAATTCACTGTTACAAAGGCTGGAAGTCCCAGGAAAGGTAAAAAACTGTTCTCATTCTGAAGGTTGCTAAATGTCAAAAAGACATTTTAAAGAAGTGGAATAAAAAAAATATTGCTTTTATTATGTACCGCTCTTAGCCCTTTCCTTCATCCACTAAGTGCTTCAAAAAAGTAGAACAGATTAGTACTGTTAATTGTCTAAGCTGCAATAAACAAGTTGTTATCATCTCCATTGTGTAAGATAATTTCATTCCAACTTTGAGAAAGTCATATATATATATATTGTTTTATTCTTCTTCAAAAATAATAATAAAAAGGTGATATTGGTTCTACAAGATTGTTGTAGTTAACCCCAGGTGGCAACTGAGTAACAGGCAGCAGGACACTTCCTCTGCTCTCTGTCCCCAGTGGGGAGCAGAATCAGAAAAAAACAGCAAGCCTTGTGGGCTAAGAACATTTTAATGATTATTGTTATTATTAAATGTAAATATCAATTATAATAATTGCAGATATTAATTATAAAATTGTAAATATTAATAATAGTAATGTTAAGGATAAGGAGAGAGGGAGAGAGGAATAAAACCCCAAAAGAAACAAGTTATGCACAACACAACTGCCCTCCAATCTTCTGAGTAATGCCCCAAGCAGTGATCAGCCCCTCACAGCTGATTCCCCCATGTCTACAGACCGAATACGATGTTCTGTGGTATAGAATATCCCTTTGTCCAGTCCAGGTCATCTGTCCTTGCCCATGCTCCCTCCCAGTTTATAGGGCACCTGCTTTCTGGCAGAGCAAGGGAAACTGAAAGGCTGTGATTTAAAGCAAGCACTGCTTAGCAACAACTAAAACGTTATTTTCATACTAAATCCAAAACACAGTATTGTACCAGCTACTAAGACAATTATCCAACTCAAACCAGGGAAAAGGGAAATTAGTTAATGTTCATGAATTCTTTCAAGAAATTTTTGCAAAAAAAATAGTACTGGATGACTGCTAAAAAACCCCACGAACAAAATAACCTGATTGCATAGCATCTCTGAGTCACTTGAGTTTCACTATTAAAAGACGCTTAATGTTACTGGTTGTGGCAGTGGGCCTGTGAAGAAAATGAAGAAACCAGCCATAATGCCTTAAAAACTTAGGCTTTTGCTGTATTGTAAAACAGAGTCCTTCCCAAGACCCCTTGAGAAAACTCTTATCTCCCTAGCGTAGTATGCAGGAATTTGTTTTGGCAGGACTATGTGAAGTCCCACTATTGGTCCTTTGTTAACCCTTTCCCCATTGGTTGTTATCCCTCAATTTCTATTGATTGTAACCAAAATTCCCTAAAAGCCTTTATATACCCCTGACCATGTGAATAAACTCTCTCTCTGCATCCTCCCTTGCAGTCTCTGTCTGTCTCTTTCCTGGGGCATCTCAGGGACTACGTGGCCAGGGGAAAGGGAACGGGGAGCATTCCAGCACGCTGTCCCAACTGGTACTCACTTCAATGGAGTCTATTTTAGGTTTGGAAAGTTAGTTGGCAGTGCACAATCATGCTTCATCACTTTATAGTTCTATATAAACTAAGTTGTAGTATAAATTGACATTGTAGGTGGCAATCAAATATCTAAACACAACTCATGATACAGTGTGGCTGGTATATGGTGCTCTGTGTGTGATTATGAATTCACATATACACCAAACTTTTTTATTCTACCTACACAAGATATATTTTAAGTGCATATGAGTTGTCTACTTAATAAGTTGCAAAATAAAAGCTTCTAGAATATGAAAAACATTCAGAAAGTAGTCTAGAATGAGATCTGTAAATATTCAGGAAAAAAAATACAATTATAACCATGTTTTGCAAATATGTATAAGTGAAGCATATAAAATAAAGGAGTTTTTTTGCCCTGTTTTAGTAAAAAGCATTCTTCATGAACAACTTAGAGATAATAATATACACAAAGACACTCATACCTTTCGAAAAGAGCCTGCATTAACTTCTGACAATTGATATTTTGCTACTGCTGCTCTTCTTAAAAGCAGTACTGGGTCTGACTGTTCTTTTGAACAAGAGGTCAATGGAGCTAGAAGACACTGTCCCTCTTGCAAGAAATAAATCAGGGTCATCCACAATAATACCACTCCCAGTCACTCTTGGAACAGTAACAATAAAATTTGACCAAGTAGCAGCCAGCAGTTGTACTAATATGGAAGGAATATAGTTGATCCTTCTTAATTACACTATTTCATTAATATAGCTCATCATGTAGACAATTTGGTATCTCAGTAGGGTGAACTGTCATTAAAAAAAATAAAAAGAAATAAAAATTAAAACCCACTACATTTTGCTTGTCTTCTTTTTTAGTAATCTTGTGTGTATTTACTCCTCACCTTCATATTTGGTCTGTAAGACTTAAGGAGATGAGAAAACAAATGATAAGCATTAAGAAAATAAACAGGATAAGCAACAGAGAATGCCAACAGTATATATGGCCTTTGGAAAACAGCAACCAGAGTTCCTCAGGAGGCAAAAAATCCTTCCAAAAGCAATTTTCAACTCAGGGTTTCCTTATTCACAGCTGCAAGTCACAGTTTACAGATCTGTGAAACTGTGTACATATGAAATTAAAACATATAAAGTCTTATTTTTTCACTTCTGTTCTGATCCTCCTATATGTCACAAGGAAGCAGAATTACATCATTTCTTCTCATGCTTCAGAAGAGTTTGTCATCTTCTCCTGCTGAGTTAAAATATTTCATTGTGCATGTGACTTTGCCAGCGTAAGGAGACAGTGTTGCAGTACCCCAGTAGTTTGCTGCTAGTGCAAACATTGCCCTCTGCTGCCACGTCAATGCTCATTTGAAGTTTGCATATGTTGTGCAATATATCACATGAAGTCATATGATATAACCCAATATCCATACCTTTAGTATGAGTATATGGATGAATCTCCCTAATGTCACTTGAGAGATGAGTCTTTTGCAGCAAAAATAGACCAAATGGAAGAACTGACACAACCTTTCCTGCCAACATGGTCTTTTTCCCTAAAATAATAAGACACTTTCACTTTGCAGATTTACTCTGTACATATACATTTTTATAGGTACAGACCACTGTTAAAGCAAGCAAAGTGAATGCTTTCAAGCCTTACACATGTATTTAAGCATCAATATTCATTATTAAAGAAAGATAGAAAAAAAAAAAAATATCAGCCCTACCAATTCTAGTAACTCCTAAGTGTTTGAAAACTGGTAAATACTCTTGCAGTGGCAATGGATTTTTAAGCCAGCAAATTGAAGTCAGAATGGCACAGAGCTGTAGTGGACTTTCTGATGCTTCAATTATAGAAAACAGGGATCAGGACTGCAGTAGCAGGAGAGATGTTGACCAATAACAATTGTGATTTTCAAATTACAGTAAGTGCAATTAGACTACATGGGCTGATCATTAAAAAAAAAAAAAAAAGAATTTTTAAATTAAACCTATTATGAACGTACAAGACTAGAGTGCATATTACCAGTGTTTTATTTACTTGCTCATACAAGACCTTGTTTTATGGAATGCAAACATTGCAGAGAAGGACAGTTGGTTTTTCCTAGTGCTGCACTCTGAGGTCAGTATGAAGCTTCTGACCAACTTCAGTGAATATTAGACTGAGCTCATAGTGCTTTCTCCTTCAGCTCTCATACTGCAGTGACATTCCCACTGGAGTCACCAAGAATGATGCATGAGCACAGATAGAATACAGACTGAAGTACTGGACCATAAAGTGAGTGCTGACAGCAGTTTCTAGATTTTTCCAAAATCAAAGGTGTATTGTAGAGATTCCTAGACAGTATAAGTACCTTGTCCCATTGGGAACTAAAACATACTTTGCAAGATACCTTTCTAGATGGAAAAAATTGTGTATCTCCTGTTCTTTAGAACTATGAAATATCTAAATTTATCAGAATTGATTAGATAGAGTAGCCAGCCAACACCCACCCCCCCACACACACACATACACACACACACACACACACACACACACTCCCTTGGAATAATGAAGGGAAGAGAGGGAAGAAAGTGAGAGATGTATGAAAGATAATGGAAAATGATAAAGAATGACAAACAACCTGAAGCATCTCAGCATCAGTGACTACATATGACTGGCAAGGCATTACTCATTTAGAATAGTAATAGCAGAATTTAAACAATTTTTTTTTTCCGTGGGCAGCTTTGGATCATTAATCACAAAAGAAATCAAGTTGTAATGAAAACTAGCTCAATATGACATTGACTATGTTATGTTTGGAGTTGTTTCCCTTTATTTCTAAAAATATATACTAAAACATAAGGTAGTCTTTTTGATGCACCAGTTTAAAGGAATGTCCAAAATTGTAGTTTAGAATGGATATTTAAAAGATACTTCAGGTTTTAAAGGGAAGTTTAGGTACGTACCCACATTCCTTATTTAGATTTCCATTCAGTGATTGGCATAGTGGTACTGACATCTCTTGCAAAGGTACTCATACTAGTATTTGTAGAAATGAAGTGGGACAGAAGGAGAAAGAAAAGCATGTGTTGTTTGTTGTTTTTTGGTTGGTTGGTTGGTTGGTTTTCTCTAATTTTGGTTTGGTTTGGTTTGCTTTAAGATTAGAGGGAAGAAAACCCTTATGCTGCTACGTTACCTTTAGCAATCCAAGATGCATTTTAGCATTAAAGAAAGGCCACAAATCAAATCAATGTCTCCTGAGCAAAATTAAGTTCAGGATTAGACATTTTGTTCAGAGTTTCCCTAAGGAATGTTAGGACACAAGCACGATGTTTCCCTCTAAAAAAGTAAAAGACAGACTTCAACCAAGCATTTTACTGGTTACTGCCAATGCAAAGGGACTGCTAGCTTCTACAGTTCCAGACAAATTAAATCAAGACATACAAGAATTAATTATAAAATAGTCAAACTAATTAAAGTATTTCTGGAAGTAATTACTGGCCACCTTAGATAATGGCAAAGCCTAGAGCCCATATAGTAGACAGGTAAGTGTCACCAAAAAGCAAATTCATGGTATTCACTTAAGGAATTTATTGAAAACATGCCTAGATACAATTGGAAACAGTGCAGATGTGGACAGAGTTATGTTTTGACACCTAAAATTCTCCCCAGGTGCTCTACTCACAAAAAGCATTAGCCTAAATCCCACCTATTTCCTATTTTGAAATTGTGGATGTCATAATCCTCATTTAATTTCTAGTAGGCCTGACGAGGTGAACGTACAAAAGGCCTTTGGTACCTAGTCTGAAATAGTGGAAATAATTAAAATTTTTAAATAGTCATTAAGAAAAGCGCATCAGAACCCGGGTCACCACTTTCCCAATCAATAAGTAAAACCAGCTTTCTGCTTAATGACCAGACATGAACCTGAATCTATTCTGGATAGGCAGCCTTTGAATGTGGCCCACCTGCACCTTTAATGGGTGTTAAGAGTCCCAGAGATATTGGTTAAATCTTTGAAACTCCTGCTATCTTTGCAGTGAAAGAAAATTACTTAGAAACCTTCAGGAAAGGGTTCGTGTCAGATAATAGATATCTCAGTAAGTCTGAATATATCACTAGGCAGGGCTTGCCTGGCTATAACAGCAGTTTTCATTTTACAGCTGTATAAATAGGATGTCTAATCCTTCCTAATCATCAGGAAAAAACACAAGTGCTTTCCTGTGGATCTGGGCCCATACTCTGGTGGTGGATATGGTACAAACTCCTGAATGGACTAAAGTTCTCACTGAATTAGTGTAAACAGGAGCAGGATTTGGCCTTTAAATTTATTAACGTAAATGTCTAGTTTAGTGAAACAGAATGTCTTTATGACATTTAATTGAATCAGGGAGAAGAACAATTAGCAGATGCTTATTTTATCCTTGCACAATGAACAAAGTTCTTTTCAAAAGTAAATAAATTTTCTATTTAAAGAAATACACTAGATACCAAGACTCCTAGGTGAAGCTTTAAAGGAATAGACGCTATGAGAATTGAAATATTAGGATTCAAGACATAACTGGTGAAAGTATTCTCTCTCTGAAATATATACTTCTTCTCCTCCGAATTCACTATTTAATGGTTATGTCATCCACGTACCCTGTTCCTTGACCATTTCCAATTCTGGTTTGTCATGGAAGAGTACAATACAGGCAGAAAATTAGAAGAGTACGCTTTGACACAATTACATGCCATATCTAGAAAAAAGTGTCGTAGTCATCTGAGAAAAGGTCACTGCTGTACACAAATGCATTAGCATAAGTACAAAAAAATAAGAAAGTGAGACTTATTGTTCTGTGTTTGTACTCTGTCTCTCTCAAGGGTATCCAAATGAGAATTCTAAGTTCACCGAAAATGCCTCCCAAAAAAAAATACTTATTATTAAAAATCATAACATTACCACCTCATTGACCCAACTTAATGAATTAAATCGCAGACCAAGAAATTCTTCTCATCTTTGTCTTGTTCTCTTACAGTACTAATTGTTAGGATTATTCACACTGTCTGATTATTCACACTCATTTACAAAATTGAACCCCTATGAACAGCACACACCATAAAAGTGTGGATAAACAGTGAACCTGTACCATGAACTCCCAAGAAAACTTCTCAAGAGCACCTTTGTCATCATGCTCTGAACTTTCCCTTAACTCAGCACATAGTAAACTTAGACCATTTGCTTCCTTGGTTTCTATGTTAGAAAATAGATATAAGAATTGTTGCTTTCCTGCAGAGTCTTCTCTGCAAGTGGCTACACGAATCTCCTCTCAGTCTCCCTGCAGACATCCTGTCTTTGTGACACAGCACAAAGTGTTTCCAAGATCCCATCTATTAATGACCTAGAAAAGGAGTGTGCTGACCTTTGTTTAAACTTGGTGACATGATGTTTTCAGATACACTTCTCCCTACCTAGGCTAAAAAAAGAACATAGCTTCTAAACTCAGTGGGGGGAGGGCTGATAGGTGACTGAGCCATCAGAGGTGTCACCGAAGCCAGGCAGGGGCTCTGCAGGGCTGCGCCAAGGACTCAGGCAGCTGAACCACCTTTGCTGCCCATCTGAAGAAGCACTGACACACTTCAAATGGGACTGGTGAAGACCTTCACTGTCAGAGGTCTTCATCAGAGATACCATGGTAAAAATACCGGCAGGTCTTATGAAAAATTTGCCAGTCTCTTTTAAGCACAAACACACAGGATGACAGGTGCTCACACTGTGCTACCCAACACTGTGGCACTCCAGTCGGGTCTTTGGAGGAAGGGGACAAAAACATTTGGAAAGAGTTTTGAAGTCTGTGCCGTCTCAACTCTTCTGGAGACCGGGCACAAAAATATAGATTGCTTTCAAGCTGCACTAATGCTGAAGGTGTAACCTGTCTTGAAGAGAATCCACTTACTGGATAAACAGATCCAGCTTTCAGAATCAGCAATTTGCCAGAGTGCGATATAACCTCTCCAGCTGTTCAGCCCATCCCTGTAACACCACCTACACTTTGTAGAACATTTCCTTAATAAAATCCATTTGGAAAGGTTTTTACTCTACCTTCATCACTTCCATTTTAGAAACCTGGACTAAGTACGTATTTGTTTTGTCTCATGTCTTAGGAGACCTCTAATTTTCAGCAAATACTTTGTAAAACCCATTCTTCGTTATTGGGCAAGCTTTCTCTTTGTACTGTGAATTCAGACAGTGAGACAGATGCAGATTGTTTCTTCCCCCAAATGACAAAACAAAACCAAGATTCCCCAACGAAATAAAAACTTATTGAATTATGGCATAAATAAAACCAGACTGTCTCTAGAAAATTAAATGTCTCCTTCACATTCTCTAACTTTTTTTGAATGTTTTATTGGCAGTCTTTTTTATAAGAACTATTCTTGCAGGTGATCTAGAGTTCTGAAGGCATGCAGAGTTAATAGTTACAAAATTAATAAAGGAACAAAACAACATTTTTTTTCTTGTAATAGAAATTGAACTGGGGGAAAAAAAAAGAGAGAGAGAGAAAAGGAAAAATAGTAATAGAAAAATACTGAAGTAGAATACCTACATTTTCACTCATAAAATATTTGTCCTCTAATGACTTCTTCCTCCCTTTTCCAATAAGAAAGGTAAGTTTAACAAAAGTGAATTCTCATGTAATTTTATGGGATTCCACGTGGAATCATAACTGACATGAATTAAAAAATTTGGAGACTACTACCATAACAATTTTGATATACTTCTCTCAGTGACTTCAGTTTATTAAAGTCCCAGCAAAATATCAAAAGCTGGTGATCATAAGGAAAAGGTACTTATTTTCAGAAAGAATATGCTGTCTATGTCATCTCATTATAGACTAGTTTGAAGATAAAAAAATCTTTAATGATAAAATTAAGGACAGATTTTTTACTTTCAGAGGGTTTGCTGCCAATAAAACTATCCTACTGTTACACAGAATTCATTAAACTGGTTTGTGCAGCAAGTCTGTCCTTTACTCAAATTTCCTATGACCTCACATTAAAACCAGCATAGTAGGCCACACAACTCAAGCAAGAAGACACAGAAAAAAAGAAATTCTACTCTCTACATGCAGGAAGGCTAATATGATAAAATCTTTGTAATATTTATTCTATTTTCCTTTCTCCTTCTGGCAGAAAATTTTTTTAGTTTCAGTCCACAGACTGTCACACCATATATTCTACCCACTAGAGCTCTCTGAAAAAAATTAAATTATCATGCTGCATGGTGATTATCGTGCTGCATGGTGTCTTATGGAAGATTGTTCATCTCTCTCCATAGTTATTTTTATCAGTAGAATACTGAGAGCAGCAAACCATTAATCCATATACATTCACATTTGGAAAACAAAAACAAAAAGAAAATCTTAAAAAAATCCCAAAACCAAACAAAAAAAAAAAAAAAAAAAAGAAAAAGAAAGCAAATAATTTCTTGAAAAAAACAAAAAAAGGAGAGCTAACCAAGTAGACGCAAGATTTGGAACAGTTTGCTTTTTATTTTTCTCCCTGAATGCAGCCAGAAATATTACATTAGGCAAACTTTCCTAAAGGGCTGATTACTGGCTTGGGCAGCATAAGAGTTTAAACACTGACAAAGGGCAAATATTGCATCTCCATGTTTAAGGCCAGCATATGTAACTGACCATACAGGAAGCAGTTACAGGTACTGAGTATAATACACACAGGTACTGAGTATATTAAAAAAGCACTTTCTTCTCATTTAACTACCTAAAAATGCTGTTTGAATTCATGGTTTCTTAATGACAGAGTCAGGCATAATTATAATAGCAGCTGTACATGCAACCCATTTGTGCAGCATCTGCACTCCATGGACTTCATAGGACATTTTTTTGTGGGTGGTTTTTTTTTCTAAATGTTGAGATGTGTCATGTGTTTGTAAACAGAGAAATCAGCACCTCAAAGTGCCACAAGGTAGAACTATTTCTCTAGTTTAGCAAATTCAGCCCATTCATTCCACGGACATTAAACATGTCTGAGTGCTGTTGTGCAACATAAAATACTGTTGTAGAGCACTGACATTACCCTTTCTTAACAGGGGCTCTAACAGGCAATCACAAACTCAGCAATTTTACCTACCATTTTCTATTTTGGAAGCCTTCAGGTTCATTGCTTTCTTTGTTTCAGCTTTGTCATCTTTTTCTGCACAGCTGAAGCCTCTGTCCAGTTCTCTTATCCCCAGATTCTTCTGGGCAACAAACAGAAAAGAATGGAAAACAAGGGCATCTCATTTCTCAAGTGAAACTTTGCTCTATCTTTTTGCAGTTGCAGATAGATCTTTGAATGATCTATCATTGAGTCAGTAGCTCAAAAAGAAGACAAGTGACATCTCAAGCCCCCTCTCAATTCCATGTGGTCATTTACAACCCCATAGCAAGATGACAATAATGAACTGTTCACATTTATCTTAGCCAGATATTTTAATTGGGTTTTTACTCAAACACATCACCATAACACAGGCTGATATAGAGCAAAAAGGAACAGTTTTACACAGAAATGTACCACAGGTGAGGTGTTGCTTTTCATGAGAAATGTTAACTGTCTGGACCAAAAGACAGCATGTGAATTATCCAAGATACATTTCTAAAGGGAAGTAATTTTTGTTTTAATTATTCTAATTATTTCTGATATCTCCGATACAAGAAGAAAAAAAGTACTTCGCAAAGTGAGGACTTCAAAAAGAAATTTTCTATTAAATCTAGTTGCTTCACTGCAAATCATTTTCTTCTAATAGTTGCATCCTGATGTAGGTGGTATTCAAAATTACAGAAGCTACAAATACTGGGGGTCAGGACACCAGATAGATAACAGAAAATATGCATTTATGATTTAACCTTAATGGAAGTAGATTAATATCTAGATTCCCTTCAATTATTTTTTTTTTTAATCTCTATCTTTCAGAAACATTTTACCTTACCCAGCCTTGAGTTAAGAGTGACTTCAAAGGATTAGGATGAAAGTCTGCTGACTTCTACACTGAGACTTTAGTGATGCTTCCCAAGATGCCTACTACATTCAAGAACAAAGTGTGCCTTCAGAGTACTTTGCTTGGGAAAAGTGGAATGCAGTAGCCTGATAATAACCAGAATTGCATCAGGGCATTGAAAAGCATGCTTAAATACTGAGGTAGTAAAAATGTTTGTCACATTCTGACATGAAAGAAGAATTAAACTCATGCTCTAGATAAACAGACAGATAGCTGAGCTGTCAAAGTCAATTCTTTTCCAAATGCCTTCAGTAAATGAGGAGAGTGGGTGTGGGTATAGGGTGAAATATGCCTTCGAATTTTCATCTGAATTTCTTAGGAAGAAAGGCTAAAAATAAAGCAAAATACTGTTATAAAATCCTCCTAAGCAAAATATAAACTGTTATACTACCAAGTCAAAAATTTGCTTCTCTTCAAGACTGGAGAACTTTTAGAATTTATCACAATGCCTTACATTTAAAATTTAGTAATTGGATAGGGACTGTTTTGATAGATATTATTCTATGTGAGAAACAATGCCAACTGACAGCAGATCAAACCTGCCTTCTCCTATAGGCCTCTGTCATGGAGTCTCTTCAGAATACCATAAAATTATTAAAGGTTACTTTTGCATAAATTTATATTTTAAGAACTTTTTCTAAGCGTGAGTTTCAATTTCAGTAGTTAACCCAGTGACATGCAAGAATTGAGGTTATAGTAAATTAATACCTTTCTTAGGCTCCAGATCCTGACTTCCTTGGCAGTTGACAACCTGGGTAAATCCATGGTTTGCCCAATGCCCTTATGCTGGGTGTTCAGCAAAGATGATAATTCACTTAGCATGTCTCTTCGTTCCAGCTCAGATTCATAACTGATCTAATCAGTCTGCTCATATGAGGAACAGACAAATCTTCTCACATGAAAACTTCAGCTCGCATGAAAAATTTGTGTTATGTAGAACTAGATCTCCATGAAATTCAGTCAAACTTGTGAAACATTCTCTTCAATAACAAGACAATATTAATAATAAATCATAATAGTATTCCATATTACTCTAGCTTTGTCTTTTAGCCTAATAGGTTGAAATAAAAGCTTGTTTGCAAATGAGTAGGTGCATTAATAAGTGCCCATATTAATTTGATTTCATATTTCCTGAGGTTTTATGATCAGCAGGTATTGATTTGTGGAGTTGGTGGCCAGAGAATTGTTCTCATTTTTTGCTTTGCATACCCTTATTTACCAAAAGCAAAAGTAAACTCATTAAGTGTTCTGTTGAGATCAATCCAGAAACCATATTTAATAGTCTTGTCTTATATCCTTGTATTTTGTTTATTTAATCAAAACACTCTTTACAAAACCCCAACCCAACAACCACACAGACACACAAAGACAACTGCTGACAAGACACTACTAACCTGTTCAATCAAAGCACTCCAAAAACTTTCCATAACACTATCAATATCACACTTCATTCAAAGAAATAATTTTATTCACATCAGAATCAATAAATTAAACAACAAGCACTTAGTAAGGCAGACAGTTATATTAGATGAACTAGAAATATTGCTGAGGAAAAGACCTTTAAAATAATCTTCCCAGAGAGAAAAATTCTTACTAACCACCCCTTATTTTCTTTTTATTTTTTTTTTGTCCTTGAAAGCAAGCAAGGTAGCATGATCATGCAACCTTTTTATCTAGGTAAATTCTAACTCAAAGGTATAAATACAACTTAAAAATACATAGCTATCCTTTAATCACACACACACAAAAAATATTCTGAATTAGTTTTACTTACTTGATCTTATGCCCTGATTTTATGTTGCTACCAACCATCAAGCCAAGTGCCCTGCTGAAGCACAAGTTGTTCTCTGGGAGACCTGTTGTGCTTCATTTTACCACAAGTGATTGATAGCTCTGCCCTATTGCAGTGACTAAAAGCGTCTGTGATCATTATAAGTTATCGCACCAAATGCTTCTTGTGATGTTAAACAGGAATCTGGTTCTCCAGTGAATACATTTTGAAAGAGCCCACAGAGGTTTGAGAGTACTAAGAATCGACTCAAAAAAGCAAAAAAAAAAAAAAGAAAAAAAAAAGAGCAAAAAAAAAAAAAGCTTTGGTTTGGATACCAAAAATATAAATTTTCACTAGTCACTCATGTTTATTTCAGTAGTGTAAATACACATATTTAATACACATATATGTCTATATGCAGGGACATAGATGTGCGATCATGTCATACATCTGATTCACTATTTCACATATATTTAACTTTACATATAAAAATGGCCTCTAGTCAGCAAGTCATTTTTACTACTTCCTGTGGGAAGATAAGAATATTGCTTTCTTCTCTGTCTGATAGCATTTACAGTTCATTCAAAGCTATCAGATGGAATTTGAACTTTAGGCAAGGTAGCTTTTATTTTACAACCCAAAATGTAAAATCTGAAAGAAAGAATGATAGAATGATTTTTTTTTTTTTTTTCCCCTCCAGGAGAGGTACACCATGAGATTAGGAAAAAAATTAAACATTGGGAATTTTTGCCACTGATTTCTTTCCCTTTTGGTTTCATTCTGTAAAAAAAATCTTTATTTTTTTTATGGAAGTTTTAGAACAGATGAACCACTTAAGGCCAGTGTAATCAAGATGAATGATAACTCTGAACAGTAACGCTAAATCTTCTCAGAATATGAGTGAGTTAGTGAGTTTTTAAAGACATCTGCAGTTTCCTTGTAGCTTATCCATCTAATGTCACTAAAAGAAAGGTCTCCTATAAAATGGAAAATATTGTAACTCAGTTTTAGTATATTTAATATATAGAATTGTCTGTGCAATTGCAAATACATTTAATAAGCGGTTCACAAATAAGCAAATTTTACTTTACGTTATTATGATCTATTTAAATCCATGAATCCATTCAATTGAGTACATTATTTCACTTCTTGTACCAAAAATAAGATGTTTACTATTCCAAGATATTTTACTGGATATAATAAATAAATGGACATGCTGTTTAATGGTGCTCTATAACAAAATATTATACTTTTTTTCAGGCCCAAATAATAAATTGCATTATTTTCAATGTATTGCTTTTCTTATCATGAATATCCATTCTGTAATGCTTAACAGCAACATAGCAGTGTTGAACTTGGGAATGGACTAGAATGCTGCAGAAGACAAATATATTCCACCATCATGCCAAATCTATGGCCAAAATGTTGTGACTAAAAACTCAAAAAACGTAGTTCCTTTATTTGAAGCATAGAGATTAATGAGGCTCTGAGAACACGGCTATTCCAACATGACATGACTAAAACGTGTTTTCTCCTTTGTTTCTTAAAATGATTGCTTTCATCATGCCTCATTTCTTAGCCTGGTTTGGCAACCCCTATTCCAACTGCTCTTTAAATGTTTCCAGAGAGCTCCTGGTAATAGACTTGTTAGAAAAGTAAACACATTTCCAAAAGACAATAGAAATGCTGTCAGCTTTCCAGAAAAACAAATGTGCTCCTTTTCACCAATTTGGAGAAAAAAATACATATAAATACAAGTAAAGCATCCAATAAGTCTTCAGGATACCACCAATAACCAAGAATGATCTAATGTTCAGCACTAATAGTTTGTGTTCTGCTTTATGCTAATTTTAAGGGAACAGGAAGACAGAAATGTAGACAATTGATGATAATTTTGGGGGGAAGCAACAAGAAAGGGAATTAAAATTTTGATTTTAAAATGTTAGTTACTTTTCTTCCTTGTCTACACAATGTTCACTTAAGCTTTAGTATGCAAAATTCAGTGAGGATAAAACAAATTGGGCTACTGGAGGTGCTATTTTGTTTCTGTAGGTGCTTTCAAATTAGAATTTCATTGAAAGTGATTAGAAAGATTTCACACAAAAGTCTTAACACCGATATGGCCTACAGGATTGTTAAACTGCCTAAACATACATGATGTTGCAAGTACTGACAAGTATTCCTCTAGTATTGCTCTCAGATAAGTAGTGGTGACAAGTGAAAATACCTGATTTTAGTGTAAAGCGAGACAGCTCTGTTTAAACCAAAGAGGTATTGTCCTCTATATTTTTAGTAGGGATGTTCTATTTTGGCTACATGGCTATCTCTAGGAAAGTCATAACTCACAACACGGCATGGAATATTTTTAAATGAATATTTAGGTCTAGTATATACTAGTATATAAAGCTACTTGGAAACATCATTCCTATCAACGATAATTGTGATTTTTTTTTTTTTTTTATTATTAACCGTAGACAATATGAATCTTACAACAGCAAGAGAAAGTGATGCTGACAGTATGCTTATAGTATATTAACTTCCTCCTAGCAATCTTTAGTTGTCAAAGTGCTTGTTCAGTAAGGGCTTAATGATCAAGTCAAAGGAGGTCATTAAGAAAACGTGACTTGTCACCTCTCTGTGTAACCTGTTCAAATACAGGGTCATGCACAGAGTAAACAAATCCTTCATGTTCAGTTGGAACTTCTCGTGCATCAGTTCCTGCCCACTGAATCTTGTCCTACTGATTGGCCCCACTGAGAAGAGCCTGGTTGAATCCTCTTGACATCCTCCCTTCAGATACTCATATTCACTGATGAGGTCCCCTCTCAGTCATCTCTTCTCAGAGTTGAACAGGCCCAACCCTCCCAGCCTTTCCTCTTAAGAGAGATGCTCCAGAGAGATATTAACATCTTTGTTGCCTCTGGCTGTACTCACTCCAGGAGCTCCATGTCTGTCTTGCTCTGAAGATCCCAGAACTGGGAGAAGCACTCCAGATGCAACAGGTCAAAACAGATCAAATGATGCTACTAGTATTTCACTTGTTATGGGTTAGGTCCCAAGACTTCTACAATTTCATGACACTAGCTGATAATAAGCAAGCCATATATTAAAAATCCAAATTTTTGAGAGTTTTCTAATTTAATTTGGGAGTCAATTATCCTCCAATAATATTTTTTTAAAAGGACAGTATTTCTAGTTTACACTACTGAAACCTGGTCTTCTGAGTTTGATTTGCTCCTACTTTAAATTTCTCATCCTTTTTTTCTCTATCAGTCTTAGAGAAAGAACATGATAGACCCGAGTCTGAACAAACCCCATTAGTTTTTATTTCCTTTACAGAAAAAAACCCACAAGTGTTATTTCTGACTCTTGTCTGCAAAAAGAAAACAAACAAGAGCTCTCCCCAAATGTCTTTTGTTTTTTTCTTAAGTTATACAATAAGGTTTTGTAGAAATTATCCCTTTTTTTTCTGACTAGATAACTTGGAATGGTACGCTTCCTTTTCTTTCCTGAGTACTCTCATTATTCTCTTCAAGAGTTCATAAAAAGTGTTTGGGTCACATATTCCCAGTTAATATATGTGGACATAAGTCTCTTGAAAGGGTATGGTTTGTTAACACAGACTTATTTTCCTTGCCCTGCTTGCAGCATTGCAGATAAGGTGGGGAGTTCTGCAATGAGATAAAAGATGACATTTCACAAGGGCTGATGAAAACACCAGGCAAGGGAGAGGGGCTGGAAGCAACAGTGAGAATCACAGATACTGTGTGGAGTTTTCTCAAACACATCATTCAAATATGTAGTAGGGAAAGGGGAGATATGCTTACAACTACTTTCTTTCTATTCTTTCTCACCCCCTCCATTTTTATAATTTTTTTTAATTTTTCTTGAAAGCTCCTTGTTTCAATTCCTATTCTAATAAGAAACTGGCATTGTACACTCAAAGCCCTCTGTTGCAGAGTATTTCAACACATTGGAATCAGAACCACATCACTAGGGACCACATCACTATCCCTGAAGAAGAAGATAAATTCTTGTCTTGCTCTTAGTACACAGATCCCTTCCTGCTCAATAGTGGAAAGAGGAAATAACAATAAAGAAAAGTTCTACTTTCCACTGTGGGATAATTATTCTATCAGAGAAGAATTGTCCTCAATCTCACTCCTCCTTTTGCTGCCCATCCAATGCATTCCAATTCACCTTGTCCTTCTGTCTGTCCACCTGAGATGATGACCTAGCCAAGTACATTCCTCTACTTCTAAAATATACAACAGAAGGGTTTTCATGTGTGGTGGGTCGACTTCTGCACACAGCTCAGCCCCACACAGCCTCTTGTTCACTTCCCCTCAGTGGGACTGGGGAGAGAACAGGAAGGAAAAAAGTTAGAAAACTCATGGGTTGAGATAAAGACAGTTTAATAAGGAAAGCAAAAGTCATGCACACAAGCAAAGCAAAACAAGGCATTAATTCATTGCTTCCCCTGGACAGGTAGGTCTTCAGTCTTTTCCAGGACAGATGGGCTTCCTCATGTGTTAGAGGTATTTTGGAAAACAAATTCCATTGCTCCAAGCATCCCACTTTCCTTGAACTTTTATTCCTAAGAATAATGATGTATGTCATGGGATATAAAATAAAAATAGATATACAATAATATATAATCCTGTTAAAAGTGCAATTTTATTTTTAATTTCAACTCAAATTTCAGCATTCCACCCAGATATCTGAAAACCTTTGCTTCTACGGGACTGTGTGTATAACTCCTTAGAAGAGGCTGGTACTACAGAATATTCAGCTAAATTTCACTTCTCTGAAATACAGTCTTGAGCTTCTCTTGAGATGTCTTTTCTCTCAAAGTCACTCTAAGATAATACAGGTGTGAATACATAAATTCACAGTAGCTGCAGCTGGGGTTTGAAACTCAGCAATGCCCATTTTCTTCAGAGATGAACTAGGAAAACTAAAAAAATATAATTTAAAAATTGACTAGAGAGCTGGCATTCCCAAAAGTGATGCTGTTGATGACACTTCTTGGTTGTCCAACCTCTCCTTTCATCAACAGTAGATAAAGAAGTGCATTATTAGTAACTTGATATTTTAATGACCATTTTACTTGCAGGAATTAACTAGTATTAGCTAATTGCATCATGAGTAACAAGGTATATATTGATCTGCTTTAATCAGCTGATCATATTTGGAAGAGAAACATTTTGTTGCTTTTATTTCTGTACACATTTAAGAAGTTTCAGTTGCCAGAATGCTTGGTATTCAATCACCTGAGATGGCAGTACACACCTCTCATACAACCTAAATATATATATATATATAAATATATATGTTTCATACGAGAAACTGGTCTTGTTACCTTTATATATATATATATATATATATATATGCAAACACATAACCATATGAACCTTTACATGTATTTTATATATATATATTATCTTGTATTTCAGTAAGAGAAAAGAATCTATGAACTTTTACAAGTTAATGCAAAGCATAGGAAATTCTATGGTTTTTTTAGAAGAAAAGGCATTTATGCTTCTCTCAAGCAAATAATAAAGGCATTTTATTACCACTTTTCTCATTTACTTTGCAGTTCCATGTCTACATTAAGAAATAATTAAAAAATAATGCAAAAATTCTCCTTAGTATAGCTAGGGCCAAATCAGGCCCAATCACTGAAGTTGTATACAGCACATCTGGAAAACACTTTCAATGTTCTAGTATTTTCCTCACTGCCTTCCACAGGGGCAGGCAACTTAAGTTATGTACTGCAACATCATCTGAAGTTCGAAATTTTAATCAATTTAGTAAAATGCATGGTCATTTCATCTCATTGCTATCTCTACTTGCACCGAATAGTTTATGGTGAGAATGGTCATTTAAATGATTAATACAAATCCTCAATTGTCATAAAAATACATTTTGAAATACATAACTGAAATATTTGGGGAAGGCAAAAAGTTTCACTACCTTAAGTAGGTCTGTACTAACTATCTACAGAAGGTGAATTATTTTTGAGGAGTTTTCAGTATTTTTCAGATAAAGTGCTCAGAAAAAAACTTTGCAATAACCAAGTATTATAGAAGCATTTTACACTGACCTGTGTTGGCAGCCCTGAGAGTCTTTTTGATTTATTTTTAAAAGAAATTTATTTCCTGCACCAAATAGATGAGAGCCCATTCCAGAGAGAAACTTCCTTTAACCTAGTAAATAGAAATGAGATGAGATATTGTTTCAATCACCACTTAAACAATTTGTGGGGGTGGACACAATGTGGTTATGTACAGCTTGACCTGGAACTGTTGTTCTCGAAGATTGAAAATAAGTGCACCACTTAAAGTCACATATTATGCTGGGCATCAGAAGCAGTCTGGCTCATGGAGGGGCCCTTCAAACAGCTCTATATGGTGACAACAGCCCTGTTTCTTATCTCTTATCCAGCAGGACTCATCTGAACCATCTCAGATTGAATCATGGAAGTTATAATGGGGTGGATTCAGAGAGGTCAAGCCCAGGGTATATAACAAGGGATAGAATTTTTGTAGCTCCCATTTTTCTTCTGATTTATAGAGCTTTACATTTTGATACTGTAAAGCTGTGATCCCACAAAGACTGCTGCTCACCTCTGTATGGCTGCTAGGTGTATCTTCTCAGAAGTATATCTATACTAAGCTTTCTTGTTCTTCTCACTGTTCTCTTCCTAGTATGCAGTACTGAACAAAGACCACCAAGGTTTATATCTCAAGTTTGTAATATATAGTGTTTTCCTAGAGCCATGGTTACTGACCCTAGGTATAACATAAGAATCACCTGTGAAGAAATTTGTTGGGGTGTATTTTTGCTGAGAGAGATAGAGAGAAAGGCTCCCAGACCTCAGCATGGAAAAGATTTCCTCCTTGCACCACATAAAAGTCAACACACTTGGAAAAAACTCCTGAAATCTATTTATGCACATTAAGATGTTGCAATATTTTTCACAGTCTCATTTTCAAACAAAAATGAGATAGAATCCAAAGTGGTCTGGCCAGGGAGCTGAAGCCCACTGATAAAATTGTAAAATTGTTAAGATTCAAAAAGACCTCTAAGATCATGTAGTCCAGTTGTTAACCCAAAGCTGTCAAATTGGCCACTAAATCATGTCCCTTAGTGTTATATCTACACACCTTTTAAATACCTCCAGGGTTGGCAACTCAACCACTTCCCTTGTCAGCCTCTTACAGTGTTTGACTACCCTTTCAGTGAAGCAATTTTTCCTAATATCCAATCTAAACCTCCTCCCATGCAACTTGATGCCATTTCATCTCATCCTGTTACCTGGGAGAAGAGACTGCCCCCCACCTCACTAAAGCCTACCTTCAGGGAATTAGTGACTGATAAGGTCCTCCTTTTTTTCCAGGCTAAACAACCTTAGCTCCCACAGCCGCTTCTCACTTTTCTTGCATTCCAGACCCTTTTCCAGCTTCCTCGCCCTTCTCTGGACACATTCCAACACCTCAATATCTTTAGAAAAATCCAACCCCTTTGGCCCCAAGCTATCCAAAATATTAAGAAAGGAGATTAAGAGAAGAAGAAGGAATAAAGAAAGAGAGAGGAAAGGAGAAGATCATAGCTACAACCAGAGTCCTGTGAGAGTCCAGCTTCCACGTGGCTAGAAAATAGGGTTTGAGCCAAGATGGAAAGCCAGGTTGCTGTTTTTATTGGTTTGACCCCACTGTGGTCGCCCCCCCCAGGTGGGACTTCTGGCCCACTGGCCACTCTTGAGTTCTGGGGCGGGGTGATGTTCCCAACATGTGAGCCACTTGAGGCTGTGGTTTGAGTGTGCTCCTGGGCTGCTTTTGACTGACAGATGTTCCAGGGTTGCCCCAGGAGTCTCAGAGTGGCTGAGATATGGGATATGGCATTACCTCACCTCTGTGAAATTCAATCTATGCCCTCCCCACACCCTGCCCCACGCACACATACACTTGAGTTGGTCTGACCCAATAACTAATATAATAATCCTGTGTCTCACAGTCACCCTGTCATAAAAGGAGAGCAGCCCAGTCAAGCAGGACCAGCTTTTCCTAAATCCATGCTATTTGGGCCTGATTCTCTGGTTGTCCTGCATGTGTTATATGACGGCTGTAAAAGGGAGAAGTTTGCCTTCAGAGGATGAGGAAGAAAAGGAGTGCAAAGAAATCAAAAAATCATGGTCCAAGCGCTGGAAAAACTCAAGTTCTTTGAAGTGGAAAAGTGAGAGAAAAGGCACCCCCACAGCGTGAGTCCAGGGCTATCCATACTTTGCCTTGTTGAAGATTCTCACTGACTTTTAGCCCAATCCTAATGCCGTTCTCAAGGATCTAGACTAACAAATCATGATAAACTAGAATCAAAACAAACTCTCTTCAATGCAAAAAGAGCATGTAGCCTGCAGAAAACACAGGAAAATGCCAAAAGCATGTTAGTTATGTGATATGCTGAAGGCACCCATGTGCTTTCTCAGGCTTAGTCACTGAGCTCACAGTCATCTGATTTGAGGCATCAAAGCAGCAACACATCATGGCCATGCCACAACTGGCTTGTTACAAACCAATGCTGTTAGTCATGGATACTCTTCATTGTCAACATCTTTGCATTAGGCACCAACTCCTTGGTTTTAATGCTCTTTTACTTTCATAAACAGGCTCTACATAGGAGTAAGTGTACAGAGACATGCACAGAAGAAATCAAAAAGTAATTGAAGGAGAAAGTGTCAGCTCTACCAAGGTGTAATCGATTTTTCATATTCCAATCAGTAAGACCAGCCTACAAAGGAAACTTTCTTTCAAAAAAGTTAAACATTATAGATAATATGCTACCTGTAGATTAAAAAAAAAAAAAAAAACAAAACCCAAAACAGTGACAACAAAAAAAAAAACAAACAAACAAAAAAAAAAACCAAAAACAAACCTGCACTTAATAATCACCGTTATCTACAAGTTGCACTGTTCTCAGGACGTACAAAATCCTTCACCTGTCCCTGCCTTCACTTCTTTCAGCTACCCAGATGGATGGACTCTGAACCCTGCTTGTACAGATATTGAGATGAACAGTTGTTCATTTTCCAGTTTGCTATGAAGTCATTGTCCTGCAACACTAAGGAATTTTTACCTCTCTGAAAGTGCAGTGGATGAACATGCAGCCAAGAAAATGCAGACTACGGAGCTGCATGAACCACGGCAAAACAGCCACGGACAGCAACACAAATGTTGATACCCCCAGAAATGGCACTGTGACAGTTTATCCTGGAAGACAACTTCTAAGTTCTGAGATCAGAAATGTCCAGCACTGATGATGCTAACTTGTATAAACTGCTTCCCAGGGTATTCAAGGCCATGTATTAATGCAGTACTCTTATTAATCTTAATAAATGTCAGCTGTTCAGGGCGACACTGAATATGTGACCCAATGGTGTCTCTGGTAAAACTGAGAATAATATATATCTGTATTTAGTCCGTGGAAAAAGTAAACAAAAACAGCAACAAAACCCCGAAATAAACAAATAAAAACCGCAAAGAACAAACCATTGTGAATAGCAGTGGGAGAAAGAACAGATGGTGCAAAACCTCAATTACTCACAGTGAAAACCATGGTGGATGTTCTGACCTACTTTACAGCAGATCTGTAATCCAGGCAGCTTCAAAAGGGGAGTGACCCAATGGACTGGAACCAGAGCGCAGAAACAGCTGGCTGTGACTTCAGTGCCAGTGCCAAAGCAAGAGCACGAAGGCAGGAGTATCCTTCAATTAACAGAAATTATTGATCATCCCAATACAGAGGATAATCTGATCCTGCAACAAGTACAGGGTTTCAAGAGTGATAATTATTTCATTATCAGTAGGCTTCTGCAACTCAGCTATACTTATGTATATCAAGGACATCTAAGATGCAGCTGACACCAGAGAATCTTGAGCTGACTTACAGTCAGATGAGTGTACCCCAAATATTCAGTGTCTTTACTCTTTGGCAAGAATTTCAGGGTTGTTTTACACTGAAAAAGTGATCCTGGAACACAAGACAAATTATAATGGTTTTCAAAGCAATAATAGCTATTTATTTTTAACTAACTGTTAACTGCAGTCCACAATAATCTGTTACACTTTCACTTTAGAAAATTACACTTTTTTTTTTTTTTTTCCAAATGCATCAAGTATTGACTTTTTATCAGAGAGAGATTTTGTAGGGTAATGACAAGGTGCAAATACATAGAAAATGAGACTAATTTTAAACACGTTAGATTGAAAAAAACTGGAGTTAAAATCGCATTGCCAGTGTTGATTGCAACATTGCTGGAATAGTGCCAAGATACATGCAAAGCATGCAACTGAATAACACTGAAGTTTCAAGACTGATTTTGAATTAATTGATTTATAAACAGATAGAAATACATTTATATCAGATCTTTCAAAACTGTATTCCCAATGATATGTATCAATCTGGCATTTTGCTCTAAAATGGCTAAGTGTTGCTTTTTAAGCGTTGAATGAATTGGGCTCAGTGGAGTGATTAGTCAGGAACTAACCTTTTTGGTAACAAAGTGAAATCAGAAAATAGGCAATAACTTTGTGTTCAAGTAAATTAAAAAAAAAAGTTCTCTAAGCACAGACACTTGCAAAATTGCACCTATCCAGCAGAATAATATCTAATTTAACACAGTTACTAAAGATAAATGATTTTTCCTGATCAAATTATATCAGGATGAATAATTTTATACTATATAATTGGTGAGCTGGATAATTCAATAAGCCCATTTGCTATGGTTGACTTCCTTTCACAAGTAGAAACTCTGTAATGAGGAAGGCAGTTTTGTCAAAACAGCTGCCAAATGGCAGTAGCATAATAAAAGAAGCCCATTAATTAGAAAATTAATTAAACATTCTGCGTATGTAAAACCTGCTGCACACAGAGAAAATGTGAATGGCCTGACAACAGCATTTGTAACAATTTATTCATTGGAGAATTGTAGGAAACAACCAATGTATTACAGCAATATCCAAATACAGCTATTCCACAGGAAGAAAAGGACTCATTTCTAAGGTTAATTGGCTAAAAAAAATAATAGATGAAAAAAAAACCCAAAACCATTTCTATTTTTTTGCTTTCTAATCAGAGTATAAATATTGTAGGGTACCATTCCTCTTGTCTTGTCTGAAGTGAAGAATACTACTAACAAAGAAGACCAGAGGAAAATGCAGTAGTAATATGGGTGGTGGGTATCAGGCCACTGGCAACTCTCAGAATCAAGTAGAATTTTAGTATAGGCTGGGACTGAAATATTCTGCATCATGTGACACTGAATGAGCTACACAACAGTTTTGGATTCTTCTGAAAATATTCGGTGAAGTGTCTTCACACTCGTTAAAGACATTGATCTATTGTTGACATTTAAGCTGGTTAGTACTCATTTTGAAAGCAATGTTGTTAATTTTCCTCAAGTTACATTATACCTTAAAGCTCAAGCTGAGATGGTGGGTTTATGACATTGAGAATTTTGATTAAAAATCTTTTAGGGGAGATTTTATGAAAAAAATGGTGCAATAGTCTTAAATCTAATGCAGGCCAAACACAGTGTGGCATGTGGTCAGCATAAAATAGATGTATTTTATATAACTTAGTATTGCACAGCAGCATTTTCTCCCTAGGGGGAACTTCATATTATTTGGGAATTAATGTGGAATTTTGAGATGTTTGCTCCTTATTTTTGATAGAATAAATCTTCAACAGATGTGCTGCAAAACCATTTTTTTATGAGAATAAAATGTGCCTTAATTTTCTGGGCTATATAATCACAGAAGATTGCAAACAGGAGTTCCAAAAGCTTTGAATGAATTTAGACCCTCTTGTTCCTTTAAAAATCAATGGGAGTAAAACAGGTAATGGCCTTAAGCACTTTCCTTATATCTGCATAATTGAGTTTGAAATACATGAAAGAAGTAAACTTCATGGCCCCATGTGCGGTGCCTGCTACTTTTAAAATAACATTCAGCATAACTACTTCTTTTTATTTCATATTCTTTGTTTCTTTTTAAGTCAGCACTGAGCAAAGACAAGATAATACAGCTGGGAGGAATCCCAGATCCATGATCCTTATGAACTGAAAATTATGTCGGCATTCAGAAAGCACTATTTTCAATACAGTACTTTTGAAATGCCCTTTCTTTTCAACACCAGATGTTCTTTTCCATATCATGTATTTGATTTGAAGTAACAAGAATATTTCTATTTGTAATGGTGTGTCTGGCTGGCTGGATAGAAGACCTAAATTATTTTCTGGGCTGCATAGCTAATAGAGTGATCCAAGAAATTCCGTAATATCATATACAGAAAAGATTAAATCAGAGTTATATGGAACAGATTAAATATAATATCAGAATTATTTTTCCCTCCACATTTTGTTAAAGGAAATGATTTATGCATAAGTAGGTAGTGCTTGAAGAGTTTCTATATATTTTCTCTATGGAGGTCAAGATCATGCTGAAATAACATAAAGTCACCTCTTAGTTCCTATAGAATATTTTATTATTACTGAAGTATTAGAACAATAGGATATTGAAAACTAATAGATTATGGGAAAAAAGTCATTATGGAGGCAACACAGCAAACACATTACATTAATCAGCAATAGCTTTTGCGAATATGTTCCACTTGCAATATTTTAAAACTGTGTCTCCATCTGCAGAAACAGAATGTTGACCTGCAGTCATGAAAACCACTGAATCAGTCTTTAGCTTGCCAGAGGCAGAAAGTGGTTAGGTGGCACCGTGGGTTAATGCATAAGCTTTTCAAATTGCAGGAGAGTTACATCTAGATTTAGGTCACAAGTGAGACACATTCAGTGGTATTAGCTTGCTTTCTATGGATAATTTGTCACCTGTACACATATATTTTATTACTGACAATCTGTTAAAAAAAAAAAAAAAAAGACATAGCAAGACTATTGCAATTAGGATTAAGAGGCTATATAGACAAGTATTCAAAGTGACTGTCTAAATGACACCTAACTCTTTCCAAAATATTACTGCCCCATTTAGAAAGACATAAGACAAAGGCTTCCTCCCAAAATACAGAAACACTTAAATATTTGGCTTTAAAATAACCGTGACATTAGAAAAAAAAAAAATAAATTGCAAATTATTGCATAGAATCACAATTTTATGTGAAGCAGGTAAATGAATTTCCAGACTTTATACCTTTTGCAGCAACCAAAATAGACCTGAAGTCTTCAAAATACTAATAGCACCTGACATAATTAATAAATACACAGCAAAAGAAATTACCTATACAGACTGAGATATGATTAGGAAATCTCTGCCATTGCTGCACAAATGAGTGCTATGGATAGACAGAGTATAGACTTTTTGCTCCACAGGTAGCTTCAAAGCTGTTGCTGCTGGAAAGCCAGCGAAGTGAAACTCCTGCTGTGCTCAGTTGTTGCAGTATGTTAGAAGGTGACTGTGCGGCTTCTGTGTGCATGCTCAGGGTTTGTGTGGTCTGGTACACGTGCACAGGAAAAGGACAAATGGAGATGAGAAAGTAAAAAACTACTGGCCATCAAGAATATTGAGTGCCTCTTGTTGCTCCTGTGTTGGTCTTTTACACCTCCTTACTCCTTGAGGAAGTCAGGATAGCTACACAGAAATGTATCAGTTGTATACTAGAGCATTAAGATGATTTCACAACATTCAACTTCAGAGAAGGGAATGTGAAATCACAAGTCTGGGTTAACTGAATCGTTTACTTCCAGGACAATTAATAAGTACCTAACAGTGATATCTTGTTCCAGACTTTATATTCTGAAAGCAGAATGAGCAGAATCAACATGAAGCAGACTATAGGTTGCAACAGAATGTATTGAGAAAAGATGGTTCTTGTGCAGTACTGTAAGATGTGTTTTCATCAGATTTCTCAGGACAAAACCCTGAAATTAACATGTAAAATTGTGGTACTCTATTCAGAGGAAATTTTTTGCTTCTATGTCATTATTATACTTTAATTTACCATAGAGAAGATTAAAAACTCCAAGATTTTAATTTGCAGCACTCCTATGTTTACTTATTCCATACCGGAAGGCAAAATCCCTGCTTTGTAGTATTCTTCTACCTTTTATCATTTAACAATCTTGGGAGCTTGGACTGACATCTAGAGTAACACAGAGCGTCACCAGTTAAAAGTTTTGCAAATTAATTCCTCAACTTATGAGACCTTAAAATTATGGTTTATAAGACCAAGTGTGCAATTGGATGAAAATGTTAGTTGAGAGTTTGTGAAAGAGACATCCTTCTAAGTGGCATGCTTTTCTGATGGATTCCCAGCATGAAATATGTATTCTGTGAAGAAGTGTGTTTGCTTTTTTTTTTTCTTTAAGAGGAAATTTTAACTTTTAGTTTACTTGCAAACTGCATCAAAGTAATATAACACTGAGAAAAATATAAATATAGAGAACAAAGGTAAAGAATCCTTGGGATAGCTTTTTATGCCTCTCTCCCTTATGTTTGAGGCATTTTGGAGAATATTGTATTTTGGAGAATAAAATGAGCTTTGAGGGTTCTTAGCAAGTTCAAAGTGCTGGATAAAGTGCCAGAAAAAAAGCAGTGTTTAATTTTTAAATACACCATAACACACATAATTCATTTATTTACTTATCCATCTATTTATTATCATGGTTATTCATACAGTGACATATCAGCTACGGTTCAGGCCACCACAGTGGTCACTGATAAGTATATTTCTAATCTATCAATTCAAAATTGCTTTCTGAGGAACTTGTTGACATTGTTGGGAAAACAGATGTTTGTTTAGGATGTTAAAGCAAATTCTCTAAATGAAATAGATAACCAACTGTATAGGAATGTAGAAGGGAGGTAAGTTAACTGATGAGTAAATTGCTTTTAAGAAAATGAAATCCTTGCTTTCCCCTTCATCCTCTACCTTTACATTGTCAAGTATTCTTCAAAAAGGTGGAAAAGAAGTGGAAAATACTTTATTATTTTCAATTTCAAGACATCTTTCTCCTCATGGTTGGCTTATCTAAGGTGCCTCAAAGTTTTAACAAACTTTAAATATAATTTATGTTCTTTTCTTAGAAACCAAATTGCTTTGCATTTACATAATTTATTAACTCTAAATTAAAAGCGTAATTGAAGTACTATTTTGTATTTTATAATCTTTATTGCCTATCATTGCCAGAACTGTTATAACACTGTTCTATAGCATTTATTAAAGGATTTTCAAATATTTTGAGAGAACAAATGTTCCTGAAAGGGGTCAGGTTCTCATATTATAACAGCATTAGCAAGACAAAATGGAGTGATATGTAAATAAAAAGTATTTCAAAAAATATTGAAAAGTATATATATTAAACCTTCCTTGATCTAAGTTGTCTTAGTTTTGGAACTCTTTGACATTTGATTACTTATTTTTGCAACTATGATATTCTTATAGGAAATAGATGTTTGTTAGAGTTTTGTAATGCAGTCTAAAATAATTGTAGATGAAGTAGAAGAGTTCTGATACAGAACTTTTGTTGACATGCTTATAATATCTCAATATAATAGAAAAAACATTTCCAATATATATTTGTCCTTGCTTCACCTTCCATTATATCCCTGCCTGCATGTATAACCATATTCAAAAATGCCAAATCATTCATGTTAATCTAGAATGAACATTAACTGGGAAAAAAATGGGCCCTCTCCTCTCTGAGTTCCAAGTTAGAATATCTGATTTCAGAGATCCCCATGTGGGCAACACATCACCCACAGTGGAGCAAGGAGGGGAAGAAGATGGATTAATCACAGTCATGTTTTTGTCCTAAACAAACAGGAACCCATAAAGACTTCAAGCCAGCTCCAGGTGGTTTGAAAAACAGACAGCAATGTTGTGTCTCGGAGAAAAGAGGTAAGTGTTAAAAAGGCTGGGCAAAACATGAAATCATCATCATCGTACTTCCCTTCACCATCACTCTGCTAAGCATCAACAGCTAAAGGTCAGGCACTTGCCACTCAGAGGCCCAAGGAAATGAAATGGGTGATGGCAGGAGAAGCTTTGCCTTTGTGGGACTGCATTATTTCTCTAAATATTTTCAAGCAACATTCAGAAACTCTAACACCCAGCAGTCATTCTCACAGCAGACCAAACCCTGTTTCTTTCACATCTTAGCAGAATTATTCTTCGTAAAGCATTCTCCATCCTTTTTACTGAAACTTGGTCTACCCAAACTGAAGCTGCTTCCACATCCAAGATGGCCTGGCTCTGCTCCTTCTCTTTGGTCGCCAAACTGGGCAGTATGGAGAGGAAGAAACCTGTTCTTTGCAGTCCTTCTACCTCAGGAAGTTTCCCACTGTAACAAACACAACTTTCACCACCACTGGGGAAAGGGGACATGTCAGGGTTGTTGATTATGAGGTCTCTGCTAGCACAATAACTTGTTTGATGAATAGCAATTGGACAGCTTTGTGTGTTTTATTTAACATATCACCAAGCCTCAGATTTTGTCAGCCATGCATGGAAGCCCCATCCAGGGCTCAGAGGCCAGGTGGCAAGCAGAACCTTGCAGCCAGGAGGGCTGAGGGTACCCCGGGGCGCATCAGGAAGAGTGTGGCCAGCAAGTTGAGGCAAGTGATCCTCCCCCTCTACTTGGCCCTATTGAGGCCGCATCTGAAGTAATGTGTCCAGTTCTGGGCTCCTCCGTACAAGAAAGAAAAGGGGCTGCTGGAGAGGGTCCAGTGGAGGGCCACAGAGACAATTAGTGGTCTGGAGCATACCTCTTATGAGGAGAGACTGTGGGAGCTGGGCCTGTTTAGTCTAGAGGAGAGAAGACTGAGTGGAGGTCTCATTAA
This sequence comes from Anabacerthia variegaticeps, assembly GCA_035583185.1. Taxonomy (NCBI): domain Eukaryota; kingdom Metazoa; phylum Chordata; class Aves; order Passeriformes; family Furnariidae; genus Anabacerthia; species Anabacerthia variegaticeps. Next base: position 93,665,303 of record JAWWEW010000078.1, read on the forward strand.
TGCATATAAATACCTCAAAGAGGGATGCCAAGAGGATGGTTCCCAGAGACAGGACAAGGACCAATGGTCATAAACTAAAGCACAAGAAATTTCACCTCAACATGAGGAAGAACATCTTTACGTTGAGGGTGGCAGAGCACTATAACAGGCTGCCCAGGAAGGTTATGGAGTTTCCCTCTAAGAAGACATTCAAAACTCACTTGGACACATTCCTGTGTAATGTGCTCCAGGTGACCCTGCCTTGGCAGGGGGGTTAGACTAAGTGATCTCCAGAGGTCCCTTCAAAACCTAAAAGTTCTGTGATTCCGTGATCATGGCAGAGCCTCAGTTCTCATCACGGAGATAACATATTTTGACTTTGTCAAGGAGCTAGTTTTTTGATCCCACAAGAAATCATTTCCAAGGACAAAAAGTGCCACATGCAGCTGGAAGAACATCTTTCCAAAGTACAGTAATGAGCCAATACTCAGCATGGCTGATACAGGTGGCACAAGGTTCCCTGACACAACAGGGACTTCTCACCAAGCTCCAGTGCCAGAGGAAAGCATGCTGAGGCAGATTTGTGTTGGCCTAAAGAATTTGTGCCATAAGTGAACCTGGGCTCAGAGGCATTTTCACAGAAAGTGCATACAGTAAGAAGGAAATTGCCATTCCAGAAACCTTGCACAAAGCTAGAGACATGTGCTTAGCTTGTATGTTCTGTGGGAATGCCATGGGAGAAAGGAGCATGGAACTGCAATGTTGTTCACAAGCTGTCACCCTGAGCCAGGAGGTGTTTTGGAGGGTTCATTTTCACACAAAGGACCTTCAGGGAAGGGTGTCATGTCAGGTGACACCTGCACAGAGTCAGAGATGTCTGTGCTCAGCATCTGTGATATGCTTATCTGGTGGAATGAGGTAAAGCTAAGTGCAGCAAATGGGGGCTGGTAAGGATGCGGCTGGCAGCTGGTAGGGCACGTGCAGGCACCCAGTGCTTGCCTTTTTGTTTATTTGTTTGGGGTTTTTTTTGGGCTACTGTCTCCCAACAGTGAATGTATCTTAGTAGGGTACAGAATGGGAGTCACATGGTGGAACAAAACAGAAAACACACCCTCTGGATGCCCATAAGATTGTCATAGACTTTCCCCTCTTATATCATAGGAGTCAGCCCCAGCAGAACTCCTGAGGGAGCAGGAAAGCTGGTGAGGTGAAGGGTTGCAGGTAAGGCCTAGTGCTCCTCCCTGGTTTCAGCAGAATGGGATCCTCACTTCTGGGATGTGTGCTCTGATGGATTACAGGGACAACAGCAGCAGAAAGAACACAGCAGGCTGTGCAACTGCAAAAAGGGTGAGAAGGGAATTGATAGGATGCCAGTAGAGACTGTGTAGGGACAAGAGTTGATACCTCAGTGGTGATGATATTGGATGATGAAAGGTGTGGATCACAGAAGGGAGTAACTTGCAGAACAAGGCACCATGGAAACTCATGCCCTTTAGCAACACAGAATCTGTTCCCCCCTCCTCTAGAAAAACTTGAATGATGAACAGGCAGGGAGTTCAGAACCAACTAGGAAGAAAACCAGTATCCACTGCAAGGAGTAACCAAGCCAGATGCTCCTGCTCCACTCATCATACCCATCAAGAAGAGGAAGTGGTGAGCATCAGTAGCAGGACACTCCTTTCTTCAGGAGGCTGAGGCACCCATCTGCTGACCTGACATGCAATCAGGGGAAGTTTGCTACTTACCAGGACTTGAAATCCATCATATCATAGACAGGATGCCAAAGCCCTTCAAGCTCAGATATTGTTACTTGTCCTTCCACGTGGATGTCAATACTGAAAAGAGTGACATACAAAAGATCAAGCAGAACTACAGAGCTCCAAGGGCTAAAGCAAAGGTGATAGGAGTTTGGGTTGTTTCCTGTCAATCCTGCCAGCGTAAGGCAAAGGTATAGGCAGGAGCAGCCATAACACACAATCAGCACCTGCCTTTGCCCCCCCATGACCATGAGATGCTCTTTGAAGACAATTCAAGGGTTCTTGCCAAGACATCTTTCTCAATTGGATGTCTAACTTTACAAGGTAGAATTAAAACTTTATTTCATGGGGAGTGTTCTCTGAAACCAGGAATCAAGAGAGTACAGAACAAAAGAAACTGGGAAGCAGAGCCATGGGGCTCCTACACTCTTGTAGAGTCCAGGGTCACATGCACAAATCTGTGCAGCAATACCTACACTGTCAGGAACAGAGTAGAACAAATACAATTACACGCAGCATCCCACAGTTACAATGTGATAATAAAAAAAATGTGAAATAAAAAAATGTGATGGGTCAGGTCATGTGACAAGACTCCTTCACTGTACAAGTATAACCCCTTCTGGAAAGAGAGGATAAATGAGGAAGAAGGATTGCACTTTCTTCAGAAAAGCAGTCAGTGAGTAGACATTATCTTTGCTTTGAAGAGTGCCTTTGGGTCCAAATAGAGAAACTGACTCATGGTAGAGAGAGCTTGTGGTAGGTGTCGGTTACAGATCCCTTGATCAGGAAGAAGAGGTAGGTGAAGCCTTCAGAGACCTCAGAATAGCTTCAGACCTGCTGGCCCTGGTTCTCCCAGTGACTTCAACATGATGTTTGTTGGAAAGCAACACAGCAGTACAAAAGCAATACAGATTTCTGGAAGGTACTGATGTCAATTTCCAAAACCAATCCCAGTAAATACTTATTAGGTAGGAGTCGTGCTCTACTACAACAGCTGTGTACAAGTAACGAAGATTTGTGGGCGTGCAGTAGTGCAGTGAGAAGAGAAGAAGCTCTGCTGCAACTCAGTCTGACAAGTGATACAAAGAATAACATGAAAGCCATCTGTAAATGTTAGTATGAGGCACTTAATACAAGGAAGATATAGGTCTACTGTCAAATGTGACTGGCAAGTCACAGCAGGGACCCAGACAGCAGCTGCTTCATTCACCTCAGTCCCAGGTCACTAACATCAAGGAACACAGTAAGAAGGGAAATGGCACTGATGATAGAATTGAATTAGGGACCATCCATACAAAGTAGATACAGACATATTCCTGAGACCAGTCAAGATGTATCCAAGTGTTCTAAGAGTGATGGATGTCACGATGACAAAATAATTCCTATCAAACACCTTTGAAAAACCACAGGCATCAGGAGAAGCCAAACAATCGGAAAAGGGCAAATATTTCGCCCAACTACAAATATTGAGAAAAAAATAAAGGTCAGAGAAACTGCAGACAATCACCTTTACTTCAATTCCTGGGAAAATTAATGAAAGGTCATTAGAGAATGACCTCTCACGGACACGAAGGACACAAAAGTGACTGGAAGAAGCTGATACACATTTACTAAGACTAAATCATACTTGATCATACTTGACCAAACTTCTGAAATGAAGCAATTTGCTTAGTGAATAAGGATAGAGCTGTGGATGTCATCTACACTGATTCTGTCAAAATTTTTTGAAGTGGTCTCCCACAACATCCCCACGGGCAAGTTTTCAAGCTCTGATGAACCACTCTTTGGGTACAAACTGTTCTAAACTACCAATCTCAAAGGGTGGTGGTGAATGGTTCAAAGTTCCACTGGTAGATATCAGATTTAGAATTTTCCAGGAGCTTCTCCTGGGTCAGAAGCTGCTCAGTGTCTTTGTAAATTGTTATGCCTTGTAAATGATCTTAATGATGGGACTGAATTCACATTCACCAGGTTCGTAGATGGCACTGAAGTAGCAGGACAGGACACAGATATGGTACAAGGAGGAGCCACCATGCAGAGAAACTATAACAGGCTGGAAGCAGGAGTTGCATGAGTTACTGCAAAGAAACACAAGCCCTGCTCTTCTGGAACAGAATAATCACAAGCAGCAGGTCAGGCTGGGCTCTGTCTCAATGGGGTCTTTATCACTTCACAACAATGATTCGATTGTCTTAGTGAGACTTAGTGAGTGGCTTCCATATTTCTGTATTGTGGCTCTCACCAATTTAATCTCTTTTCCAAGCCACCACTTGTGTAGTCTCCATCAAACCAGTCAGGAGAGATGAAAAGCCCAGAGCAGCTCTGGTGACCTCAGAGACTCTGAACCTGTGACTATGTGCAAGGTGGAAGTCTTTCATGTGCAGTTATCTTTCTGGAGATGTTCCCTCCAGTTCACTGATGTTCAGTCACATTCCCATCAGTGACTCAGGCATAAGTCCCAAGTCCCTAAGGCAGATGTACATCAACTGTTTTTTGCCAGGAGAAGTGACATCAATTCCCCATTGGAGACTGTTGAGAGATGCAAACGGACAGAAGGGACCAAGCTGTGATCTGTGAGAGAGAAAAAGGGTGTGTGTGCCCTTGTCATGAAGGTACTTTTAGACTGCCTTGTTTTAGACTCCTGCTGTCCTGGTTAGTGAGAGAAAAGAGCTCAGGATGAGGAGTGAAAGGAGTCTATCACAAACTAATGCTGAAGATGTCCTCATTCATGGGAAAAGAAGGGATAGAGAGATGAAGAGAGGGGACATGCCAAAAGGTATATAAAGAAAGGAAGAAGTGAAAAATTAAGAAAATCTGTAACAGTAATTGCTTGTTCATATGCAGTTTTATACTACCTTTTTTTAAATTGGTCTCTCCTTCCAATGTCTTACCTAATTATTGACTCTGGGAAGAAAGTGAGGACAGATGTATTGCTTTTGGTGACTTTTCATGTGTATAGCCAAGCAACACAGTAAGTGCACAGTTGCTCTTATTTACAATGAAACCCATAAAGATTTGCAAGAAGAAAAATTGAATTTCATGAAAGAACAGAACTCAGAAGTTCAAGATAGATTTTAATCCTGACAAAGTAGGAGGTGGAAATTCAGCTGGGGTAACAGATCATTTGATTCATCAAAGTTTTATTTTGTTTGCAAAGTTTCTTAGGGAAAAGAGAGGCAAAGAGACACAGTAAAAGACATGCAATCTGTTAAACCATATATAATCCTAGTTCTACTATGAATAGATACTTATCATATCTTTGGAGTACTGTTTAAACATTCTCTCATGGAAAAAGGAAAAGGGTTAAAACAGTTCACTTTAAAATAGGTGAATGGAAAAGGAAAAACTAAGAATTTTGAAGAACTATTGTCAAATAGCAAAGAAAAGAAAATGAAGGTGGAAGGAAAAAATCTCACAAGAACTTATGCACTTGAAGCATATGTAGTTGCATATTAATGATGGCATCTGTTATGTACTGATTTGAGTTCCCTTAACCACGGAATGTTACATAACCACTGTCAGGAGATTTAAAAGACTTCCATTAATTTGTGATGGCAGCAATTAGCAAGGAGGGTGCTAATACTTACTGGTGCTCAAGCTGTCAGTTTCTGGCTACTTTTCATTTGTATTCTGTGTAAACTCACAATGTTGTTTACACAAGGATATGACTGCATCTAGGCAGAAAACAATATTTTTCTTTATGATATGGGATATTCACAGATAAATGACAAATATCTTTAGGAACAGCTAAGGATATTTTGCTCAGAAGAAAATCAATACTATATTAGTACATACAGAAAAAATAGGAGGTTCATATTTGATAAAGTGTATTTCTATCTGAGCCCATCTAAGTTTTTGCATGTACATGGTGACATATGTGCTCTGTGTAATTTGGCAATATGAATAGTATGAAGTCTTACTGTTTACCAGATCTTGGTGAAATATATTTGCGTTAGCCACTTTTCATAAGGAAAAGCCAATTAGTCAGAACTGAGAGTTCTTTAATGAAAACATTTTTTTACAAACAGCTTTTTTGAGATGATTTCTCTGCTCAGACTATCTGTGGTCAAGAAGCGAGGTCAAGTAACTCAAAGTTACAGGACTTGAAGCTACAGGGCATTAAAATATTCTTTTCATGTAAGAATAAAAGTCAATGTTTCTATGTTCTTTTCTAGGATTAGTTACTCATCACATTCTAAAGAGCACAGTGGAGTCCAAGAAACTGTATAGAACAACATTACTATTACACATGGTAGCAATGATGCACTCTGATTATTTTCCACCGCAGGTGATGCTCTGAAGAGGATAGCATAGACCTCAGTCATCTTAAAGTTCTTTTGGAGACAGCATCCAAGATGATGGAGCTGTAGTTAGACCCAACTAAATACCTGTTCATTTAACTTACCAGATTCAGTCATGATATTATGGAATGTCAGTTCAGAATATGGTTTTGAGATAATTAGTCATTTGATAAATTTACAGTATCATCTAGTATCCTGAATCACTGATGAAGTTTCAAAAACTTTTAGAGGTTCACCCATCTATTATAAACACAGTATTAGCTTATATTTAAATATTTTTGTGTTGAAAATGCCTGAAAATCTTCTGTGTACTGTAAGCCTATGAAACTGAAGATGTACATCCCCTTCTGGAATTAGAGGACAGCAGCTGAGGTATATGAACTATCTTGCATAACATTAAAAGCAGAGAAAATTTTTCTGAAGAGAGCAGAGTAAATTCCATCAGCTACAAAGAATATTTATGGGATCTTTTTTATGACCACATAAAATAAAAAAAAACATAGAGGTCTTATTGAAAAACCCATAACACAGTAAGCTACATGCTATTCCATTTTTTCTACCTCAGTTAAATTACTAGGTTTAACTGGCATTATCAGAGATTGAACTTTGGATTCTGTGGAACCTATTTCAAGCGTAGCATAAAAAAAAAAAAAAGCAGTGATCTGTTCCCTATTGGGTCTCCAGGCAGGACAGCTTGATAGCATTAGTTAAACAACATGTGCTGAATTGAAAAGAGTCCCCATTACCCGCAGTGGTTTTCACAATCTTTATTTAAACATTCTATGCCTTCAGTACTCTAAGATAAGCAGAAATAATATTTCTTGGGGTTTGTGGGCTTCCCCCCTTCCCCGTAAAAACGCAATAACTTCTAATGCTCAGTTTTAACGATCACTACAAATGCCTTTTACTCCTCTTTGATCAACAGCTCCATAGATAATGTCAGCAGGAAATTTTGGATAACTGTAGAGTAGGAGGACACCTGGGAACAGACAGCTAAATCAAACAAATATAGTTAAATTGAGGGGCTCATTTTCAATGGATGTTTTGGAAAACAAAAGAATACATGTGCTTTAAAAGACAATAAACAAATGGAGGATTGTCTATCAGTGACTATTAAACTTGATGATCCAGGTGTATTGTCCAGCTCAGAAAATTCCTAAAGTATTTTTTGCTGATCAAGAATAACAGAGGAAGTTTTCAAACAATTCTCTGATTCTTAAAAATGTTCCTAAAGTGCCTGCCTTTGGTCACCACAAACAGCAGGATGGTCGATGGTCAAATAAGGACCTTTGGTCTACTACAGACTCTGAAAGTACTTAATTCATTCCCTGGACCAGGTTTTCTGAAGAAAAATAACCATGAAACTCCAGCTGTTCTCTTGACACATACTGCTGTAAAGCTTGGCAATGCACCTCCTCTTACACTATTTTTTTTTTCAGCTGCAGCCCAAAAAAGGAAAGGAGACAGTTGCAGAACTAACAGGAGAGATGGCTCTCTGCTGTGTCACAGAACATGGCAGAGGCAAGCTCACAGACCTGCAAACTGTTAGTACTACGGTATGTAGCACTGCAGTGTATGGTATTATACTATATGCAGCATTGAAATAGTATTGGAAGTCAAGGAGTCCTAAAAAAACAATGGTGGTATGATGTGATTGTGCTACTATTGCTCTGAGTGGTGAATGAGAATACAAGTCTGAACATCCTTCTGCCCCCAGAGTATTGTAGAACAAAGAGGAGGATGTCTCAGAGATCCATCTTTTTTTTAAACAGTGCTTGGATACTGACAAGTGAAATAAATTTGTTACTGAAGCCACGTGCCATTCTTACACTAATGTCATGCAAGGATTTAAAACTGCCCATCCGGTAGCTCATAGCACAGCACATGTAGACATATTTTGATTTTACAGCTTTGATTATCAGTAAACTGAATCTCAATATGGCAGGGGAAATACCCTTTTCATGGCTCAAGTACATTTTTCCATACCAGAATTTGACCTCAGTAGGCTAATGTTAGCAATTTTATCTTATCTTGAGCAATCTTATCTACAAGGAACTGGACATTCTGGATTCCCGTAGAGACCTAGCCACAGGTAGACGCGGGGCCAAGGCAGACATAAGCTATCAATCTTCACAAAAACGTTTTGAATATAACATACCTAAACCTTCCCATGCAGAAATTGTTACATGCTTAATTAAATTAATTGACTTCATTACTCTGGTATTTCAATGATACAACAATTTATGGGAAGAAAAATGCTAAAGGATCATGTTGGTACTCAGAGGTTACATCTGCATCTATACAGAACTTTGTACGTCACCTGCGTGATGCTCCAGTCCATGTGGTGCTCAGACCAGCACTTGATCATAGCAGCTTTTGGTTTCCAGGCTATGAAGAATTACAGTTAGTGTTTCCCAAGCAGATGTCTAGACCAGAGACAGGACAGAGCAGAAGTACACCCCTGGCATGAAAATCTGCTCCTGAATATGGTGGTATTAAGGGTCCCAGTGCAAGAAAGACTTCAGCTAAGTGGAAACATCAGTGGGGGAAAGTAGGGCTGGGGGGAGAGGGGGATGGGGAGGGAGGGAAGAAGTAGGGCTGGCTCTCTGGGGTGCGCATGAAGGACTAGGTCTGTTTCAGCCTGGAAAAGGGATGTCTTCGGGGCACCTTAGAACAGCCCCTCAGCGCCTGTGAGGAGGCTATTGAGGAGACAGAGATGAGCTCTTGATGCTGATGTACTGTGAGAAGACAAGAAATATTTACCATGAACTAGAACAAGTGAGGTTCTAACTGGATGCAAGGAAGAGCTTTTTTCCCCTGAGGACAGCCCATCAGTGGAACAGGCTGCCCAGAGAGGCTGTGCAGTCTTCAGCTATGGAAGTTTCAAGACCCATCTGGATAAAAGCCCTGAGCAACCAGGACAGACCCCAGAACTGGTCCTGCTGTGAACTAGACATAGAACTGGGGACTCTAGGGCAGCCTTCCAGTTAGAATTACCCTATGATCCTACGTTCCTATAGTAGGTGTAGCTATTTCAAACTCGATGACATTCACATTCAAATTCCCAACTGAATTCGTTCAAACTTGTACTTACTGAGATAAATCAGACTCTAATGTTAGCTGACTTTTCCAGACTTTTTCCTGTGAAGAAAGGGAAAACCACATAGACTTTGGTGTTGATGTCAGAATTTCAAGTAATGATTTTACATTTTCATATCCCTGAAAATAAATCTTTGACTTTATGAGTAATTGCAAGAATGGTGGTTCCCGAATGGCTCTTGTCTAGAGCACAAAAGTGTCTGTCCAATGCAAGGCAAATAGGTCTTGCTCAGTGTAAGCATAGTTTTTTAAGTCCACACTTGAGGTGCGTACTCAGATCTGTGTCCAGGATGACTACTATGTCTGCTTTCTGCAAGGTTCTGGCCAGAATTACAGTCTCAGAAGCACTACGAGTCACTGAGAGTTTCAAGGCACTTGGTGATGTTTTGCATGCCTAAAAATATCTTTCATTTTTTGGTTAAGAATTTAGGGCAGGAAGAAACTCTCACAAAAATAAAACCAAGCAAAACACACACACACCCCAAAGATTTCAAACAAAAGAAAGATCAAGAAATTAATAACAACAAACACCAACAAAAAAAGCCCTCAAGATGCTCTATTGAATAAAGTATACCACTCACAAATCCAGGAAAAATACTGCAAGTGTCTTCTGTCACCAGATATATTAAACTTTGAGTATAGAAAAAAAAGACTTTTTCAGAAAAAAATTCAGATAAAAATTCACACTACATTGACAAAACCAAGAATCATATCTAGATTATTCACTGTCTTTTGAAATATTGCATTTCTACTTTTGATCTACAATTTCTTACTTGTTAAAATGTTTGGTTTTAATGTTACTAGTTCTCTATTGTTTTCTCTCTCCTAAGCCTTTGAAAGTGCTCTTTATGCTCTTTAATACCCCAATAATAGTTCTCATGGATGCTAATGAAACTACCTCTTTGGAAAGAGTGCTCTGTATATTTTTATTAGAGCAGCAAAGAAAAATTAATTCAGTGGGAAAGGTTTGTGGTGTGTTTGGAAATTGCCATTACTTTATATCTTAATAAAACCAGTGGAATGGAATTCTTTCTTTCATATTATCTCCATTTCCAATTTCTTGTTACTTATTTAGTTTAATTTACACACATAGGCAGCGTGTGCATCCACAGGCCCACTGCCATAATTTTAATAATTAAATAACTTCTGCTAGCTTTAGAAAGTGTATTTAGATTTTCTTTTCTCATTTTACGTTCTTTTTCTTCCCAATTAATCTTACAGAAATTTCCTTCAATTCTTATTGTTCATTGTTTTAAAAATGGAAATGTTCTGCAGAAAATACGACATTCTTATCCATGGATTATCCATCTGATGCATAGAGAGTAAAGAATTCAAACAATATATCAACAGTAGAAAATCTATTGTTGTAAGAAAGGCTCTGCAGCCCACTTTCAGAAGGGAAGACCTTTTAGGAAAAAGGAGAGGTGTTCCTGGAATACAGGCTGCAATACACCTATCCTTTGCCAAGAAAATAACTCTTTTTGAAATGCAAAGCACTTCATTAACTGGCATTCAAATGAACACATATATAATCAGGAGAATACCTGAAAAGAAAAGAGACCCATCCCCCTGATTTTCATGGCAAAGCTCCTGCATCTAACAAATGCAGCATTTCTATTTTTTAATGCATGTTTTTCTATGCTATTATTATTAAACTTATTATTGGTCCTAGTCTAGATTCTGAATAGTTGCAGCATAAGTGGATGACTAAGGATAAAATAGGCCTAAGTCACAATATGTCTTGACCTGTGAAAATGTAAGATATTTTAATTATGATTTTACTTCCGTTTCCATTATTTCCATTAGTCTTAGTTCAAGGGGAGAACTAAGATATCTATGTTGGCCAAGAAATAATCCCTCTCCTTTAAATTTAGAAAAAACAGAACTTCAATTAGAAATATATATGTATACGAAGAGGATAACAGTTCTTAACGATAATACATAACACACACATATATATATATATCCAGAACATATATATATATCCGGAAAGAACCAAATAAGAGTTTGTAATAAACCCCTCCACCCCCATACAACAAGGCAAACAGTTAAAAGGTCTTTTGGCTACCCACCCCTCCCCCCAAAAAAAAAAAGGGGGGGTGCAATTATATTTACAGACAGCAGGTGGCGATGTCGTGCCCGGCCAGCTGGGCTCTCTCTTAGAGGCGATGGCACTCACAGTCCCCAGGTCAGCTCCCATGAGAAATTGGAAAGAAAGCAGCAGCAATCCCGTCTCCGCAGGGGTAGGAAGCAGGCCCTCTCTCTCCCTCCTCTTTTCCTCACAGCAGCTTTGCGGTGCCCACAACCGCTCACAGATGAAAACAGTCAAGTTAGAGAGGGGAAAAACACAGTCCAGGCTATGCAGTGATGCCAGGACCAGCGTGGGTGTCCCCCATCCTTGTTCACTCCACCGAGAGCTGTGCTCCTGACCTGCGCAGAAAGCGCAGACACCCCGACCCCTTCCCCCACCCGAGCCCATCTCCCCTCCCCCTCCCAGCCTGGGGAGAGATCAGAACAAAAGGCTCTGGCTAAAGCAGTTAACATCAGGATATGCGTATTCATTGTGCTCTTTGTTAACCATCTTTGCCGACACTAAGGCATTGGCTCCAAGCTTTTTGGAAGGAATTCCAACACAGTGTTGAAACTATAACACCATTATTTTAAAATATATTTTGTATTTAAAGATGAGAGCAATATCTGTTTAGATGCACCTCATCCATCTCAACATATGTTTCCACTGTAATGACCCATCCAAATACCGTGATGGAAAAAACTTAATATGAAGGCTTCTACATTAATACAGAAAACCTAACTTCACTAACCTGCTATTAACATCCTACCTTTGACCAAAAACGCACTTCATATGTAAAAGTCTAGCTGTATATGCACTGCCTTATCCACGTTAACCAAGAATAGCTGTCCTTTGGAGAAAACAGACAAATACAAACCCCTTAAAAAAAACCAAACAATCCAATAAATATATATGTCTGAAACACTAATTTGAACGCACATGTATATTTCAAAATTTAATTAAATATAAAAAGGGTTACTTTCTCTGACTCTAAGGGAAATTTTCACATAAGCAAGACTTTTTAAGTTTTTCTCCCACTGTGTACACCAGATCAGACTGGTTGCAATTTCTAAAATTAACACCAAGACCAATTAGAATTTGCATCACCTTCAAGTTGCCTCCTGTCCTTACTACAAAGAGACTAGAAGAATAATATAAAGGTTAAAAGTTCTTTTGAAAAGTACAAATCCACATAAACAGTTAGCCTTTCTTTAAAAAACAAACAAACAAACAAACAAACAAACAAACAAAAACCCTCCATTGCACATCTCAGCTGTAAAGTAAAATTCCATGCTGTCAAAGGTAACACTTTTTGTTGTTGTTGTTGTCCATGGGGTTGTCAAAGTCTTGTAGTTAACTAAATTCTACCTCTACTGGACTCAGTCCATCAAGGAGTGCCTTTATTGCTGCTCTTTTATATACTCTAAGCAACTGCTTCCTGACCTGTCATTTTCTTGATCCTATCCCAGACTCTGCAGAGCATGGAAGAAGGAGTGGTAGAAAAAAATGGAATAGAACTATGCAGTGCTATTGAACGTCATTACCTTTTCTGGAGGGGGATATACTACCAACGAGATATATGTTGGTCTAGAGAGACCAAGTATGTGCATATAAATTGCAATCTAAAAAAAAAAAAAAAAAAAAAAAAAAAAAAAAAAAATGAGGGTTGAGATTCTAGGTATTCGTAAGAAGATATGAAAGAAGATAAAATTAAAATTCTAAGCTGCACCAGGGGAGGTTTACATTAGACATTAGGAAGAAGTTCTTCACAGGAAGGGTGATAGGGCATTGGAATAGGCTGCCCAGGGGGGTTGGTGGAGTCACAGTCCCTGAAGGTGTTTGAGAAAAAACTGGATGTGGCACTTGGTGCAATAGTCTAGTTGACAAGGCGGTGTTGGGTCACAGGTTGGACCTGATGATCTCACAGGTCATTTCCAACCTAAATGATTCTGTGATTCTGTGAAAACAAAGATCCAATAAACTAGAAACAGAAAATTATGTTTGAATTTAATTTTAAAAATAATCTAACAAAGAAGATCTTGTCTGCAAGATAACTGCAGAGTTGACTGAAAATTGCTATTTAATTCTTAGTATGATTTAGGCAAATTAATTTGCATCCTATAATTTTACACTGTTCTTTTGTAGTTCCATACTTTCTGTCTTAAGTTGTTCAAGCTGATGCCTTGTATGATCTATAGAACGCTGAACTATGGGTATCCAAAATGTGAATCAATACTAAATTGCATTGTGGCTGAAACATCCAGCACAACATAATTTTTACAGGGAAGTGGGGCAAAAAAAAAAAAAAAAAAAGAAGTGTTTTTACATTGTCGGAACTATCTTCCACTTCATTTCATTGGTTTGACATTTAGATTAGGCTTCAAGTACCATATTTTGTGAAGAACTAATAAACTACACATTTCACAATGAAGAAAATCAATCTAGACCTGTGCTTAGAGAGGAAAATTGTGAGGTTAGCTTCATTACACTGCCTAAGAACAGAACCTGGAAGAGACTGGTCACAGAGTTCTTGTCTTACTACTTGTAGGCAACAGATGATAAATTTGGAAGGGATCATAAAATCTCTATGCCATCAACTTCAGACTGTCTCTGGTGCTTTGTGGTAGGAAATACTGAAAGAGACAGTATTACTTACTGAACAGAGTAGGAAAATCAAGTATTTTAAAATAGTTTAGCTCCCTTTGAAAGTAGAAACCTTGTTAGATAATGTTCTTAAACAGCAAGCTATGCTACCACAGCTTTGTTGTTGAGTGCATTATGTAAATAAGCATCTTGTATTTTGCATTCTTCAAACAGCTACCTAAATTACACACAAACATTCATTAAAAAAAAAAAAAAAAAAAAAAAAAGGAAAGAGTCCCTGCTTATATACAGTTTTACCTGTGACTGAGAGTCTGGGAACATCTGCCTGACACTGGGGCAATTTTTGCCTCTTCAGTGATCAATTATTTTGCACAGAACAGTGGTTTCCAGTCCCACTAAGCTTCCGTGGCATAAGGAAGCCTCAGAAATGACAGAACTCTTCTGACTTATCCAGAATTAACTTAGAAGGCAGAATGTTGCCAAGTGACAGGAATTCAAGGAGAAATTGAGACCCTCACTAACAGACTGAAGGCACAAGGGTAATGCAGTAGAATGACTGAAAATAGGATCTTTGACTGATAGGATAAAAACTATGGGCATGGATCAAATATCCCTCATGAAACATACCAGAGGATTTGAAAAAAATTATGAAGAATTTCACCGGGAGAGTGGTTGGGCACTGAAACAGAGAAGTGATAGCACTGAGCCTTCCAAAGTTCAAGAAGAGTCTGGACAATGCTCTCAGGCACATGATTCTTGGGGCTGCCCTGTGCAGGGCCAGGAGTTAGACTTTAATGATCCTTGTGGGTCACTTCCAGCTAAGGATATTCTATGTTTCTATGATCATGTATATTCACCTCCTCTATGCTTAGGTAAACAAAATAGCTCCCTACAGTTATGTGGTGTAAATCATTCTCTGACAGTACTTCTCTTTTCATGTTTCATTGTTGCAAAGGATTTGTTGGTTAATCTGGCATTTGCATTCCCAATACTCTCTGATATCTTTGAAGAATCAAGGTGCAAGAAAACAAATTTCTACTGCCGGTAAATCCTGTGGCAGACAAGCATAGAGTAAATGTGCTAAAGTGTGGCAAATTCAGAGCAACAATTGCGTTTAAATAGCTAAACAATAATGAAGAAGCGAATGAGGGGGAAAGCTCACAAACGTTTAGTTTGGGAAGATGTTGAAAAAATATCCACTTTATATAGTAGCAAGAACTTCATTTTTTCTTGATCTCTGAATTTTCTGGAGGTTTTATGGTTATTTAATATAATATACTTTTACACTGCCATGGCTCTCTGTATGTGAATTAGCTATCGTTCTGGGGGTTTATCTTATTTTATTTAACTAGAATCTGTGTTTATATTGTTTCTGTATTTTTGTGAAGCACATTTATTTGCAAAATGAAACATTTTCAAAAAAAAAAAAAAGAAATATCAGGAGTTACTTGTTTTGGATTCATAATAAGAGATGTTTTGAACAGCTCTTCAAAATCATTATGACAATTTCTAGCACTGCATTAGTGGCTAATTGGATTGAACTGATCCTTTGCAAATTGAGACAGGAATTTTTTATTTTTTTTTTTTTTTTTCACAGCAGATATCATTAGCTAGGAGCAGAAGTGATTCAGTACCAGCTTGGAATCTGATATTCTGGTATTTTTAAAACATTTTATGCATTCACAGTGGCTTGTGAATGCTTCAGTGACTCACTACCATTGGGGCAGAATGATGAGTGTAATAAATTTTTTACTGAGAGGGTGATAGAGCACTAGAACAGGCTGTCCAAAGAGGCTGTGGAGTCTCGTCTCTGGAGATATTCAAAACCTGTCAGGATGTGATTCTCTGCAACCTGCTCCAGGTGGACCTACTTTAGCAGGGAGGATGGACTAGATGATCCCTGGAGGTTCCTTCCAGTCTCAACCAGGCTGTGATTCTGTGACTCTGTGATTCTGTGACAAGGAAAGCACATATGTTCTCTTCTCTGTACCTGAACTAGGTAATTCTGAAGAGATTTACTTGTGATAGCTCTACAGATATCTTTTTGATATTGAAATATTTTTTATATCAAACATTTCTGTCACCCTGGAGAATTTAAATATAACTAAACAAGGAGGGTTTTTTGGACAGGGTAAACACAGTCTAAAATGAGATTTTTCTAATCTTTCCTACACTGGTCAGGAAAACTATGCTATAAAACAGTCTGGCACACTCAATTTTAATGATATTAAATAAACTTAAATGCAAGGATCACAGCACTTTCATGTAAAGTACTGTTCAGTAAAGCAAAATAGAGGAGCAGTTCTGCATGCTCTCCTAGACCACTGAACAGTCAATTGCAGAGTCTGACTCATTAACATACAATTTTAATTCTTGCAAAACTGGCCTGGTTTGGGACCATACACTTCAATAATTAGTATTAAAATCCATCTTGAACATCAAGGTCTTTTCATTCTTTTTGTTCCTTTGATGATTAGAATTAGCAATATGCAGAAAAGTATGCAAACCTATATAAATCACCAGTTTTACGCATCTTCACCTGGCATTGTGGTGGAACCTTGTACAATCCTTCAAATCTTGTACTAAAATTGGCACGTATCTCTCAGATAGTTTAACAGAACACCTAGTTTGCAGAGATATTCAAAATACCAGAGAACATGAAACCTATATTACTTTCTGTCTCTCTGCTCATTTTTGCAAGTATTTTCCTTTACTGTCCAGTACTGCTTTTTATGCACACTTTTCAAAATGTGTAGAGGCAATTGACACAAACTGAACCAGGAGGCTCCGCCTAAACATAGAGAAACATTTTTTCACTGTGAAGGTGACTCACAGGTTACAGAGTCTCCATTGTTGAAGATATTCAAAAGCTCTCTGGACAAGGTACATACCACTGGCTATGGGTGACTCTGCTTGAGCAGAGCGGCTGGACAAAGTAACATCCAAAGGTCCCTTTCAACCTAAGCCATTCTGTGAAATAGCTGTAAGCATCTCAAAACAGAGAAATACAAACAATGAGTAATAAGAAAATAAAGTTAAACAAAACATCTGAATAAAGCAGCCACATGGAAAATGTGAAAACAAGTGAGGAAAAACAAGTCAGTTTTCAGATTATTTTATTAAATGTCCTAAATCGAGGTTTCTTTGGGTTTTTTTTGTTTGGTTGGTTTTTGGTTTTTGTTTTTTTTTGGTTTTGGTTTTGGGTTTTGGGTTTTGTTTGTTTGTTTGTTTTGATTTGTTTTTTTTTTTTTTGTAAGAGTCATATCCGTAAATGAAATTAAAGGAAAACATATTTTAAAATTTTACACCACATTTTAAGTTTTGCATTAAATTATGCAATTTCAGAGAGCTCGAGTCCTAATGAATGCGTAGCTTGTATGTGATAACAGATCCAACACAGATAAAAAAAGAATTCAGAAAATTATTGTCCTGAATTTAGAAAAAAGACACAGAATTTCATGTTGTTTTCTTCAATAAGAAAATAAAAAAAAATATTATAAATTCTGTGTAAAAAGAAAAAAAATGAAAAAAGAAAAAAAAAAAAAGGTAGCATTTAAAACTTCATTAGAAGACCTAAACAGAAGTTGAATAGCTTTGCAAAAAGTGAAAATGACAAGTGCATAAGAAACCAATCTAAGCATTTTTCTTCTTTAACTAAAGCTGCCATATATACAGAAATCAGCACATAAAGGTTTTAGGTACCTATAAAGAAAATGAATCATAAGTAGTTATGGAGATAAGATGCAACAGTAAAAGAGAATTACAATAATCTAGCAAATCAAAGTGATTTCTTCATAAGTTGGAAAATAAAACCTAACTGTTTGGAACATAGTGACATATCACAGCTCAGCAGCCTCCTGCACACCTTGGGGCTCATTCCACTTTCATTGGTATTGCACCTCCTGAAGAGTGTTTCCATCTACCAATGCTCATTCAAAATTACTGGTCATGCAGAAGAAGCACTGTATCCCAGTACAAGACCATTTGTAAGTCTTCCTGTCAGCCTCTGGAGATGCTGTTTTTAACCACATCATGAAAGTTCAGTCATTATTATTAACACTGCTAATTTATGCATCTGTAAATAATAATAAAGGTACTGGTGCACTGATACCTGTTATTAGTCATACACTCTTCTTTACTTTCCTATTATTTTATAAAATGCTTTTTTGTCTCATGGCTCTCAGGCTTTTATTAAGACCTCATCAATAGGATGTGAAACTTGAACAGTCAGAATTGCTTCCTAAGCACCAGCTACAAGAAGCTTAACTCCTTTGATTAAAAACTGTATGCTGAAATAGATAACTAGCATGTAGGAACTATTGAACCTTTACCTCAGAACAGAAAGGCTGACAGCTGCGCCACATAAATCACTCTTTCTTTCTTCCTGATCATTTTGGCACAGTTTCTTCAATAAAATTCCTGTCTTAGGATAAGGATGCTCCATTATTTGCCTGACATATCAAAATCAGCCAAATAAAATTCGATTTCTAAGACTTTGGAAAATGACAGACTGTTCAGTAAAGAGATGTTTTTTCCTTACTGAAAAAGAATATCTATATTAATGCTATGCCCTCAAAAATAGCTTATTAGTGAGAAGTACAGACATTATGATTAGTCAAAATCTAGAAGTTTCTTCTATTTTTTTTTTTAAAGGAAACCTTTTTTTAATTCTATAAAAACCAAAAATAATTTTATAAACAATGATTTGTAAAAGAAAAACTATGAAAAGTCATTCTCAATTTCAATAAATTGAACAGTTATTCTTTGATTACACTGAAAATCCTTCCAGTTTCTGTTTTATTGTATCATTTTTGAAGCAAAATGTATTTAATAATGCAAAGTGATTTTTGAGAGAAAAAAAGTGTTATATCTTTGGAACTTTAACCATTTCTCTTTTCTTAATGAAGTTTAAAGGATAAGGACTATTTCCTGATATGGTGTTATTTGATATTGTAATAGTTGGATGGATTAAAGACCATGGTCCTCCATCTTAAATTTTAATTATGTCTTTACTGCTGTTAGAATAAAAACAACCTCTTAGCTCTTTGTCTACCTTTTTTTCCTAATCTTTAGTATTTAAAGAGCCCTTTAATTTTTAAAATTATGGATTTTTCCTCTTGCTTCCTTTTCCCTTGATATGTTCTCTTTTCGTTCTCTGAGCACGTTTCTCAAATCTTTCAGCTGCAGTCATAGTGACTTGCAAAATTTCCTACAAGAAAGCAAAATGGGATCAGATATGCAAATATTTTGATGCATATGTATAATATACATGCATATAGTACAGATGCACATAAAGTTAAAATATGTCACTTACAAGCCACTGTCTTACTATCTTTCTTCATCCGTTTTGCAGGTGAGATACTGTAAATTTTTATGCCCTCTAAGCTGCTTAAACATTAGAAGTTTCTTACCATGTTTATGAACTGCTTGCTGTGTTTTGCATTCCATTTAAGTTTCAAGGCAGTAACTTACACCACTCATATTAAGTCAGACTATACATATCAGCAGTTTTTTACAGTATTCATCTTGTTCCATTGCAGGCTGCATCCACGGAATTTGATTGAGTTACTGTAAAGCATGGAAGTACAGAATAAGAAAATCTAACCTATGCATCTTCCTTTAAAAACCAGGAATTGATTCTTCATTTTTTTAATTATATTAATTTCCTAGAGGCCATGCATTAATATTTAAAAGTATCCTGTGCTGTCTGATTTTTATTATATAATCAATAATTTATTGCTGACAGTATTTTAAGTAAGGATAAGATTCTGATTCATATTCGTTCATGGTTTCATAACAGTTTACCACTATAAATGGAAAGGTCTAGGTCTTATTTTACTTCATATTTTACAAGCAATTTATAGAACTATCAGTCAATTACTAAACTTTAAATCCTTTCCAAGACAATGTACAAAAGTCTATATTAAATCATTATAAAACCTCCCGTATTTTCTTCTGACAGCTGCTTCTCATCAGTAAAAAAACCTATCTAATCAAGATCTTTTTTTAGTTCTTTTGCAAACCATTGGGGAAAGCACAATTTTCATATCTGATCCTTAAACTATTTATGTAAAAATACTGAAACTAATCACAGGAAGAAGTAAAAAATTGCCATGAATATTTTCAAAATGTTCAAGTGAAAATATTCATACAGGTCACAAACCTTAAACTATACTACTTTTTTCATTATCCCTGCAGGGAAAAAAAAAAAAAAACAAAAAAAAAAAGACACTGTAAAAAGTTTGACATTGGAGTGCTTGATCACTACTTTTGTTTAACCTCAAGTGATTCAATTGGGCTTATGGCCTATTTGCACAGTACAGGGAAAGATACAATAAATATTCCGTGATGGGCCATTGCCTTGGTAGGTTCTGGACAACCCTGGAAACTTACTCCTGCATGAGACAACTTTGTTGGTTTTTTTCAGAAATGTAAGAATTTGTGGACCTTAATTTAATTCTTGTACTACAAAATCCTGCTTACTGTAGTCTTTGGAAGATCAAAGTTCTCATCTGTAGAACTCCCCAGTGCAGCCACTTCTATTCAAATAATATGTTGTGAATTTCATTCCATACACATCTCAGAGATATGATATAAAGTAACTAATATTCTTTTTGTGCTTTCAGACAGAGATAATGCAAATGAAGTTTTAAAGTTCTTTGAGAACATATATTTTTTACTATTATTTTTTTTCCTCTTCCAAATATCTAACTCTTTGTTAACTGTAAGTTTTTTCTGTTGTCTGATTATTTTATTCTGTAGGGTTTTGATACTTTTCTTGAGTAATATCCCTGGCTTTTATTTTTAAATTCTAGAATCAATCACTTACCCATATTTTTCTACAGTCAGCAATTCTCTATACCACTAAAGAATGTATATATTTTCTTAGTCTTTATATCTAGTTCTGTTGCTCTTATTTCTTATCCTAAGACATCCTAAGAAGAGGAAAAACAAACAAACAAAAACTCCCTATATTTTTTATAATTTTATAATATATTATGTATTGACTTTCATTTTCAGCGATAGCATTGGATGTAAAGTCAGGACCAATGTTCATATTTTGATTCAGTGACCATCATGTCTAAATATTCTACTGACAGAGTATCAAGTATAGAATATGAACTTGCATGGCAGTTAATATTTGTCTAACTACTCCATACAACTGCACTGAGTCTCACTGTGTAGTGTTTTATTTCCTAAATCAATCTAAAAAAACAACAAAATAAAAACAACCAACAAAAAAACAAAAAAACCAAACAAACAAAAAACAAACTTGAGAAGAACTTGGTTCCTAAAGCTGTATTTGGCAACAACCATTTTGATAGAATAATATTTGCAATGTTTTTGATAGTTATATAGTCATTCATTTAGATGTAAGATAAAATATCTAAAATGTGTTATATATAGATGATACCTTTCTTCTTGCTTTTCTGTTTGCTTGTTTTAAAAATGTGCTAAACAAGTACTTTTTTTTTTCTTTTTCTTTTCTTTTTTTTTCTTTTTCCCAGAAACACATTTCAGTATTCTAAAACTAAAGAAGAGGATGATTTTTACACAGTGCATGCTGAACATTTCCTATATACCTTTGAAACTCTACTGTTAAATACTGCAGCAATTATCTTGTTTGTTTTTTAGTGCTATGTCATGGTTTAGCCCCAGCTGACAGCTCAACCCCACCCCGGTGCTCACTCCCCCCAGCTGTGGACAGGGAGAGAATCAGAAGAGTGATATAAGTGAGAAAACTGATGTGTTCAGAAAAATGATCAGTTGGGACCACCTCTCCTGGTTGTGTCAAAAATGGTTCCAGCACAAATCCGAAATACTGCCCCATACTATAGCTTTTGTGAAGAAAATTAACTGCCAACAAAAAAAACCCAACCAAACAAAAAACAAAAACAACAACAACAAAACAAACAAAAAAAAAACCACTGGCACGTCAAAGAATGTATCGTCTTACTCCATTTGGTTTTGTTTTCTTTCCCTTAGACAGTGTGACTTACACTGTGGTCTTGCACCATGCACCATGAAAAGCCAGTATAAATGAAGATGACACAGGGCAGATAGGCCTATATATACACAAACTTAATCTGTCATTCTAAGTATTCTATCCAATTCAAGTGGTTAGCACTATACATTTAATGAATGTGCTCATATTTTCTTGATCCTAATTAAATGCTAAACAAATAATAAAAAATGCATAGCCAGAGATTAGACTTCTAAAGGACATATATATAACTCAGAAGATATGTGACCTTTTACAAACAGAACCCTGAAAAGACGATGTTTAAGACCAAGGATTTTACTCAGACTTCTTTTGTTATCTAAATACTGGATAGCTGCTGAACATCACATGCAGTTAAGTGTCATTTTATTCACAATATATCATATGGATGCTCTTTTATGTTCTTTGTAAATATTTTTAGAGCAATCTAAAATAGTAGGGGTTTTGAGGTATAGAAATTAAAATAGTAGGGGTTTTGAGGTATAGAAATCTCTGGACTAGTTCTAGATGAGCCTGTTGAAATATTTTAAACAATGTAATCCCATCAAGATAAACTTTTTTATGACCTAATTTATACTGTAAGTATGTAAGAGCTGATCCTTAGCTGAACCAGGTGAACTTGCAATCCAGTGCTGAAATCATCAAACCCTCTAGAGCTAAGACTTACTTACTTCAAAGACTTAGAAGATTTTATTTACCTTACCTAGCAATTTATTTCTTAATGTTCAGTGAAGGGCATCTATGAAGTTAGCCAGGCCACATTCTATTTTTTATATTTTCCCAGTACCTATTTTATTTCTTACTACTATTTTCTCTCTTTCTTAGATAGTTTTTTTTGTTTGGGTTGGGTTGTTTTTTTTTTTTTTTTTTTTTTTTTGGTTTGGTTTGATTTGGGATTCTTTTTCAGGTTTTTTTGTGGTTTGTTTTTTTTGTTTGTTTGTTTGTTTGTTTTTCAGAAAGAGCATTTTGTTTGGGTAGGGGTGTGCCTTTAAGAAAAAGTGGAAATAGCAATAGAAAGTTCTTTATATATTTCACAACATGAAGTATTTCAGATCAATTTTATTTTAGCCTATAAGGCTCTGGGATACTACCAAAGATCTTCTTTCTCCTATTGTCAGTGCTTGCTTCATATATAACATTTGAGTGTGGCGTTGCGTTTTGGTTTGGTTTGTTCTTTTTTTTTTTTTTTCTTCCTCCTGTTCTGTTGTCTCCATGCACTGTTTTGTACAAGTGCGTGCTTTTCCAGCTGGTATTGTAAACATCACCATCCTGCATATGTTAAAAAATGAGCAGCCTGCTCATCCAATTTTATAACTCAGAGTAGCAGAAGCAGATTGGTGATTTTTGACGTGCACAGCGTACATTACTGCAAGATGTCACATTTCCCCAAAGGGGTGCTCAGAATGTCAACAAACTTGGACCAGACACAAGAAGATCATAAACTTGTTAGAGAGAACACCAGAATATTTGTATAGGATTATTATGAGATGTCAGATGAATACTGTTTCATCACATGATCTCTGGAATAGGATTTGATGGTTACATACTTGTGATAATATGAATTATATTGCCATTTTAATACCACTGCTTTGCCAAAGAGATTGCAAAAATAAGAGGTGCTTTTATTTTTTACAGAGTTTAGAATTTTTGAGAACTTAGTTAAGACAAGAAATCTGAATTACTTTGGTAAGGAAAATAGCAGTTTGTATTTATAACCATCTGAAGATGAAAAGGTATTACTTTATGCATATCTTTTAAGTACAAATTTTACACTGTTTTAATTTAAAAACACAGGCTTAAAAGTCTCATTTCAATTTGATCCAAATTCCCTTCTCCCCAAAAATCTAGTAGAACAAAATATAATGAAGACTTTTATGTTTTACTTAGACCATAACCATATTAATTCTACTGGGAACTATTTGCAATAACCTACCTAGTGCAAGTCATAATTCCTACTTTAATGGTTCTGATATTGTGGACAGTTTCAATTCTAACAAATCTCCATCCAGGAAAACTCAGAAAAAGAAGAGCGTACCTGCAGCAAGCCAGGGCTACAATATTTTGATCACACAGCTGGTCTCCACCTACTGTGACCCAAAATGCAACCCTGAAAAAGGGGATAAAATGAAAAAATTGGCAGATATAAACCATTGATTTACCTTCTGCAGGTGGAACTTTTATATCTCTATATGATTTCACATCACCATTGATAATCCTAACTTGATGGGTCCCTATTTCCATGTGAAATAGCCAAATCAAACCCTGACCAAATTAAATCCTGACTTATTGTGAGCTTTTTAACAATACATGTCTGTAGAGGGTACTGTGATGAACTGACACCTGTTTCCTTTCATAACTGCACCCCTGTGAAAAAGCAAGGTCATGGTACTACTAGCAGATACAGGTAGAAAAAAATCTATACTGCAGTTTCTCTACTCCTGCAGTTCCTGTCCTCTCTTACTTTATTATGTGTTCAGAGGCTGAGCATATGAATGTTACTCCTGGGCTTCCCACTTCAGGTTTTTGTACTCTCTAGCACACTGAAGACTTTTCTTCCCATATCCTGTGAAGAAGCCTCCATTCCAGGAGCCATGGTATCACAGATTGTGCTATCACATTCTGCAAGGAGTTGGTCTGGCCCTAAATAGAAATCAATAAATTTTTCCATGCCTCAGATATCCACCTAAATGGTGCAGGAAGTGAGAAAAAAAAATCAAATTGCAAAAGTATAACTGTGCTAGATAACTGCCATTAACAACTTCAAGCACCAGCTCACTAATTTTTCTCATTTCATAGCCTGATCCAAATATCAGGTGAACTATATCTCAGAATCATAGAATCATTAAGGTGGGAAAAGACCTCCAAGATAATCAAGTCCCATTTTGAACTGGCCATGTCAACTAAACCATGGCACTAAATGTGCCATATCATTCCTTGAACACTTCCAGGGGTAGTCACTCCACTGGTTCTCTGAGAAGCCCATTCCAATGCTTGACTACCCTTTCAGCCTTTCAGTGAAGAAATTCTTCCTGCTGCCTAACCTGAACCTCCCGTGTCACAGTTATTCCCCCTTGTCCTTGTTGTAGAGAATGAGAAGGTTTCCCCTGAGCCTTCTCTTCTCCAGGTTAAATAATCACAGCTCTTTCAGACACTCATCATATGACTTACTCTATAGACCCTTCACCAGCTTCTTTGTCCTTCTCTGGATACGCTCCAGCACATCAATGTCTTTCTTGAAGTGAGGGGCAGAAAACTGGACACAGGATTTGAGGTGTGGCATCACCAGTGCCAAGCACAGAGAGACAATCACTGCCCTAGTGCTGCTGGCCACACCATTTCTCATATAAGCCGGGATACCATTGACCTTCTTGGCCAGCTGGCACGCTGCTGTCTCAGGTTCAGCTGGCTGTGAACCAGCACCCCCAAGCCCTTCTCCACTGGGATGCTTTCCAGCCAGTCTGCCCCCAGTCTGTAGTGCTGAATGGGGTTGTTGTGACCAAAGTGTAGGTCCCAGCACTTGGCCTTATTGAACCTCATACAATTGGCCTCAGACCATCAATCAGTCCTGTCCAGATCCCTCTGCAGATCAACACTCCCACCCAACTTGCTGTTGTCTGTGAACTTACTGAGTGTGCACTCGATACCCTTGTCCATATCATCAACAGAGATTAAACAACTGACCCCTACACTGAGCCATAGGGAACAGCACAAGTGACCAGCCACCAGCTGGATGTAACTCCACTCCCCACCACTCTCTGGGCTTGGCCATCAGCCAATTTTTAATTCAGTGAAGAGCACACCTTTAAAATCCATAGGCTGAGAGCTTCTTAAGGAGAATGCTGTGGGAGACAGTATCAAAGGCTTTACATAAGTCCAGGTAGACAACATCCACAGCCTTTCCTCCATCCTCTAGGCAGGTCACCTGGTCAGAAAAGGAGATCAGGCAGGTCAAGCAGGACCAGTCTTTCCTAAATCCATGCTGTCTGGACCTGATCCCTGGTTGTCCTGTACGTCCCATGTGATTTCACTTCAGATAATCTGTTCCATAGCTTTCCCTGGCACTGAGATCAGCTAACAGGTCTGTAGTTCCCCAGATTCTCCTTCCAACCAGTCTTGTTGAGAGGTGTCACATTGACTAGCCTGAATATATATATATACATATATATGCAACCTGTATGTGTCATGCACCTCTTTACAAAAAAAAAGAAAAAAAAAATCCAGTCTCTAGAATTAGCATACCCTTCATTTCCCCTTTCATCCCTACCTTCCTGTTTATTGGTCTATTGATTTTTTCCTTATTATCTGTGATCAATATTTAAACAGATCCTGTGACCTTTCCCATAAATAAGCAAAGACCATCTTTTATTGGGCTTTATTTTTTTTTTTTTAGAGACTGTATAACCACCTCTGTGACAGAGCCCTGGCTGCTGCTGTTGCATCACCTGTGCCTCAGAAGCCTGTCCTTAGTAATGGAAAGAAGTCAGTTCATTTCTGATTGTATGTTTCTGAAGATATGGATAAAATTCATTTTGACACAGAAACAGCAACGTGAAGTATCTAGCCCTGATGAAGACTGTTAACTCATAACACTGAGCATGTTACGGAATTGCTCATCACGGGAGACCTTCCCACAGTGGTGTTCTGCCTGAATTTAATTTTTGAATTTGGTCAAAAATATCTGCATAATTTTCTGGATCCTGGCATTAATTATATTCATTTGGCTGATGCCTCCAGGGACTAAAGACTGCCAGTTGTTTATGGATTTGTTGGTAATCTTGTTATTCACCAATACATGTTTCTTACTAAGAAAGCAGCACACCAAATTTCTGACCATGGGCACAGTTTTGCCAACCTCCAGCAACCTCAGATGGAGGACAGACCTGTTTTATTTCTTATGGCACATCCAGCCAGCCCTCAGTTTACAAAGGCCAAAGGAAAGAGTTATGTATTTCAGGAAAAAGTTCAGCCTGTCACGTTATTTCCCTGGCAAGGTGTGAGTTTATTTATGAGATAAGAAAGCTCTCCAGCAGCTTTCACGCACTGCAGCCAGCTTTGCACTGCTCTTCACACCAGCTGGCTCCCCATGTGAAGCCCTTCCTCACACCCAGCCAAGTGTTCATTGTGAAGCAGAAATGTTGGAAGCAAAACAGAGGCAAGGTGAAAATAGTCTGCTTTCCAGTGACACACTTCTCTGCTTACCCCTACAGGGAAAAACTTTATGCTGGGAGGAGAAAAACCCACCCTTATTGTCCGACCTTGGCCCTATTGTCAGCTGCCCATCCTCATTTTTCTTCCATGCTTTACTCTGTGGCTATTACGGGAAAATTTCAGCAATAATCATAAACAGTAATCATTCATAACCCTGGTTCTTCAGTGTTTTGTCAAGAGACATGGGCCTCACAAATACATAGAGATGCATGTAATCACACCACAAGGCTCTACAAGCCATTAGGGAATACTTAAGCTTGGGAGAACAGGATGTACCTGTCCTCCTACTGTGCATAAGGATTAAAGACTTAGCTTGATCTCACTCATACTTACCCAGTCTTTGTAAGCATCTGTCTCACTGTCTTCAGAGGATGGAGCCTTTAAAGGAGATACTTTCCTCTGCTTCTGACAGAGACCTTTGAGACTTTGATCGAATGGGAGCTCTACTCAGAATGCTAGGCAATTGAAAACTAAAAAAAAAAAAAATTCATGTGTCTGACTTGAAATAGTTGTGTCTTTCAAATAAAGGCAAGCATATACTTGTAATGATAAAACACAAGGTAAAAGCAGGATGGACTACTGCCACCTCTTGGCTATCTATATTTTAAAATATTAAAAAAAAAAATAAAATTCATATGACGAAGGTTAATGTTAAACATTAAAAAAATAGTCTTTCCAAATATTTTTATGATGATATCAAAACAGGAAATGGGTAGTGTCTCAGCAAAAAGAACAGATTTGTAACTTGGTGAGACAGAATGCCAGTAGTGCTACTGAGCTGGCTGCAGCATCTCAGTGAAAATCAGAGCTGAGCCAACCACATCTGAACTTATATGAAACTAGAAATTTAAAAAATCAGAAAATTTTATTTCATAGCAGCTACTTCTTTTTTGTCAGATTTCATTCTCTAACTTGCAACCATTTTTCAGAATGTATGTTAGTGATTACAAGCCTTAGAAACCTAGAGGTCTTATTTTATGGCCACATTTTTTACCCACAAAACGTACCACTCTGTGTGCAAAATGGTCATTGAGCTGCTCAGTATTTTATCCTTCTCTGATTAAGTCACAATTAAAAACAACACTATTCAATTTGAAAACACAACCAAAAGCCTGACAAATGTAGGTTAGATGAAAGCTATTAAAATGCAATCCAAGGATTCTCAATTTTTCATGTACTCAATAGGTCATCAGGGAATAGAAGTCTGCAGTTTTTTCCATATATTACAACTTTACAGAGCAAGAAGAATAGCAATTGAGTCACAAAATGTTGTATCAATGTATTAATTTAACATCCAAAGGTACCAGATATGTGTACCAGAGACAGACACATTTCAAATCATTTTACAATTAGCAATATACCTTGTACAAGACTGATACCCAATAATCAGTATGAGATATTTTGCATGACAACTGTTTAAGTTATCACCTTCTGTCCGTCATCAAAACATTTCATGAACTATTTTTAATATTGCCATGTCAGAAAAAAAACAAAACAAACAAAACAAACAAACAAAAAAAAAAGCTGAAAAGCTATTCCAACTTCTGGCAACTAAAATAAAAGTATTTTCGATGTGTAAAAAGGACTGTTTTAGGAAAACTAGATCCCTTCCCTGTGGCTGACTGAAATAATGACTTTACTGATTTTTTTTCTCTGCTACTTTCAGTCAAAATCTGAAGAGGAAAAGAGAGAGGGTGTAGGAATACAAAACTGAAAAATACCAGAATGTAGAAAGCTTCCCAAAAGAGTCTGACCAGGATGTCTGTGAAGCCCTGGGCAAATACCGAAACACAGGATGCCTCCCTGGAAGATAAGAACTAATCCTAATCCAACCTGCAGACACTGGCCCATCTCCGGACCTACAGAGACTCCATTTGCATTTGACAAGATTTGCAGTTTTGTGTATTCCCTGTCCCTCACCGAAACTCACCTGACCATGTATTGTTCCCACTACCCTTGTGTTCATGAATAATGGATTATCTCTAGATACCTGTTTCCCCCCTAGTTAACATAACGTATTCTCTTAATTACCATGTTCCATCCCCTGCTTAGCACAAGCCAGCCTCTTAATTGTAATAACCCTACATATGTTGAAATCTGCTTGCAATAAATGATTTTGTTTGACCCCCGAAAGAGCGTCTGTGTAACTGACCGCCACAAGAGGGGAGAGAATTCAATAGAATATCAGAACATAAATGTCCCTCTGTAGGGCATTGTGTATAATGTTAATGTGAATTTTGAGTCAAGAAGGCTGTCCCAGTTTTGGCCTATGGCAGAGTTAATATTTCACACTAGTCTTAAGGAGGTGGAGCATGGCGCCATCTGGGAGTGTCTGGGTTTTTATTTTATAACATCTTATGTCATTGCTGGGGGGTGGAAGTACAGGATTCTCATTTTGAAAAGAAAGGAGGAGTGGTTTTTGGTCAGGAAGAAAAGGTGGCAGAGGATCCATTTGCCATTTTGTTCATTGTCTCAAGGTCACACCATGTGGGTTCAGGTCGGTGAGCATTTTGCATATACAACAACCTCCCTTTTGTACACTGTTGTTGTATTACTGTTGCTGTTACTGTTTATTTTCTTGTCTCATTGCTGTCTCCAGTAAATCATTATCTCAGCCCATAATACAGCCTTTTGTGTCTCTCTGCCGGAGGGTGCTGGTGGGAGGAGAGTGGGAGCACTGTTCCTGAAGGACAACAAGGGGTCAGCGTGAACTCCTCATACTTACATAGTATCAGAGGTTTCTCACACTCTAAACTCCACTGCATGTTGTGGGTATCCACAATGATGTCAACTGCACAAATTATTGTGAGTATATCCAAACCATAGAGACTAACTGATACTGTAATGGCACACAACCTTTCTTATGAGGCTGAGGTGAAAGAAGAGAAAAGGAAAAAAAAAAAAAAAAAGGAGAAAACAAGGGAGAAAGTAAAACAGGGAAAAGTTTTCCAAATGTTCATCTTGGAAGAGCAGAAGCAGTCTCCAGATACGAATTAGAGGACTATGCAATGACCAGCCATATGAAGTTCAACAAGGGGGAGTGATGGATATTGCACCTAGGAAGGAATGCTGGATGTTCATACAGAGTGGTTAATGAAATGCTGGAAAGCAGTGCCATGGAAAGGGACCTGGGGATCCTGGTGGATGGCAAGTTGAATATGAGTCAGCGGTGCCCTGGCAGCCAGGAGGGCCAACCCTGTCCTGGGGGGCATCAGGCAAAGCATCACCAGCCAATCAAGGGAGGGGATTGTCCCACTCTGCTCTACATTGGGGCAGCCTTACCTTGAATACTGTGTGCAGTTTTGGGTGCCCCAATTTGGGAAAGACATTAAGCCCTTAGAAAGCATCCAAATGAGGTCAACAAAGATGGTGAAAGGCTTTGAGAGGAAGCCGTATCAGGAGCAACTGAAGGCATTGGTCTGTTCAGCCCAGAGCAGAGGATTCTGAGGGGAGACCTCACTGCAGAGTACAACTTACTTGTGAGGGGAAGAGGAGGGGCAGGCACTGGTGTCTTCTTTGTGGTGCCCAGTGACAGGACCCAAGGGAACATCATGAAGCTGTGTCAGGGGAGGTTAAGGTTAGATAGCAGGACAAGTTTCTTCATCCGGAGTGTGACTGGGTGCTGGAACAGGCTCCCCAGGAAAGTGGTCACAGCAACAAGCCTGACAGAGTTCAAGATGCATTTGGATGATACTTTTGGGCACATGGTGCGACTCTTGGGGATGGTCCTTTTCAAGAGCAGGAGCTGGACTCGATGATCCTTGTCAGTCTGTTCCAACTCAGCCTACTCTGTAATTCTGTGACTCTGATCATATCTCAGGCCAGTAGACAATTGGTCCAGTGCACTTTTTTTATTAGGAGCTATAGGTTTTTCATCAAGATTACTCAAACTGTTGACTGGGTCTACCTGCCCATGATCCTATTATTGGAGCATGCTTGACAAGATGAAGTTGCACCTATATTGGTTTGTGAATGTCTATTATAGGGTAAAATTTGTTGAATATTCAGAGAACCTGCACTGGAGAAGGGTCCTGGAAGGAATTGTGGCCCAGTGAAACCCACACAGGAGTAGGTTTTCTGTTGGGAATTGTGACCCTGTGGGGGATCCATGCTGGAGCAGTCTGTTGATGAGGACAGCACCCCATGCAAAGAACCCATGCTAGACCAGTTCTTGATGAACTACAGCGCATGGGAAGGATCCATGTTGGAGAAGTTGGTGAAAATCTCCTATGCTAGAGCAGGGGTAGAAGAGTTGAAAGTGAACTTGAGCCTGGGGAGAAGGCATGAGTGAAAGAAAGGTGTTTTAAGATTTTATTTTTTTAATTTCTCTTTGTCCTATTCTCATTAACTAGAAAAAGAAATTAATTTCCCTAAGAGTTTCTTTTACCAGTGACAATAATTACTAAGTGATGTCAAATTCTTATCTCTACCAATGAACTTTTTTGTTATGTTTTCTCTGATAGCCCTGTTGAGAAAGGGGAGGATTAGAGCAGCATAGTGGGAACTTGGTGGCCAGCCAAAGCTAACCCACCATAAAGGCAGGGGCACTAAGGCACTCTCCAACATGGAATCATAGAGTCATTTGTATTGAAAAAGACCCTTAAGATCAGCAAGTCTGACAAGTAGCCTAACACTACAAGTTCCACCACATGCCCCATGTGCCTTAAGACCACATCTACATGTCTTTTAAGCATCCTAAGGGATGGTTATGTTTTCCCAATAGATCAGAATGCCCCAGTGCTTGATAACTGTTTTGGTGAAGGTTTTTTTTCACCCCTTATATACAATTTAAACCTCCCCTGATGCAACTAGAGGCCATTTCTTCATGTCTTATCTCTTACTACTTGGGAGGAGACTGACACCACAGTCTAGTTGCCCCTTGTTCTTTTTTCACAGCTCTTTTATATATATATATATATATATATATATATATGAGCTCATTATATAACATAGCAAAGGCGTGATGGTGAAAGGAGCAGTACTGTCTTGACTGAACTGTCCATATTTAGATGCAGACATGCTCATGGGAAATGTTTACTTCCTTCTTACTCACTTGGGGATGTTCTTCTGATTTAATGATTTGTATAAAAGGGACCACAGAAGTTTTTTTTTCTTTTCTTCTCCATTTAATAACAAAGGAATCATCCCGCCTACTGATTCTACATGTGATTACTAAATTTCTTTAAGGAAAATAATAAGAATTGCCAGCATTTAGGAAATATTTCTGAGTTATTATTCTTCTTTTACAGATGGGAAGATTGAGACTTGCACCTTTAGAAATGTAATTGAAGTTATGCAGTAGCAGAACCAGGAGTTACATTAAAATTACCAGAGTTCCCATATGTCATGGGTTTCTCTGATTAGGGTTTTTTTTTTATAAGAGGAAGATTTGTTTCTGTTAGAAGCCTCTGGAAGTTTCCCTCCATCCTGTAGAGCAGAGCCAACGAGGGCCAGCTCCGAGGAAAACTGCCTGCTTTGGAATCATTAAGTTACGCCCCTGCGTAAAAACATATTTAAGAAGTTGTTGTGCAGTTGGAAATTGGCAGCCATGGATTAAGATCATAACACAGACATCAAGATCAGTGCAGGAGGAGAAGAGGAGAAGGAGGGGGAGGGACCCCATGGATCAGGGAGGGGACTTAAAACTATTATTCCCTGAATACGTGGTGATGACCATAGTGATTATGAGTTGTCCCCACAAAGCCCATGGGATCCATCAGAGTGCAAAGACTCCCTGTCAGAGCAGGGGGAGGCATGAAAGAAGCTGTTACCTCGTGGGAGGCTCCCAAGATGGAGCGGAGGTCTTGCAAAGATTTGCAGCTGAGACCTGCTGGTCTCACGGAGGGAGAAGCCCAAGCCTAGGCAGGTACAGCCAGCTTTTCACAAGAGACTGTACCCCATGGAATGACGCACGAGAGAGCAGAGGATCTCTCTCGTGGGGGGAATCCCACGGAACTCAGGGGAAGGACTCAGAGTTTTGATTCCCCTGTGACCATGGTGACAACTGTGATGAAGCAAGCTGTCCCCTTTGCAGCCCACAGGAAAGCCCCCTGAGACAGAACTGCTGCTTAAGTTTTGGACTTATATTTGTGAATAGCTGACCCAACAACAACTGACTGTAAACCTTCCATTTCCCCATCCCCCACACTGTCAGGGGAAGGAGGGGGCATGGACAGACTGAGGGGTGGTGGTGGAAAGCTGTTTCTAACCTGTTTCTATTTCTTGTTTTTAGTGTTTAGTTTGTTAGTAATAAATTTTAGCATTATTCTAAGTTCTGTTTTGCCCATGGTATTAATCAAAGCTCCTCTTTCAGTAGTTATCTCTAGCCATAAATTCCTGTGTTTTTTGTTTTTTTTTTTCCTTTTCCCTCTGGAAGGCGAAAGGGGTGGAAAAAGGCCTTGAAACAATTTTGCTGGACACCAGGCCTTTATCGAGGGTCAAACCACCACACCATCCAACACTCATCCCATTTTAAGAAATGTTAAATTAAGAGGTAATTTTGACTTTAATTAAAGTTAAAAAGAAAAAGAGAAAAGGAGAAAGACAATAAGGAGGAGAAGGAGGAGGAGGAGGTGGGAGGGGAGGAAATAGAAATTTTCCAGATCATTTTCCCAATGTTTTATTATGGGGAAAACATTCTGAAACAGTTGTATAGTTCCTAAAGTAATGTTAAACAGATCATGGGATAATAAGACAAGATTTTTAATGTTATATGTAAAGAGGACAGTCTTTGAAACATCAGTGGGCAAATCTACCTAGAACCTCTGGGTATTAAACTGCTAGCAGTATGCAGTTGTACAACGTGCTTTACACTCCTCAGACAGGTGATCTTAATTACCCTATTTCCTCCTTTGTATTTTGTCTTTGCCCTTCCAGAACATGACACAGAAAGCTATTCTGCTTCTGCATCACTGCATTTCAAAGAAGAATCCAACAAAAAGAAAGTCTTGGACTCAATATTATACAGACAGCATTGTTTTCTGCAAAATTCAAGGTGAATTTCATATAAAGAAGATACTCCTTACAGTTCTTTTGACTATTTTTTTTTTTTTAAATATACACATATGTTACTTTTTTTCCTTTCCTGCAAGATGATGATCATGCTTGGACTGTGTATATTTGTTGAATCTCTCATTTTCAGCTTGCTGCTCTGACTGTCACCTGAAATCTCTGGTCATCACCACTTGCTTCTCACTTTAGTCAATACCACTTTGCTGTCATTAAGAACTTTGGGTATTTTCTTTCTTTTAATTTTCATGTATGTAATGGTGTTACTCAGAAGTGAAAATGTGAATTCTTTTGGGCTGCCCTGAGGTGCCCCACTTTCAGATGGTGATGCTTTACCTTCTGTACTTGCTGACTGCACTTGGCTCCTTTCATTATTTCTCCTTCTTGTTTCCCAGTGAGAAACAGTGTGATGACTTTAGAGACAGTCACTAAATGAAGCACTCTAAAAGAGATCTGCAAAGAAAGAATTTCTGGAAAGCCAGTCAAGCTCTACTGTGAAAACTAGAGACCAATTAAATATAAAAAGAAGGATGTCATTAGGAATTTAAAAAAAAAAAAAAAAAAAAGGCAAAGAGGAAAACCTTAAACAAACTTTCAAATGCGGTTAATTAGTAATTCATTTAAATGAGTCGACATATTCCACATATCAAAGGCTCTGTTTACTTTCTTATTGGTTGACGTATTCCATAAACAGAAAAAATGGGTTTAAAGACTAAAACTGATCTTTAATGATGTTGTAGCTTTTAGAAAAGACTATTAATAATTAACTTTCTTTATATCTTTTCATATATGTTTGTGAGAGACTGGATTTCTGTCTCTCTGGATTGTTCAGTTGGGTCAAATCCACCAGTCTCTGTGTGTGTCTCAGTGAAGGGATTCATGGAAGCCTCATGGAAGTGTCAGCAGCCACATGGCTGGCCTGTCAATCAAAAGGCCTGCCCGGTAGCCCACCCACACATTGCTCTCTGGAGCCTCTGATGCACTGCATCCTCTCTCACACTGGCCTGGAAGGCACTGAGGGGTCAGGGAACTGGAAGTTCTGCCTGGAGGGGTGGCCACACTGGCCAGACCATAGGAGCAGGCCAGGTGCATAGGGGCTCTGTTTTACCTTTTGTCTCGGGAGCTGCCATTGTCATGCGACTGTTCGCTGGTAGCTATGTAATTTTCTTATTCCAACCTCTTTCTTTACTCTTTCTTCTTCTTGTTACCGTAAATTGGCAATAAGAAACCCCTTGACTTAATTTGTGAATATTACTGGTCAGGTATTCTTTTATTATCAGAGCTGGACGCACAGAAGGGTCACTCCTCTAATCATGTGTATGACCTCTTCTTGGCTCAGCATAGCTAATATTTACTTACAATTTTACATATCCAGTAAATGTCTTACATATTCACTACTTCTCTTATAAAGTTCATGCATAGGTTAATTTGTTTTAAGTAGTTCTTCAGAAGCCTTTATTTGGTCACTAGGGGTCTTCTGGTGGTCTCTGGTGGTCATTTGGATCTTGAACTTTACTTGAACTTGCCTGTTGAGCATGCGTATTTACAGCTGGTTATAAAGCACATCTCTTATCCAAAATCTAGATACTTATTTATCGCTACTCTAACCAAAGCATTCAGAAACTTGCTTATTCCACAACTACCTTAACAAAAACTTATACTGTAAAGGCTGATAGAAAATTACTGAACAATGCAGAGTTATTGCTCTCACTCTCTTTTTCTTTACTCCTTCTTGTCTTAATCTCTTTTCTTCCTTTACTCTTTCTTTACTCCTTTCTGGGTAACTTAAAACCAATGGGTTGTATTTTACTAAATGTTGTTGGGCTTGTCACGTGCTGGGTGCTTTAGTGAAACGCTTCTTCTCCTTGGTTGTATGTTACTCTTGTGAACCTTTTGCCAAAAAGCCTGTTTTCTCACAAATTAAAAGAAGTTTCTCAGGAAAGAGCATCTAGCATGTTCGCTCTACGTGAACTAAAGGTACTAAAGAACTAATAGGCTTTGCAAAAGTTCGAGTGGGAACTTCTTGGATCCTTAAATAAAAGTAAAGCTTGAGGCTACGGGACTGGGGCATTACAATATTCAAATATATTTTTCATACTGAGCTATTTCTGTTATACGTATTACTGTAAATCAGAAGTAGTTTTATGGGAAAATATTTTAAAAATAAATGTCATTGTTCATGCTTTCTGGCAGACACCACTTATTTATACTGCTGAAATCCCAATGATCATGTTTGTTTTTTAGTCTGACACAGCTCTAGTGACAAGTAAGCAGAAATAAATTCTTATTCTGGTTTTAAGACTCATTTTATGATATAGAAACAAAAAAATCTTCAAACTAGATAGTTATACAAATTTTCTTATTTCAGATATAATAAAACAGGTCCATTATTTTTCATCACTTTTTCATCATATTAAACAAAATGTAATCAAAATGTTTGAATTGACAAAAATTCTAGGTTTAATAACAAAAAATATAGATTATGTTGGTGATTGCAAATACAAACAGCAACAGATTCTCAGTATTTTCCATTTTAGAAAGAAAAAACTTTTTAAAAATGCTGTGAGGCATTTGGTTGTAAGAGCAAAGACTACTTCTTCTGAATTTCGTTTAGTTTTTAGTCTGATTTTAAGCAAATCTCTTTAAACTCTCCGAAGGAGAAGCTGAACAATTCAGTCACTTCATCCTCCCTTTTGGATAAGTACCATAACTGCAAAAAAAATATGTATATATAATAAATTAGAAATAATTCCCATTATATTGTTTAGTCGAACAGGCAAAACAAATTGTGTATCAAATGAGTGGAATCCATTGTTTTCTTGCTTTGAACTTCAGTCAAGCATTTTTTGTGAAGTCTTTTGAGTCTTGTGTAAGTACTTAACATTGCCCCTTAAAAAAATTATAAAGTGGTGCTACAATCTACATCACTATTAACTTTAAATGGCTCAAAAGGTGGGCACAAGGAGTTATAGTTAATGGGGTAACACAGACTGGCATCCAGTCACTAGCAGTGTTCCACAGGGCTTCATCCTCGGCTCAGTGCTCTTCAACATCTTCATTAACCACCTGTACACGTGACTTCCAGGAATACCTAGTAAGTTTGCTGATGACACTAAACTGGGAGGATCTGCTGATTTCCTCAAAGTCAGAGAGACACTGAAGAGAGACATCGACAAGTTAGAGAGATGTACAAACCATATGAAGTTCAACAAGGGCAAGTGTCAGATTCTGCATCTGGAATGGGACAAACCTAGTTGTGTGTGCAGCCTGGAGCATGAGATGCTGGAGAGCAGTGTCACCGTTTGAATGTGAGTCAGTAGTGCCCAGGGCAGCCAGGAGGGCCAACTGTGTCCTGGGAGGCATCAGGCAAAGCATTGTCAGCCAAATGAGGGACAGGATTGTCCTGCTCTGCTGTGCACTGGTGCTTATTATTCACCTCGATTATTGTGTGCAGTTTTGGGCACCACAATATAAAAATGACATCAATCTCTTAAAGAGGGTTCACTGAAGGGCCACGAGAATGGTGAAGAGTCTGGACAGGAAGCCTTATGAGGAACAGGTGAGGTCACTTGATTTGTTCAGCTTGGAGACTAGACTGAGGGGAGACCTCATTGCAGACTTCAACATCCTCACAAGGGGAAGCAATGGGGCAGGTACAGATCTCTTCACTCTTGTGACCAGTAACAGGACTCAAGGAAATATCATGAAGCTGAGTCTGGAGAGGTTTAGGTTAGTTATCAAGTTTTTCACCCGAAGGGTGGTTGAGCTCTGAAACAGGCTGTCCAGGGAAGTGGTCACAGCACCAAGCCTGCCAGAGTTCAAGAAGCATTTGGACAATTCTTATAGTGTGACTCTTTAGGGATGGTCCTGTACAGGGCCAGGAGTTGGACTCAGTGATCCTAATGGGTCCCTTCCAACTCAACATATTATATGATTCTATGAAATATGAACAGAAAATTATTTCAGGAATTCAATGAAGTTTAAATGCCATGCAATATCTTATACTATTAGTGCAGGATTTTGAATAGCTAATGAAAGAATAATTCAGATATTTTAAGTTCCTGTGGTTAATCTCTCTTTTAAAAAAGTCTGACAGAACAAAACTGAACAAGATAAAATCCAGAATTACACAAATCAGAATGACAGAAACCTGTAACGATCTATTATGACCCACTACCAGTTTCAGTTATGAGAAGTATTTTCTCACTTATACAAAACATTTTTTACCACTACTCACAAATATTTGCATACTGAAATCCTAGTTTTAAAAGTATTGAAAAATACTTTGTGACTCATGATAATACATACAACTCTAGTATATAAAATTACGCATACTACCTTTGATCTGTAGATGAGCTGTCTAGCTCTTGTCCTTCATACTAAGGTAGTGAATACTTCATACTAAGTAGCTTGTGTCTTGGTAAAATTCCAACATGCTTAATAAATTAAATAGTAGATATTATCCCATCATCTTCAACCAAAGAAGTCATACTCTTTGTCTTGTTCTAGAGATATTTGTGGGGTTGCTGTACTGTTTCTCTCTATTTCTCCCTAGAATTAGATGCATTTCACCAATAAATGAAATATTTTCTGTTTGTGTCACAGAAGTAGCACAAGCTGATTTAGGGTAAGAATTTTTAAAGGAAAATGTAAGACTGAAGATAAATAGGTTGATAATTAGCTAGGAAGTGAAGTGGGTGTCCTCTGAATATAAAGTGTAAAGGCTAACATTGTAAACTGAACTGAATAAAATGTATAATATGGCTGTAATTGAACAGAGAAGAAATGTGTTTAATAGTCAGAATCCAGTTCTTTCATACATTGTGAATATATCTTTGTTGGTTTTCTTTACTGTGTACATTCACAGATTTATTTATTTTTTTTTCATATCATTCAAAAGAAATGTGATCATGCACCACAAGAAGGCGATTCCACCTAATTTTTCACAGTGCAAGTTCATTGTGGGACTTACCTAGGGCTGCGCATGGATGTATAGGTGTGCTGGTTTAAAAGCAAACTAGCAGGAGAAATGGACCTACCACGAGAGATATTGTAAGTCAGAATTACAGTTTA